>CM032455.1:115749207-116024207 GCA_019049505.1 Pachyrhynchus sulphureomaculatus
TAAATATTCGATTTATTTTTATATTAATTAAATGTAGGGCTACAGATGTATTTTAAATTAAAGCAAATAATAATCGTATTTGTGGAAATAATTAAGTTTAATTATATATTTTGACATCAAAATTCTAAATTGTTTTTAATTGTCAACGTTCCTGATACCAAAAAGTAATATACAATGCATTTTTACAATTTTCAAATTTAATTTTTTCAAGCTGTATACAAAATATGCGGCTCTTGGTCTAATCCCTACGACTATTTGACGTTTATTTTTGAAATATTAAAAAAAAAGTTGTAGGAATAAGTTTAATTGGAGAAATTCCTAGGCTAATCTGATGTTACCAAATTCCGAGATCTACGAACGTTTGTAATCAAGAAAAAACGCAATTTTACAACACTATAAATCAAAGAGTGCTGAAGAAGATTTGGAGGGATTAACAATACGAACCAAAACAGGTAATAGAATTTGGCTGGATTCTCGTTACTATAAACATCTTCTCTGAGCTCTTTTGGTTACAGTGTTGTACGTCGGTAACGTCTGCCACATTTCTTTCCATTTGCCTGATTCAGAAAGCCCCCAAGGATGGAAATCTGCGACTGTTGCTGAAGAATATATAGTGGATTTAATCAATAATAAAATTAAAAAATTTCAAACTAACAGCACTACAAAACGAAAAAAATAAAATCCATCCAGGTTGCGATAATTTAATATATATATATATATATATATATATATATATATATATATATATATATATATATATATTTATATATATATATATATATATATATATATATATATATATATATATATATATATATATATATATATCTTTTCACAGGGAGATATATACGGATAGTTAGAGATACAAATATAAAGAAATATTTTAATTAGTTACAGAAAAGTAATTAATTATGTCCTCACTAATGTCATACATGTTTTGTATCTAACACTATTTTACTTGCAACTTACATAAAAATTAAATTTTTATGAATTGATTTTGATGAAAATCATAACTACAGTTACAGTATTTCTAATGATTTTAGAGAATGATTGGCATTACATATTAGCAAATTTTATTCTTTTTTTATTATATATTCTTAGAGTTGGTAGTTCGTGTGTAGATAATATATTTAGCGTAATTCACTTAAACGAAAAAAATGACATAAACGAGCAGAGAGCTCCATCTATTATTTGCAGTCCTAACCAAAGCATATGATACCATTCCAGTGAAAAAAACTATGGAAAATGTTAGAACTAGAACGATGAACCATAAACAATACAGCAATCGCGGCTGTCTGTCTCCTACAATATTCAAATACAGCTCATCGACGAAACACTCTACATTTTGCCAGGTGGCTATTGCTCAGGACAAGGAAGACCTTGAATTTATGGCAAGAAAAACTATTCGAAGATTATAAAAACTGGGGGTTTAGTAGTTAACTGCAAAAAAACCAAATATTTGTGTCTAGGAGGCAAATAGGGAAGTCTTATTTTAAATACCGGTGAGGTCTTTGATGCTTGTGATGAGTATATATATATATATATATATATATATATATATATATATATATATATATATATATATATATATCTCGGAACTAACATAAGTTAAGACGGTAGAATGAAAAAAGAAATGGAGAGTAGAATAAGTAAAGGAAAGGCGGTCATAAGATACCTAAACTCTGTTCTGTGGTCGAAGAACATAACACGACAGATAAAGCATCTCATTTATAATGCAGTATTTAAAAGCATCGTATTATATGGCTGTGAAAGTTGGTAATTGACATAACAATTGGAACAGAAACTAATGGCCTTCAAAAGTAAAAACCACGATTATTTAGAGAATTCAAAAACAGAAACTTATATGGTAGAGACACCTGGAAAGAATGGAAGAACACCAAAGATGGTTCTAAAAGGAGAAGAGGGGGGCCAAGAGCGACACGGTTTGGAGGTGTTCAGAGAGCAATTTCAGAGAGAAATCTAAGACCCGGAGATTGGGAAGATCGAAGAAGATAGAAACTGGAAACTGGAAGACGAAGAATGCTATACAAAAATTGTATTGATGATGATTCTTTTTCCAAAAACTAAATTTTTAATTAACTTTTTCATTTAATTAAAATGCTTTCATCAAAACACGTACGATATACTTTTTAAGTTGTATACCTATATGTGAACTGAAAGTTGTTTCAGAGAGCTGTAAAGGTATTAAAACATGATAAGAAAAGTAACAATCTACTTCTTTAGTTTGCGAATCCACCACAACGCGTTAGGCATTACAGATGATCTTTTAACCAATCTTTGTTTAGGTATTGTTCCGAACGGAACAATAAAAGATCAGACAAATGTTTCTTATTCATCGTTCTTGTTCTAGCCTTTAAAATTTGACGAAAAATGTTTTTTTAATGTTCCTTACGGAACACTTATAAGATCACTTCGGTGTCTGTCTGTCCATCCGTCTGTCACACCCGATTTTCTCCGAAGCTATTGGACATAGAAAGTTGAAAGGTGGCACTAATATAGGAATTGATGGCTCTATCAGAGCTGTGTAGTTTTAAGAGTTAAATTTTGACTTACGGATTTGTTTTTGGGAGTGAAATAAGAAGTGAATTTTTTTTTATCAAGTCATCAAGTGGGGTGTCAAATGAAAGCTTGTAAAAACACGAATTCAAGAATGTATATAATGTAATACTTGCGCACATTTTTCTTTATATTATTTTTATAAAATTGCGTTAAATTGCTGTCCCCACAAATATTCTCCACAGGGTGTAGATTGGACGAAAATTATCACGAGTACATTACCTTTAATAATTCATCTGGTATATAAAAAAAACGAAAATTTCAAGGTCATCAGTTTTCAGTAAAGATCGGAAAAAAACTTTGTTGAAAACTCATTTGGGGTGTGTCTTGTGACGTCATTGTTCATTTTACACCTCCATGACAAAAATTTGTATTGTAAAAGTAATCAACGTACGGATTACTAATTGCGCAAGTGCGACTTGCACTTGGTCGGTTAATCCTTAGTCTGTGGCTAATGTATTTAATTGATGGTGTGTAATGGAATGAAAATGTTAGTGTTCTACTAATGGAAAAAATCACTGTATTGTAGATGTACTAATGTAGTTGTTACAAAAATTATCAGAAGTCGTGCTCTATAGAAAACTCATAATAAAAATTATGTGACTTACAAACACCTTGCATGTGAAATTACTTACGAAAATAAGGCTAACTCCATTAGTCAAAGCGCCCCCTGCCGGTTAAAATATCTCGCTAGCCACAGGGGTTTGGGTACGCTAACAAACCGCTTTAAATTACGGTAAATTTTCTCCCTAGGGGGTGATAGTTGCATGTGTGAAGCCAGGTGGCCGTATATATTATTTTTATATGAAATTAGGGTGAATCAACACGAAAAGGGGTTTTTGTAAAGAATATTTATTCAATTTTTTAAGCGATGGTATTGTCATGCGACATTTGAAAATAAAAATGTATAGGGAGGAGTAGAATTTAATTTTAAAGTATTGGGCGGATCCCAGAACATTTTGTCAAGTGTCCGGTAAATTATATGCTTTTGTACTCGAGGCATTAACAGGCAATGAAAAAGTTATTAATTTAAGGTATAAGGGGAACTATATTTGAAGTGGGAAGCAATGTTTCCATTTGCAATGTTTTATCGTACAAATGGTCACCACTAGCATTAAAGGAAAAGTCATAAGATCTTAAAAAAATATGGTGTATATATGAGAGTATACACAAGTCCGGTATCATGGCGCCGGTATGTTATATTATCTCGAATCATTTGAACTAGAAAAAAACTTACCATGGAGCCAGTATTTTTTAGTCCAGTGAGATGTATATCCGAAGTCGAACTAGATGAATCGGGGGCCGCTACCAACAAAAAATATGTCACAAGGCCAAGAAGACAAAGTACAGCGAGCTAAGAACACCATCTCTTGGTCATGTGGTCGGATACCAGATTAAACTATAGGTGTCATCGGGTTGATATTACCTGGCACGTTAAATGGGGACACCACATTATTAGTAGCATAGTCTGTGTTAAGTGGCGCTGGAGCGTATGAATATAAAATTTCCTGAAGAAAAAAGGGGACAATAAAAGGGAAGCTGCTTATGGAGGGACTGCAATTGGTTCACACCATTCCATCATCACACAATTTTCTGGGCGTTAATTTGAGTGCAAATATGTATTGGTATGAACATGTTGCATGCATGGCAAAGAGAGATTCTCGAAAGCTGGGAATATTATTTCTTTTGATACTCCACAACTCTTAATTCTATACTAAGCTCAATTTCGCCCAACGATGGAATACTACTTCTATGTTTGAGATGCTATTCTCAAGCACACACTGCGTTTATTGGATTCTATTCAGAAAAGAGCTATTCACCTGATTGGAGATCCAGGACTGGGTTTCTCACTGAGTACAAATTACAGCGATTCAAATCAAACGCTAATCGCTTTTTTTTTCCGCACACGCGTCTCTCCGGCAACACTTTAAGGATTATCCTGCAGCATGTGTTATGTTCATAAAAAAAATGTAGTCATTGATACAGATTCCGTGTCATTACTTCCTAAACAAGAATAAACGATTGGTAAATCATTGAGTGAGTCGAAAAATTTAAATAACTTGCTTCGTCTCTTAATAAAAGTGGGGCTGTTATCAGAAAACAAAATAGAGCTTTAGCTATTGATTACGCAAGAACAGCAATTTTTAAACTCAAAAATCTCTTTTTTTTACAGAAATCTGCTGTTGGACACCCAATTACGAGTAATCGAGGGATGCATATGATAAATTCTACTATATGGTGTCTTAATCTGGTCACTTAAAGCTAGAATGCTATACTGAATCGAATCCCTTAAACGCTTTACGGACTTCTACATTTGTCCTGGCCTGGTCAAATATCACGTGATATAGTTTTATGAAGGGCTGGTCTGGAACAAAGACCTTTTATTTTTCTAAACATTGTAAGGTTAGGGCATGTTTTGGGAACTAAGTATCAAAATACTTCAACAAGGAGATAAAGGGACTAAAAAAATATTCGAGACTCCGCAACAGAAAAAAATTGCGTATAAGACATGCAACTGCCCCATTGAGACATGCTCGAATGGATATACGATATACCATCGGTGACATGCGGCACTCGAAAAAGAATATCAAATCAAATCAAAAGTACTTTATTGTCATAAAATATCGATGGTTTTTCTTTGACAAAGCATATTAAATCTAAGGAATCTAAAAACATAATTATAATGCAAAAAATAAAACATAAACAAATTAACTCTAAGCAAAATAAATAATAAGGAAACATGAAAACGAAATATATACTGAGCCAAAATATAGAACATGCAACATCAAATATATAGTAGACAAAACAGCAAGACACCTAGTTAACATAGAACTAGTTCCAGTCAAAGTAAAATTAATACTAGTATATAAAACTAAAACAATAATATGTGGTTGTTATTAGAATAAGTTATTAACCACTCCTTTTAAATAATATATATATTTTTAGAAAATAAAAATTTATTATCTATATTAATAAATACTTAATACCTGGCACGAGGATATACACTATAATTTAGGAAAACACCACTCTTCCAGGAGAATTTATATTTTGATACACCGTAACTCAGAAACTAACCTTTGGACTTAGTTCAGGCCACTGACGAAACCTTTCTGTTTTGAGTCTGATTTTGTGATTGATGAATGAAACTTCTAATTAACAGAAATTCATAGAATTTTTAGATCCCCTACTGAAAAAAAGTATTGTAATAATGAAAAATCAGATTTTTGCATTTCTTCACGTCTTTGAACGTGGAAAATATGGTCTCTTTCGATCTATCGCTCTGTTAGCACGGTAATCAAAAAAAGATGGAGAATATGGCCTTGAGAGAAGAGGGTGAAAGAGGTGGACGTTATTAAATTTTGTCTTATTTTTAGTAATAAACAAATTTTAAATAAAATTATTTATATTTAAACATATCAGTGGTAGTGTTATAAATCTTTTTAGAATCCTTCTAGTCAAGATGTTTTAAAATTAGGTTATTTTTTCTATTATTTACAGATTTACGATAGCCACCATTGAAGTTTTTACAAACGACCACTAGATGGCGCTATTGAGATATGAACATTACTATTGTAAAATTTGACATTTGTTATTGTTAAAATACTGGTAGCACAGAAATTGGCCCAGTAGTTTGTATACAGTAAACGTTAAAAAAAACAGTGATGTTTGTAAAAGGCCTAACTCAACAACAATGCCTCAAATTACTTCGTTCCACTTTTGGTAATAAATCATCGTCAGAGAAGACTGTTTACAATTGGTTTGCAGAACTTAATGATGGTCGTGCTTCCGTCAGCGATGAATTTCGTGAAGGTCGACCAAAATCGGTTGTTGTTCCGAAAAACATCGTTGTTGTGCGCAACATAATTGAAAATCAGCGGCATGTGACTTACCGTGAGATAGAGGCATTATTAGGCATATCGAAGACTGCAATAAATTCGATTTTGCGTGAACATTTAGCTGCGAAAAAGACCTGTTTCCGATGGGTTCCGCATAATTTGACCGAAACTGAAAAATAGACTCGTGTCAATTGGCGCAAGGAAATGTTCAAAAAATTCGACCGAGGACAAGCAGAATCCATATACAACATCGTAACAGGAGACGAAACTTGGATATATTCATACGAGCTAGAAACTATGTAATAATCAATTGTTTGGATGTTCCACGATGATCCGAATCCAACAAAAGTGGTTCTTTCGCGAAGCACTTCCAAGAAAATGATTGCTTGATTCTTTGGTTATACTGGTCATGTTGCAATCATTGCTTTAGAGGATCGAAGAAGAGTTAATGTAATACAATAATTTGTTTGGGAAAAGTTATTGATGAAATCAGGACAAATAACCGAAAACGTCGCACCATTCTTCATCATGACAAGGCCAGCTCTCACACAGCATGTCGAACCATTGATTATTTGTGTTATTGCCCATATTTACCTGATTTATCATCTAACTACTCCTTTTTGTACCCGAATGTAAAAAAGCGTGGACATCAATTTTCATCGCCTCAAGAAGCTGTTCGTTCCTTCTAAAACCTTGTTTTTGAGGTACCAACTTCAAAGTTCAAAAAAACTTTCCAGAATTGGTTCGAACGCATGCAGAAGTGTGTAAATCTTAAAGGTGAGTATTTTGACAAACATTAAAACGATTTATACTAAAAAATTCTTTTTCTTTCACTGCTTTTGTAAAAACTTAAAGAAGCTTCTATTTGTTTAACATTTTTTTTATTGTCTCACAATAGAGTACTTACCATTTAAAATATCGAGTTGTAATACTTGGATCAAGCTATTTTTTTCGTTGCAACTTTGGAATCTTTGACACAATGACACTACATTACACTTATCACCACTACACCAAACACTTTATTTTTGTATTCGACGCACGTTTTGCCAACCACTATAGCATCGGCAGGAGCGATGATTAATTGCCTAGATAGGCAGTGATCGCCCCAGATGATACTAAACGTGCGTCGGGTTTACAAACATAAAGGGTCTTAAGTGGTGGTGATAAGTGTTGTCTAGCAAGCCATTTTCTTTATTGAATTTCAAGTAAGAAATAGCCTCTTACTTATATTTATAAAAGTTATTGTTATGTTAGGTGAGAGTTTGCTTATTCTAACTTAAGCATTAAAACTAGTGGTCCTATACCAACTAATATAGGAAATGGATTTTTAAACATGATTGTCTTATCCTAACTTAACCTAGGTTTAGTTATGCTATGTCTTAACCTAGGACTTATGATAACTTAGTTTAACAGTTCTTCTGTCATGGTGGGTGAGGAGGGCCATCATCTTAATCCGAAAGAGGGTCTGAGGGTCTCGGAAATTGGCGGGCGGGTATGTGGGGGGTGTGGGTGGGTGAGGAGGGCCATCATCTTAATCCGAGAGAGGGTCTGAGGGTCTCGGGAAATTGGCGGTGGATATGTAGGGGGATTCGGAAGGCGTTCCTGATGGTTGGGTTGGGGTGTCTTGTCCATAAACTTGAGTTGGCTTTCCTCATGTGTGCCTTTACGGTTAGCACACCGAGGTTTCTATGGATTTGTTTATTCTCATGAATCTTGAGGCTCCCGTGAATCATACCTTAAGGCCTTGTTCTGCACAGTTTGGAGTTTGGGCTCTTTTTGTCTTAGAGAGCTGAGACCATGTAGGGCAGGCGTAAGTAACACCTGTCTCTACAATGGTGTTGTAAATTAGAAGCTTGGTCCTTGGTAGTAACTTACTGGAGCGATTTATAATAGGATGTAATTTGCAAAGCAGTTGCTGCTATGCTTCCTTGGTAACAATGCAGACCTGGTCATTCCAGACGAGTTATTTGTCGTACTGAATGCCCAGGAACTTGATTCCCATTGCATGCATGGTGTAGTAAGTTATTTTCTATTAATGTCACCATAAGGAGGCCGTAATAGAATAGGGAAGGGTAAGGTGTCTCTTTCTACGTCGGCGATCCAAGTTCCAATCTGAGCTCGAAAAATAACAGGATTGAAAAAAAAAATTTACAACCTGACGGGTGCCTCTCTCAGGAAGGCAAACTACCAGTATTATCATGCCTAGTAAAGCATTCTCACTTCGGTCGTTCGGACCACTTAAAAAAGGCACCAACCACAGATAAAGGCGAGAGGGTTGAATACGTCCGTATTAGATATGGCACTTCAAGAAGAGAATGTCACCATAAAACATCTATTATTGAAAAAATATCTACTTCTAAGACTTGGATTAAGTTATTCCTTAGTGTAGAATGTCAATTCTTAATCAGTTGAAAAATATAAAAGTTTTTTTAAAATGACAGTTATAATAGTTATATACTCCTCAAGGTATGCAGAATAAATAAATTGAACTATTACAAGAAGTTACTGAATTCAAATTGGCACATTGCAGTTTTATCACCGTTTTCTTTCCAACACAGAAATTCATTACACTTAGTTCCACTTTTCTTCTATTCTTCTTTAACCTTTAAAGTGCCCCGAGACCAGTAAGAACGATAATGAGCTATAAAAAGTAAAAAAGGAGCCAAAAGTGATAAAAACGTTTGAAACGCGTTGAAGAATAGTTTTGTTTCCATTCATTGAACTTTTCTTAGTACACCTTGTAAATTCCTTTAAGAGGGCCGAATAAACTTAACTTTGACAAGTATAAATTGGAAAATAAAGTGGAAGTGAATTTAAGTAAAGAAAAGACATTATTAAACCGAATATTGTATCCTCATCGCTGATAAGTAATTTATTTAAAACCGCGACTAATCGAGTAATATTTGCGGCTTTAACAAGAATTTTAAAGAAATGAAAAACGTTCGAGTAAACATAATAATATACATTTTCTTCGGTGTGAATAAAATATACCAAGGTGTGTGTTTTCGCTCCTAGATGCCTAATCATACCCTATATAATAATAATATACAGTCTCGAACGTAAATTCCGTTATACTGCAAGAAAATCGATTTCCGTTATTTAAAACACATGTTACAGTTCATTCCTCGCCCTTTAACTCAATAAAAATCCTTATAAGAGAGCAATTGTTTTAACTATTCTCCGTCCCTGCTCACGAAGGAATATTATCTCTGATGATATGTTATTGCCGGGAAAATAAAAAAACACCAAAGGGGGAATGTCAAAATAAAGGTCCCCGCAAACCCAGGTGCCAAAAAATACATTTTTATTCACATCACGGCACATTTAAGCGCAACTCAGTAGTTCTACAACTATCGACATTGTATTTCTACATTATTACTACCTGACAATTTATATAAACACAACCACCCAGTCGATTACCGGAAATCAAACCTATCGACCAAAGAATTAAATATGCAGGCTCTAACCCACGGAAGCTACCAAGGCGAGCATGTAAACATGCATTTAAATGTTCCTTACAATTCTTATTTGAATAGAGAGGACTTGTAAGATGGCGGGCTGTAGACACGACGCCTTTAACTGGACAAGTCAAATAGACAACATTTAAACGACACGAGGATGGCCCGTAACCAAGAATCCCGAAACCTATTCGAAAATATACATAAACTTACCTCGAAAGGATGCTGATGTGAAAATATTCTACTTGTCAGGTTCTCAGCAACGAATACCTACAAACCTCTGTTACAGGTATGGTAAGAACAAACCAAGGCTGTAATTATGGGCTGGATAACTATCAAGTTTATGTATAGTTCAATATTTAACTGATGGAGAATCACCTACATACCTAGATAAGCTATCAAACATTGTTGCCCAGATGCCCTCAAAAGTTATAAAAATCGGCATTCGAAGAAAGCATGCTACTACTTTTTGTGCAAATAGTAATAACTGACCCTTACAGAATATTACCTCCTTAGATGTTTCTGTAGCAACCACCATACATCACACGTCATACTAACAAAACCAGAAGCTAGAACCCTCTATATCATAGAATTTTCAACTTACATAGTAGAAAAATAAGGAAAAGGGTACCGATAAGGGCAGTATAAGTTATACTTATAAAATACCATCGAACTAGTGGTCCCCTTACTTTGTATTCTCGATGAAGGTAGCAATATACGAATTTAAAAATGTACCATCGTTTCTCAGCTCACCTTAAATATTATCAGTGACAACACAGAAAGCATTGGTCTTGGTTTTCTTCGTCTTTTGTAGTAGATGAGTTTGAATGATAATCACTGATGGGAGGTAAAGCATGAAAATAAATAATAAGCCAAGATCTAGGGAGAACTTACGAGGATCGAGGCGTTGAAGACTATGATCAACTTTTATTATAGTAATTGTGGCCATAATCTCAAAAATGCTTATAATAATAACAATCATTTTCTCGAATTGACTTTAATCAGATTTTAAATTTTATGTCGATCAACATTAACAGTAGACTCAAAGTAAGGCAACTAGAAACGATGAGTTACGATATGATTGAATGTTGTCAGATTTCTAAAATTTGAAATATTGAATAGTTTACCGGCTTTCGCAATATTATTAAAATTTTAGTCTAATATCGAATTTATTTGGAAAGTTTGCCACACAAGAAGTTGATTTAGTATAGACAACTTTTTCATGTTATTTTGAAAATCTTTACTTTCTTTTTTACCTCTCATAACGAGGAAAGCATTGTGTTTCTGAGAAAAATCGGCATTCGAGGATTTTGATATTTTTTATGTTTTAGATTATGAAAAACATATTTGTTCATTTCTGTCTGTCTGTCTGTCTGTATTTTTTTTCTTTTTCAAAATATAATAATACGTCACCCTAGTTTTTATTAACAAAAATTATAGCAAATTATTTGATCAAGTTAAAACCATTTACATGTCCATTATAAATCCCCATTACCATACCTATTGGGAGCTAAATTATATTTAAAATATTCATAAATATTTAGCAAGCCTTACTTCAAAATTTTGTAGCATTAAATACATCGTTTGTTGATTTTCTGTATATTTGTACCAATGAAAACTATTTACCTAATTAAATTATCTGTAAATTAGTTTATGAAAAACAGAGTGCAACAAGTATTAATTGACTTTGTTTGTGTAAAGACTTATGTACAAATTGGAAATCAATTAACTACAGATAAATACGATTATGTGTTTTCAAGAAGTTTTGGGAAAAAACCTACCTCAACTTAAAAACGTCGCCATTTCTGAATAGCTTAAAAGTAAGTTCTTCATACATATACCGAAACATAATAACGAGTATTATTTGATCATATTGGTTTATTCTCTTTAATTTAAAATATATTTATTTAGTTCTTTTATATACATTTAAGTTGTATCAATTTTAACGCTGATGTTAAGCAAGCAGTCAGCAACAGGTGATATGGCGCAGCTGTAACTGGATATTGACTAGGTATATGGAGCAATTTTTGGCAAGTAGTTATATGCGTTTTCACAATAAATAGATAATACGATAAATTAAGACCACGGTAAAAAACCTTACCATTATGTCTTCAATAATATTTGGGGAAAAAAATTCTAGAAGCAATACATGCAATACCTGGTCATGTAAATATGCATCTATAGACCGTAATTTCTTGTACGATTTCAACATGCAATGAAATTAGAAATTCTAGTTAATGTCAAGTATAAAATAAAATAGTAATCTTTGCATTACGTTATCATAATGACGAATGATTTTGCGAAAATTTTTGTTTGAGTATTAGATTTGTTGCGTTATCTTTTCTTCAGAACAATGAGTAAAATTAATTTGGAACAGTGTAGTGATCAGATCAATAAAAAGGCAAATGTACTAAAAGCTATTGATGAAAAAATGTTTCAGGTGTATGTCAATGACGGCCCATCTTATTTTCAAGTAAAATTTTGATTCAAACCGTTTCAATGAAGACAAGACAACTCAGGATGACTCCATATCAGGAAGACTGGTGAAGGCAAGAACTCAAGAAACGTTCAGATTTGTTCAAGATTTACTCCTGTCAGATTGACAAAGGAATATTCCATTGCTTCCTAAAGAAGTTGAAATATCCTTGTCCTCAAAATTGTGCATGAAAATTTTGGGGTAAAAAGGATCTTTTACACCAGAGCAGAAACTGGCCAGGAAAGAAATTTCTCAAGAATATTTATTCGCTTTAGAAAATGACGAAAATTACTTTTCACGAATTGTCACAGGACGAGGGTGTTCTATTGGGATCCTTCCACTACAGAGGAGTCGAGGCCATTATATTTATAAAACTTTTCACCTCCGAAGAAGACGAAAATTCGGTTCTCGTTTAGAAAGTTGATGACGACGTTTTTGGATGGGGGGGTGTTGGGTTTTTTTTTTTCGTTTTTGGGACTACGAAGGAATTTTACTTAACCATCCATATCTAATCAACGACAAACTCAAAAAACCAGATAGAATTTGGTACGATCAAAATTAATGGGTGAAGGTGGATACCCGACGAAGGCAACGAGTCTGGTCTATTACACTGTCGGAAAAAAAACTTCGAGTGGAGTAAAACCTGGCATATATACAGAAAAGTCCAAGTGGAGTTTTAGCATTTTACTAGGCACAAATGCCGCAATATTCCAGACAGAAATTCACTCAATACAATTATTTGTTCATGAGAATATTAGGCAGAACCACTGCAAGGCTTTAGATGTCTATCAGGTCAACTTCAAAATCACGATGGAGAGTAAAAGTAACCTGTTAGATCTCTCCTCCCGGAACAACAGGATTGGATTAATGTGGGTGGTTGGGAACCTTCGGGGATAAAAGGTTGGGAAAAACGGACTAATTTGGTATACCTAATAGTTGGTAAAAATGACAATCATCAGATGGGCATATCAGCAACATTTAGATGGTTGGCTCGCAACATTTGGCCAAAGACATGTGACAAGCGTAATTGGTGACCCCTCAAAGAACAACTGACGCCCTCTGTTTAATAAGAGCCCGGACCAAACTAGTGGTTGGACTGATTACCGACCACTATCACGAGAGAAAGCATTTACAGAAAATGGGTATGCACACTGGTCTCACGATATGCAGACTATGTGGTGAAGAAGAAGAAACCTCTACGTACATCTTAGATAAATTTGTGGCTTTAAATTCGGCACAAATATAAATTGTTCGAAGATCTACATGATAAATTACCACATGCAGAGTTTGGAAGCAAGCTAATAAAATCCTCTTAATGGGATAAAGCTCATAGGGCCAAGAGAGGGGATTAAAATAAGCCAAGAGGCTTCAGTGCATAAACAAGCACAATCGCCTACCCCGCCTAGAAACAACTAACAAACCAACCAACAAACCAGTCAACCAGTGAGTGGCGACTTCTTTTTGTTCAGGTCTGAACATCTCAAAAAAGTGCGGTAGTTATGGATAAAAATATATTCTTTTAAGTTCAGCGAGTGTTCCTTAATAGCTAGGTAGCTAACTGAATAAAACACTCTATTGTTTTTTTTTGTTTATCAAGCCAATTTTGACGAATAAATGAATTTATATTCATTATTTTAAGGTTAACTTATTATAGTGACCAAAAAAAATTACGTCTCATAAACAAAAACAGCAGTGACATTGAAGAGCTAGGAATCTTCTAGAACTCATTCTTGAAGTTTCTTTCATGTTACGTATATTTTTTATTTAACTATTTTACTTTCCTCCAATCTATTGTATCTATGAAAAAATATGTCTTGTCGATCACCGTATATATTCATATTTGTTGGTTTCTAGATAACAAATAATACAGTTTTTAATATCCGTCAGTCTGTCTGTCTGCTGGGTCTGCTACGGCGGTAACTCTCGGTAAAATTTGGTACACATACTATAGGTTCAGTGCGACACTTAGCTTTCTGGACCGGGGCTATATATAATAAACTAGTGGCGTCATCTACAAGTTTATTATGTCATGTTAAAACTGTAATCTTTCTCGACTTTTGTATTAAATTTTAGCATACAACAAAGAGCTGTAATTAATTTTTACTCCCAAACTTAACACAAATACCACAAAAATATTCAGAATGGTGAAAGAAATACTACTGTGACCAAAAAATAGAAAGAATTTTAAATTTAAATCGCCCGGGCATTTCCAAATCAGATTAATTGTTTTTCATTAGGTTGGTAGGACCTTAACTGCCATCTGTGTCAAATTTTAAGACCATAGCGTCAGTAGTTAACAAGATTTGCTTGCATTCGTTCAACAACAAAAGTGCATTTTTCGATTTTTAACATGTTGTTGTTGTTTTTAAAATGGTTTTTTTCGGCTTCCTAAACGTTCGAATTTGTCTCAAGTGGCCGGAATTATAGGCCGATAACTCTTTTTTTTTTATCACGATAATACGCCTCCTCACACAGCATTGGTTCTTCGCGACTTTTTCATCCAAAATTCAACTCATATCATTCCGCAATCGCCCTATTCGCCTGATTTAGCTCTGTCGGACTTCTGGCTATTCCCTAAACTCAAAAAACCGCTTCGAGGACATCGTTTTGAGTCGATTAAGGAGATTAAAATCGAATCCAGAAATCGAATTCAACAACTGTTTCGAAGACTGGAAAAAACGTTGGCCTAAATACATTGTATCTAAGGGGGATTACTTTGAAGGAGACGAAATAAATTTGGAAAAATAAATAACCCGTTTGCGTTTTATTTCAAAAGTCTTAATATTTTTTTGATCACAGTAGTATATAGCAAGGATTGCTTATCAAAAACATAAGTTTGTAAATGCCCATAAATGTTTCTTAGCATGAAGAAAAATAGCTGAAAGATGACAGACACACTGAAAGATCAATATCTGTTCGCACAGAAGGAGTAATTCAAAGAGTTCATGAATTGTGGCAGATGATGTCAATGCATCTTAAAATATGATGGAAAAAGCGTCGAACATCAACAAGGAAACAATTGAAAGTTTACGCATAATTTATAGCCCAGTCGTTAGAGGCAAGTTGACGAAAAGCTCTCGTTAAATGTTAACAGGCTGCATTTTGACATACAGGTAGTTTTTGGACTGGTTTAACCCTTTCAGTTGTAGTGGGAATCATGCTTCAACCTCATTTATCATTTAATTAACACTTCTGTATACCGCTAAATATTTTGAAATTCCCCATTAACGGGTTTCTCAGGGTGCCGATTAAGAATCCGATGACAGATTTGCAAAATTCAAAATGGCGGATCAAATATGGCGGCCAGAGGGTACGTAATTTATTTACTTTCCCAATTTTCTTTTTGAAGTGACTAAGGGGTTTTTTGGGATGCTGATATGAAATATCAGCAATATACGTAGAACGTATTCTTTTATCTTTCATTTCTCACCTTTAAATATTTTTTTTATTTCTTCCCTTTGGTTTCCATGTCAAGAGCCTTTTGGGCCATCTTGTATCGTTCATTCTGAGTAGGTGTCCAAACCATTTTAATCCTCTATTTTCTATTCTTTGTATAATTGTTTCTGTTGCTGCTGTTCTGTTGCGTATTTCTTGGTTTGTTATGTGTTGGAATTTGGACACTCCGTCGCTTCTTCTCAGGTAATCCATCTCTATCGTCGTTATTTTTCTTTTATCCTCTTCTTTCATTACCCACAGTTCAATACCGTAGCTTAAAACCGATTCTACCATTGTTCTTCCAATTCTCTTTTTGTTTTGTGTAGTTATGTTTTGATCCCACCATATTGAGTTAAGAGCTCCTATGACCTCCCGGCTTTTTGTATTTTATTCTGTATTTCCTTTTTACCTATACCACTTTTGTTGTCAATCAGTACTCCTAGATATTTAAATTCCTTGACTTGTTTGACATGTCTATCGTTGTTAATTAAAACGTCAAATTCTATTTCCGAGTTCGCAACCATATACTCCGTCTTTTCAAGGCTCACCTCCAGTCCCCATTACTTGTAGTCTATGTATAATCTCTTCAATACATATTCCATATCGAATGCATCTTGTGTCATTATTACTTAGTCGTCTGCAAAGTTTAACGATAAAAGGTATTTATCATTAATGGGGATGCCCATGCTTTGGCAAGTGCGGTTCTATTTCTTTAGAGAGTTGTCTACAAATTTATTATAAGATTGGTGAAAGGCAACACCCTTGTCTTAGACCTTTTGTAATGTGGATAGCTTCCGAGAGATAGCGGCCTTGTTTCACATATCCTATATTTTCAACTCTTTTATTGTTGTTATCATCCCTTCTTTTATCCCTTCTGTTCTCAAGACATGCCAAAGTTTATTTCTCGATACACTATCGTATGCCTTCTTAAGATCTACAAAGGTCATATGTATTTCGTCATCTTTTTGGATCTTCTTTTCTATCTATTGTTGTATGATTAATAATAAGCAAATATACGTTTATTATGAACACTTTTTTAAGAGCAAAATTACAGAAAAAGAGAAAATTTTTTTAAAAGTTGTTATATCAAGTATACTTTTGACTGTAACTAAAAAAAAAATTATCGGATTTTATGTCCAAAAAACTACATATATGCCAAAATGCAGCCTGTTAACAATTAATGAAAGCTTAAAACCCCTAGCTGCTGGGCTATTATTCCACATACTTTAAATGAAGATCAAAACTTATTGAAAGTGCAATATTTAAGGGAAATCAGATGAATTTCCAAAAATAATTCACACTTTACTAGATCAATTCTTACGGTTGACAATATATGTTATGTTTAATGTGACCCACAAACCAAATGTCAACTGGCAGGATGGAAGTTCATCACCGCAAGCCAATAAAAACAGTAAAAGTTTCATCAAAAACAACAACAATGTTGGTTATTCTTTAAAATTTGTCATATTCAATTTGAATATTATAACGCAGACAGCTGGTGCGTATTACATTTCCTCCTCCAAGTCATTCAATTTTTGCCCAAAAATTAAATTTGTGTAATGAGCCATTGAGTATTTAGCAGTTGGTAGCTGTTCACTATTCTCAAAATTTAGAACGAAGTTAAGAAGATGTGTTATCTAGGGCATAAAGACCTTTTAAAAGACTCCCATTTTCTACAAAATTTTCAAAGAAAGTTCGAGCCCTCTCAAGTGGTTAGAATGTTGGATATAGTTGGTTTTGTTCATTCATTTGATCGATCTAACTGATTAAATCATACACTGCTGAATGTAAACTTTGTTCAGTTTCATTTTTGTTGTCCATAAGCATCAAGCACATGCACATTTGAGTAAGGGGTGAACATTCATCATCATACGCAGTTGGATGCCAAAGTTAATCTTTGACATCCGGACTACCGGAAAAACTGTCATAAAACAGTTGACACAATTGAAGCGAATGAACGCTGCTAACCATAAAAAGAAATAACACCATACCCTACGATTTTCTAAAATTGGATAAAGGGTATAGCAGTTGAGATGCCAACGAAGTTTTAGTTTTTGGGCTATATTACTTTAAAGTAACTGGTCAAGTGCAAGTTGAACTTGGGAAATTATTGTGTTTCATAATTGATTACTTTTAAAATAAAAAATTTTTTTCGGGGCTATAAAATGATCAATGACTTCATAAAACACCCCAGTTGAGTTTTCAAGTTTTTTTTCCGATCTTTTACTGAAAACTGATTCCCTTGTAATTTTTGTTTTTTTTTTATATACCAGATGAATTACTAAAGGTAATGCACTCATGAAAATTTTCGT
This sequence comes from Pachyrhynchus sulphureomaculatus, assembly GCA_019049505.1. Classification (NCBI taxonomy): domain Eukaryota; kingdom Metazoa; phylum Arthropoda; class Insecta; order Coleoptera; family Curculionidae; genus Pachyrhynchus; species Pachyrhynchus sulphureomaculatus. The sequence goes on from CM032455.1 coordinate 115,767,302, forward strand.
TCAATCTACACCCTGTGGAGAATAATCAGTACTTTTCGAGATAAGGGGGGGACAACGATTTTTCGCGATTTTTTGAAAATAATATAAAGAAAAGACTGCGCATTATATATATTTTTGAACCCGTGTTTTTACAAGCGTTCATTTGACACCCCACTCGATGACCTCGTAAAGAAATTTTTTGTTCACTTCCGATTTCAGCCTCCAAAACTTACCACTAGTCAAAATTAAACTTTTAAAACTACACCGTTCTGATGAGGCCATCAATTCCTATATTAGTACCAAATTGCAACTTTCCGAACCGAAGTGATCTTATAAGTGTTCCGTATGGAACACTAAAAAGGGGAATTGAACAGAGGATCGGTAACTTTTCTAGAGATTTTAGCGAAACTGTGAATTGCATGATTTTTTGTTCTCGCTTAAAAAAATATGTAAGAATCGACTGGAAAGTATGGTATAACGCCAAATATATTATGTTCTTGGGTTCTTGGAGTCTAGAAACACTGAAAAAGTCAAGTTATTTTTTCATTGCTTGTAATCTTAACCTATTTAATCAATAAAGAGTAATGAAATGCCATGAGTACCTCTAACAAAGAGTTTTTTTTTATTATTTAACAACCAATAATTTGTTCCTTTGAGTTGGGAAAAAAGCGCAATTTTCTTTTGTCAGGCATAGGGTAACGGTTCAAGTCATGTGGAATTTATGAATTTATTTTATCAGTTACAAGGGGAAGTATAGGACAAATAAGTTAATTCTTTCTTTTTAGGAAATTCATTACTCTGAGGTCGCTGAAGACTTTCTTAAATATTTTCTTCTAATCTTATCAATTTATCAATCAAAATTACCATAAAAATTCTAATTCTCACAAACTGAAAATTAAAAAGCTTTCGGATTAATGGATTAAACTTGGGAATAAATTAAGGATTTAAAACGGGCAGACTTATCTTAATTTAAAAGCAATAAATTAATACATTACTTTTTCAGGATTACGAAGAATGCGAAAATGGAAAACAAAAAAAAAAAATAAAGGCTGATAATATTTATGAAACAAAAACAACCAGGGAAACTCTAGTCACGATGTAAGAAATAATTGATCTCGAAATTCCGTTTACCTATAGTTTTCTCATTAATTAGTTTAACATTTTTTTTGCTATTTCTGGTTTTATTTAGAAAGAATTGAATTACTTATTTGATAATTAATTAATTTAAAAAATTTTTAGTTTTCACCAACTAACAGACCAGTGCTCTAAGGAAGCTTAAATAAATCACTAAAAGTATTACCGGCATCAGTATTTTTTTGCAAACATGCAGTTCTAAAGTAAGTAGAGAATTTGACTTTCTCAAGCGAAAGGAAAGTAAATTTCCATTATAAAATTAAAACCAGTCGACACCCAGCCTTTCACTCCCTTTCCCTGAAACGACATTGATCAAAAACCATAGGTTCCATTTCCATTTCAAGTATTATAATATCCATATAATACTTGAAATCAACTAAATAATAATACTTGAAATCAACGAAATAAGCTAAATTATTTGGATTAAATAAATAAAATAAAGTAAATAACACAAACAGAATTAAATAATAGTAAGTAACACAAAACTAAATTGAATAAAACTAAATAAATTAGTTCAAATAATTTAAATAAATTGGATTATCAACTAAATAAAATAGATTAAATTAGGTTAAAAAATTTAGATCAAATAAATTAAACAAAATAGATTTAATAAATTAAATTAACTAAATAAATTAGGTTAAATAAATTATATAAAGTAAACCAACTAAATTAAATAAACTAAATAAACTAGATTAAATGAATGAAATAAATTAGATTGAATAAATTAAATAAACTGAATCAAATAAATTAAATAATTTATTTGATTATGTAATAAATTATATAAGATAAATTAAATAAGAATTTTAGTGCCGACAGAATGACAGGGTGACAGGCTGAATGTCAAATCGACTCACCGGCGAAAATGGGAAAATATATTTCTCGTGATCTAAGAACCTCAAAATGTAAAGAAAATTAAAAATCGTGAATATAATACTTCCCTGAGCAAGGGAAGTAAAAACAATAATTTACTCACTGTCAAATAATCAAGTTTGGGACGAGCTAAGTGTTTGTATTTCTAAAATTTGTTCTATAATCAATATTTTCTAAGGTCACTCTGTAACCTGATCTTATCCCTTCAAATACTTATTTCTATTAAAATGAAAATAATGAAACCTCTCTGCTGAGTACATTGAATACGCAGTTTATTATGGTATAAACGCAACCACGCTTCTAACCCACTTATTTCATCTCATATATCTTTTACTCTTAATAATTTGTTAAAATTTTATAAAATATCTAAACTAAAAACCAGAAAAAATTCGCATAATAATATTTAAACCACACAATATTTAATGTCCTCCATTTTTTTGGTCTCTTCCCCTGTTAACATTAAAAATAACGAAAAAAAAATAATGTATGCTCTCGACCTCTAGACTTAAAGAATCCTGAAAAAGACCTATAACGCAAAAAAATACAAACTCTCTTTCCTACCATTTATAAGTTGCATAATTATTTATAGTAAATAAATAATTAATTTGTTTATTATCGTATCCAAAAACTTGGAAAAATTCCCATATTATTAAAACTATAAAATACTTGACCACTCCACCTCTTTCACACCCTTTCCCCCATTGAAATTGAAAATGATGTAAAAATAACTGAAGTTACGACTTCCAAAAAACTCTGAAAAAGATCTATACAGTATATATAAGAAGTAACCCTTTTCCACTCCTTTAACTTTTTTTAATATAAATTTATTTATAATTTTAACAAAAAAAAACCGGAAAAGTTATCTTCTGACCATTAAAACATATAAAGTTTATCGACCTCTACCCCTTTCACCCTCTTAGGTTGAAGCAATATCGTTCAAGAACTATAGGCTTCACCTTTTCATTAGATACTATTTATGCATCAGATTTGAAGTTCGCATCTCATTTCATTCGAGAGTTATCCTGCCAACAGACAGATTGACTGACAGACAGCCAACGAAAATGAATATCTATGTTTTTCGTGAACCTTAAAACGTGAAAAGAAAAGTTTTTTTCACAATTACAATGCTTTCCTTTCACAAGAAAAGTAAAAATAAAGAAATAAAAAAAGAATCCTGTAACAAATTTAACAGATAAACAGACTAATTTTATGGAATCTCCCCTGCTACTCGATAAACTGATATTTATAATAAATATAGTATGCAATGTGCTCTGGCTTATATAAACAGTCTTCGTGTGGTTATTTATAGTATAAAAAGCACTGCGTCTAGTTTTCTTCGTAGCCTTCAAGACGGGAAACACAATTTATCTATTTAGTATCTACGTAGTCTCTATGATGTGCTTACAACTAGAAGCATGATTCAGAATTTTTAAAGAAACGTTACTTTTTCGAGAGCTCTCTCTAAAAGCAGGAGGTTCATGTACCGTCTTATTATCAGATAAGCTTAAATAATCATTTCAGCCTATGTTTAAATAATGTTTCAGTCAATAATACCAGGTAAATTGGCTAAAGGTGACATTTGTCATCTTTCTAAAATTAATCAGAACAAATGATGTGATTACCGTAGAATATCATTAATGTCTCACGTGTTAAAGATCTTTGGGATAATTCACAATATATGCAAAATGCGAATCGAGTTTCTTAAATACACAGTAATATTCTGATCAGATATGTATCCAAAAGCATCTACTTTAACCCCACCTCATCCCTTATTATCTTATACCTACCAGTAAAAAAAGAAACATTCTGACAATACTACTGAAACTATGTAAAATTTATCGACCTTCACTCCTTTTACCCTCATCTCGTAAAGCTATATTGTTCAGAAACTATAGATTCCTGTTTTACTTTAATAATTTTATCTGCATCACATTTGTAATTGATATACTCTGTTCAACGATCATCTTGCGAATAGTTGAAGGAATAGGTGAACTGACAGACCGACAGAAATTGAAAACTACTTTTTTCCTATTTTAGAGACTCTGAAAGTTAAAAAATGCAGAAATCTCGATGGGCTATATATCCTTTTGCGAGGAAAATATAAAAACAATTATTTTAAATTTCGTTTTTAGTGTTCCGTACGGAACACTGTCTGCCTGTCTGTCTGTCAGTCACACCCGATTTTCTCCGAAACTATTTGTCATAGAAAGTTGGTAATAATATAGGAATTGATGGCCTCATCAAAGCCGTCTAGTTTTGAAAGTCAAATTTTGACATAAGGGGTTAGTTTTGGGGGGTGAAATCGGAAATAAAAAAAAAAATTTTTAGTAGGTCATCGAGTGTGTGAAAACACGAGTAAAACATATATATATATATATATATATATATATATATATATATATATATATATTATATATATATATATATATATATATATATATATATAATATATATATAATATAATACTTGCGCACACTTTTCTTTGGATTATTTTTAAAAACTCGCGAAAAATTGCTATCCCCCCCCCCACCTTATCTCGAAAAGTACTGATCAAAAATTTTGAAAAAAATTCTGAAATATTCTCCAGGGGGTGTAGATTGAACGAAAATTATCAAGAGTGCATTACCTTTAACAATTTATCTTGTATATAAAAAAAAACAAAAATTTCAAGGTCATCAGATTTCAGTAAAGATTGGAAACAAACTTTGTTGAAAACTCCTTTGGGGTATCTTTTGTGAAGTCACTGATCATTTAATACTACCGTAACAACATTTTTTATTTTAAATGCAATCAACGTACGGAACACTAATTATGCAAGTTCAACTTGCACTTGACCGGTTATATGTTGCTAATATCATCTCGTTACTCCTGCATATATTGTAATACTTTCAAGGTAGGAACTTAATGGTCCTTATGAACACCCGTCTATTTTGAGAAATTTCGATAACAAATTTAATCACAGAGTACAATATTTTGCACGATTTTAATAATTAAGGCATTCCTATTTAAATAAATATGTAATTTTCAAGACCTGGTATATTTAAATAATGTTTCATTGTTTAATTTCCTGTAGCCGTAAGGAGACGGCACACAATAACCGTTAATTTATTATTAACCCTAAACTCCTAATACCCCTAAACATAAGATAATATTCAACCCCATGGGTCCACTAATACACCCATTCCAATTTTAATCAATATTCACACTAACACTAAACTACCTTTCTTGCGCTCTCCGCCGTTACTAAAAACAAACGACCGTATATCCCTTGATTTTATAACCACGTCGACGATCTTACGACTTCTATAGAAAATTATCTTCGGGATGAATCTAAGCGTACGTCCCGATTAATGAGGGAGATAAGTTTAGGAAGGCCTAAGGTGTGTTTTGTTAAGCCCATAAACATTTTGAATCCTGGGGGACTTAATTAAACGATCTTCTGTTCTATTTTTTTTTGTTTGAGAGAAGGGTTTCTTGTTTGAAAACAATTGCTAAGCTGGAGCTAAGATCACTAGCACACATTAATATACCGTAGATGAGTTTTGACTTTGACAAATTGAATAACTTTTGCTATATATGAAACCACAGACTTGAATAAATAATTTAATTTTGGGAATAATGATATATAAATCGTTATATTGCGGATACTCTTCTAAGTAAACGATGAAATTGTTGATCACTTTCCGTAACGTCATTTCCGGGACCTTTGCCATTTCTTCTTAACATATTTTTAAATTTTGCTCGAGAGTGAGAATGTTTACTATACTCTTTAATTTTGTATATCCCTACAAGAAAAAATCAATCGGCGTCAAATCGGCTTCAACAACTCAACTTATGTCGCGTCTTTTCCCCGATGATTTTAGGTTTCGCAGGTTCGAAAAGCCTTTTGCCCGCAAATCTTGATCCCTTCGTCCTTACATTAACTTATAAATGTAAAAGTGTCCCTATTTCCAAACTTAAACTGACGGTTCAAAATCTCAAAACTGACTGGTTTAATTATAATAACCTCTCTGAATCATCTTTCTTCCATTCTCTCCTCAAAACTGGTTATCAAAGAATCATTTGAGTGCTCTTCAATCTACTGAATCCCTAAACTCCTCCACACCCAAGGTATCAAATGACCTTATTAACTTCCTACGCCCCCCCTCTCGAGAGTTTAGAAACCACCTTAACAAAATTTGTAATAAATTATTTAAACTTCAGTGGAATCTTCTTAAAAATTTCAACAAACTATGGGAAATCAAACCTGTAGGCTTTTGATCGGTCATTTCTAAGTCACTTGTCAATCTCCCATAACTATAATAAGCACATTTTTTCCTCCCAACAATTTCTGCCATTGAAAAGAAAGTACAGCATAGTACAGCCAATAAATCGCATTCTTAACTCTGGTCCAAACAAGATTAAAAACGTCCTTAATAGTACTAAAGCTTAAATTCCAAGACAACTTTTATAGAGCTAAATGATCCCTGTGAGCAATGCACCTTCCCTAACATTCTTTTTTCCTCTCCTCCTACTTTTTTAGAAATCAATTTATTTGGAAAATGTCTCGACTTTACTGGCAAAGAGATGTTTGAAGTATATGATGTTACCACATCCTGCTTAAACTAGAGTCTTGGGTTATAAACATCAATATTTTGTAGTGTGTAGTATGAAGAGGTTCTTCACCATCTCCACATATCTCTCCAAATTAACAATTGCTGTATGGACCAATTATTTCACACGTTGACATTACAGTCCAATGCGTATTTTGGGGTAATGTAAAAGCTTTGTGTGTTTTAGGTTTGATTTGTTAGATTCCAGTAGCGGCAGCGATATTTGATCCATTAGAAACCAAGATATAACAGTAAGAATAATACTTTGTTTTGAGAATTGCAAACAATAGTTTCAAATAAAAACGTGCAACTTTTGTACTTACTGAGACGTATCAAAACCAAACAGTGAAGATTTCTTGTTCAGTAAAGGAAGCGAATGGTTTAAGCTATTTCAAAATAGTCGTGATATACCTGAAGACGACAAATTGTCGAGCCAACCGAGAACTGGACTGAACTCAGTACATATTCAAAAAGAGTATGACCGCATCCAAGAAAACCTGAGACAGTCCATGAAATTTAATACAGATGAATTTGGATTTTAGAAACGACTATACACAACATTTTGACAGCAAGATTTGTTGGCCAACAGTTAATCTATCGTTTGGGCATTGTGTGGCAGTTTTTTTTAGCAAAAACGCAGTCTGTGCATTGGATCAACCACCGTATTCATTTAATTTAATACACTGTAACTTCTTTCTTGTCCATCGACTTCAACTGACAACGAAGGAAAGTAAGGCAATACAGTTGAATAGCTTCAAGCGCCAGTGACCTTGGCCTTCAACAGTATGCTAAAAATGAGGTAACGTAACTTAATTTAGCGAATTCATTGGTAATACCAAATGCTGTACAAGAGCTAAAGATGGAGGTATATTTATTGACAAAATTTATTTATACAGTTTGATTGCTCCAGTTTATTTTTTGTAAAATATTCAATTTCTGTTGGGCATAAAGTGTATATTTGAAATCCTTTTAAATTACGTCTCCGTTTTATACTCAACTTTAGAGATGATATACATTTTGGATTTTTATGTTGGATAAAATTGCGCCTGTTTCTATCATAATTCATTTTTGTTATAACTCTCATTTGGGTGTCTCACGCGACATTATAACAAGTTATTGAAACTGTTACTTATCAAAATTTCTTCGACAGTGTAGTCTCCATCATCTCCTTGGGATTCACAATTGGAGAAATGTGTAAAAAAGTTAATCCGGGAATGCATCCGCTTGTTTATCCCATTCTGGGTGGAATTCTGTAGAAGTTTCGTCTTAGCTCAGTTACTTGCTGCTCTTATTTTAATGTTTTAATGACTTGGCGATATGGACCACCTAATTTAGAAAACTAATGTGTCATTTGCACAGCTGAGCTGAACAACGGAATGCTGAATTAGAGAGAGAGAGTGAGTGTTTAAAGCGCGTTGAAGACATATGATGATAATATGGTTGATAAAATGTCAAAAATAATACCTTTTTTTGACATCTGGAGATATGTTGCAAAAGTAGGTGATTTTTTAAAGAAACATTGCAAACTGAAAATACAAAATATACCCTAAGATAAGTCAAACTTAGTTTTTGTTACAGTTGCTTAATTAAACAAGAACAGTGATATTTTATGCGGTGCATGATATATATAATTTTTAACCTATATCTATGCGTTTAATACATTTTTTACTAAAAAATTTGAAATTATTAAGAAGAAACGAATTGTTTGTCACTTATTTTGAAGTAGTCAGATAATTTCAATAGTAAAATAGGCTTTTCAATTTACCGTCAGGAAGATAGGTCTGACGATGTTTTTGGATTAAAAATTTTAAACCTCTTCAGGTTAGTTTTATGTATTATTACCGAAGGGTGCTATTTACCAATATTTCTCTTCAACTGTTTTTAGTATATATATATATATATATATATATATATATATATATATATATATATATATATATATAATGGCAATTAATCCTAGGCACACTAGATCTACTAAACCAACCACACAAGGGGGTAGTTCAAGTTTAAATCGAATACTGGCTATGTATACTGGAATAATATTAATGAATTGGTTGATAGACTGCTTTTATTAGTAACATCTATGTTAATAGGTTACACAGGACATAACAATGAAATAATTTCCATTATGGAACAACTCAAAAAAGCCAGTGTTATTTAAAGACAAGTTACAATTTAATTAATACATTTATAACATGGCAGTTAATAAGTTTGGTTCTCATATTTAAAAACATTACATTTACTCATATGTTCCTTTGATTGACAAAATTAAGTTCAAATATTGAAAGTGAAATATTATATTAAGCAATTTTCATACCACTCTATATATATATATATATATATATATATATATATATATATATATATATATATATATATATATATATATATATTTATGTATATATATATATATATATATATATATATATATATATATATATATATATAAATATATATATATATATATATATATATATATATATATACATATATATATATATATATAATATATATATATATATATATATATATATATATATATATATATATATATATATACATACATAGTACTCCCATAAATACTGTTACAATGGAAATATTGCCTAAACATTTAATTTCTATAAAAATTAAAACAAATTATTATGGAATTAATTGATAGATTCATAATAACAAAATTAATTTAACATTTACTCAAAACGTCCCCTTCTTACTTTTACACAAACCCTCAAACGATGAGGCCATTCGTCTATGGTAGTACGCACTTGATCAAACGGAAAATTGTTCACCGCTTTCCATCACAAAATGAATTATCTTAATAATTAAAGTATTGGCCACCGTTAACTATGATTTGTTCCCATCTTTCTGAATGGATTCCGCACAAGAAGAACTTTTTATCTTTTGAGGCCAACCATTTATCAAACCAAATTTTCTCTTCTTCGTAAGAATGTAAGTGTTGTTCTGAAAGTACGTGCTGCATCGATCAAAATAAGTGGTAGTCGGAAGGGGCTAAGTCCGGTGAATACGCCGGGTTGGGTGGAACGTCCCATTTGGTGCTTTCCAAATAGTTTTTCACACATTTTGTAACATGGGGCCGAGCACTGTCATGTTGAAAAATGACTTTATCGTGTCTTTGGCCGTATTCTGATCGTTTTTTCTACAATGCTCGGTTCAACTTTATCAACTGTATATTGCGCACTGGTTGTGATGTTGAAGGCTGGTCTGGGTCTATCCAAATTTTTTGAGTTGGAGCATGTTCACTATAAGCTACAAGCAACGATCGATAACTTTCAGCAACCGTTTTCTTCAAATGAAAGAAGGTTATTAAACTTCCCCGCAAAACGTCTTTTTCTGGTACGAAACACGACGATATTCAAAGCTATGAAGAACTATGTTTTTTTGTCACAATGGTAATTAATAACGAACTGGCTCTTGATGGCGTGTGATTACCTTTCAAAACGCCATAGATGTCACTACTTTATACCAACAAGTGTATTAGTAACGCTATCTCTTAGCAAAATCGACATTATTAACCGAAATACCTATTATATATATAATTTTTCAGTAAGAGTGTTCTCATCCACCATATCGTATTCTCACATGACTGAGCAACCAGTATTACCTGCAAAATTAGAACGAATCAATTGTCAGGTCATTTATTATAATTCACGTAGCATTTTAACCCTTATGAAGATCGAAAAATACATATAGTGGTGGAAATATTGCTCCCTTGCACACACAGCATGGTAATCGAACCTGAACTATCATTCTATCTTGCACAATTAAGTTCTCTAATCAAACTACTTTTACAATAGTGGAATTTATCTAAGCATACGTTTCGATTAATGAATGGTATTAACAATATTCTGAAAAAAGATAAACGATGATTTTTTGCAACCTAGACGAGTTGTTTATGTTGAAGAATTTTATTCCATTTTCTTTTTGTTTGATAAAAGAACACAGATTTTAGAGGTTTATTATGAATGTGCCATTAATTAAAACGGAAAAAAATAGAGAGATTTTGCAACGCTTACTTAAGTAGACCACTGTCTTTATCATTATTTGAAGAATGCGCCCACCTTTGAAGCTTGCGCGGTAGTAAAGGGAATAAATTAAATATAAAGACTCAGCTGTTATCGTTATTTGAAGCATACGCGCACCATTCGGAGATTGCGCAGTACTGAAACAAAATAAGAGAATCTTTTATTAAAGATAACGATTTCCCTTATTTAGGAACTTATAAGAGAGGTTATTTGAAGTTCGTTATTCTTATCGCTATTATGGTAGTGTCTGTTTTTTTTTCCTACAATATATAAATTTATAGAAGATGAATACTAACCTAATTTTACAATTCTTTCGCGTTAATACTGCGTATGCGTGAGATAACGATAAGGACAAAGGCATGTGAAAAATAAGCGTTGAAAAATCTCTCTCATCTCTTCATTATGTTACTGGTATTTATACAAGTATTAATTATTTTTCTCTATTTTAGGTAAGAAAGACGTTGATATAACCCAAACAGCTTTTATAAAGGTAAGGTGGGATTTGGAATGCTTTTACCCTAATTAAAGTGAAAATTATGAATCTAAAAAGCTGAAGCTATAATTATTTTGAGTAAAATAGTAACGATCATACAGCACGCGAAGCTGAAAATTCTGATATTGAAACAAATTTTATATAGATTTTCAAAATACGTTGTCGACAGTTGGCAAGTGTGTGTTTTGTAATTTTATATTTTTTTCATCAAAAAATAATTATAATTCCTTAAACGATGTTAAATTTTGTCAAACTATATCATAATTTTTGGTTTCTAAATTAATACCAGTCTAAAGTTTTACATTAATTCTGTAAGTATAGGTTTGGTAAGTATTAAATGGTTTTCCTTGCAAGAAGAAATAACTATACTTCTACTCTGACTTCTGCCAAAAACAAATTGCTTATCATCTAAGATTCGCCAACCTATATATATATATATATATATATATATATATATATATAATATATATATATATATATATATATATAGATATAGAGATATATATAGAGATATATAGATATATATATATATATATATATATATATATATATATATATATATATATATATATATATATATATATATATATATATATAAAGTCGACATTCTATATAGTGAAAGACCAAAATGTTGACCGAAATTTCACTATAGAGAGTTTTTCACTATATAAAGAGAAAATCCGTATATATTGCTATGTATGTAAGATATTCTAGGTCTTGAAAAAATTGCACTATAAAGAGTTTTTCACTATATAGAGTTTCACTATAAACAGTGTCGACTGTATATACATATATATATATATATATATATATATATATATATATATATATATATATATATATACAGTAAAATTCAAATTGAAAAAAGAATGCAAAACATTCGTAAGGCCTGTACTAACATACAGTATAGAAAACAGAGTAGATAATAATAAATCAAAAAACATTCGGCGGAAATGAAAACACTAAGAGTAACTTTAGGTAAGACACTACGGGACCAGATAAAAAACGGAGATATGCGACAGCATGTAGAGTTTATGACGTAGTGAGACGGGGAAGACAGAGGCGACGATTCTGGCGTGACCATGTAAAGAGAATGAACCCAAATAGAATAGTAAGGCTAGCTCCGAAAGAAATACCACCGGAACGACGCCCACTGGTGAACGGATATCTGGCATTCTGGCTCCCAAGAGAGTCCATGAGGCAGTGGAAGTTAAACAGTCTAATGGTCTATAATAACGATGAACAAAAAGATAAGAGGAAAAAAACCTTATTGTTTTTCAAATTTCTGTCGACAAGAAACCAGATTAGCATCTACAATTTTAAGCAAGTTCATAATGTAAATTCAAGTTATAGAGAAATAAGAGCGTGTGTTCCGCAGGATCTCCTGCTATGGTCCTTTTTCAATGTATTTACATAAGACATTCATAAATTTTCTCAAAAGAACTAAATCAAAACTGTTCTTACTTGTTTGCTGATGATACAACTATTAGAGTTAAATTAGTAAAACCAAAATCAATACCTAGAAATTATCATTGTCTACACAATTTTTTTTTTTGGGGGTGGGGGCTAGGATTTAGTCCAAATTAAAATACTTAATTTTGCGTTTGGTATCTGAAAACAGATGGTAAAAACGACAATAAACAGATGGTCATATCAGCGATATCTAGATCGTTGGCTCGCAACACTTAGCCAGAGACATGCGACGGACATTATTGGCGGCCCCTAAAACAAACTTACAACTAACGTTTAACAAGAACACAGATCAAACCAGTGGTTGGAGTGATTAGCGGCTGCTGTCACCTGAGGAAATATTAGCAGAAAATAAGAATCCACAATGGTCCCATATCCTATATGAATGTACGGGTTAAACTCGGAACAGATATAAACTGTTTGGAGATGTACATCGTGGTGATAAGTTACCACATGAAGGGCTTGAAAGGCAGCTAATAAATCTTTCTAAAGGAATGACGCTCATGTAAACCAGAAAGGAGAGCACCATAAACTAACAGGCTGCAGTGCACAAACAAGCACAATCGCCTACCACGCCTACCACGCCTACAACCAACCAACCAACGTGGACGGAAGCCGTTACAGTCTTAGTTTGATAAGACATCGTAATTCGTAGGATTAGACCTTATTAATTCGAAGTAACTTTCCAACATTTTTCCCACAATTGCACGAGACATCCTCAGGAATTTTTGCTCTCTGAGTTAGAATACTGAATGCCTGAACTACGATTTCTCATCCATTTTTTGAAAAGTAAATTGTTTTTGGACTGTCCCAATATGTTATCTTGAGTATTAAATGAAAGTAAAAAATTTACTGATTTTTAGTGGCCATTAAATTAGGAACTATGTTTACTTAACAAAGCAAACGGTACGCAAAAGTTATGAACAAATATGCAGGATATTTACCGAGTATGTCAGGTTTAACCGAAAGCGCCTGTTTGTGTGTGAAATGGACATTCACTTTAACTATACCCTATATACCACATTTAATTGTATGGCTTCAGGGATTGTTTAAATCGGTAAGCTACGGTAAGCATACTAGAGTCAATGCTGGCGGTAAATTCACTTCGAAAGTTTAAGGTGTCTATGAGTTAAGTTTTCTAGTTTAGTTTTGAGAGTCGCTGTTTTTGTTCAATTACTTTCGATTCTGGGAATTACCAGTTTCAAGTCACTAAACTCTTATCATAATGCCATATATTTACGCAAATAAAACGGATAATACGCTCCATTCTAAAATTTTATTACCTATTTACGTTATCAAGATCTCATCATGAAAAATGCTCCTTTATTTAATCACCCTATTTCGAATTAATTAAAGGAATGTAGCAAGAAAGTGGTAATAAAGATAAGGGTAAGAAACAATTTTAACGGCTGATAGGGATAATTCACGACTGACATTTTACGATAGACCCGTTACACTTCCGCCCTAACGCAGAGAAGGGACGATTGAAAGGTTAATTTAGAGATGTTTCGCAACTTTACACGCAATCTTGGAGAATATATTTTATTTTATAAAGGGTAATTATTTTAGATCAAAGGTAAATATCCCTTTTCTCGTCGTAATTTATGTATTTATTATTCTTAATAGTAATTTCAGAAACAAAAGATCTAATAAGATTAAATAACAATTCTAAAAAAGTAAGGTCAATAGAAACCGCAATTTTGTTTAGTTGTTCAGTGAGTCCCACTGAATAAAAGGTAAAAATACAAATTTCAATTCGGCTGTCATTTTAGAAAATGGTGACCGAAGTTAACTTTTTTGGGTTACTAATAACTTCAAACTAATGCAGATTTGACTTTTAATGACGAATTGCTGCTAAAAAAACATTTTTAGTGTCCCGTATGGAACACTTATAAGATCACTTCGGTGTCTGTCCAATTGTCTGTCCATCTGTCACACCTGTTTTTTTCCGAAACTGTTTGACATAGAAAGTTAAAATTAGGCACTAATATAGGAATTGATGGCCCCATCAGAGCCGTGTAGTTTCGAAAGTTAAATTTTGACTTAAAGGGTAAGTTTTGGGGGGTAAAATCGGAAGTGAAAAAAAAATTACCAGGTCATCGAGTGGAGTGTCAAATGAAAGCTTGTGTAAGCACAAGTTCTAAAATTTATATAATGTAATACTTGCTCACATTTTTTTTGTATTATTTTTAAAAAATTGCCCTAAATCGCTGTCCCCGAAGAGTACGGATCAAAAAATTTTGAAAAAATTCTGTAATATTCTCCACAGGGTGTAGATTGAACGAAAATTACCTACAATAATTTATGTGATATATAAAAAAAAAACAAAAATTTCAAGGTCATCAGCTTTCAACAAAGATTGGAAACAAACTTTGTCGAAAACTCATTTGGGGTGTGTCATTGATCATTTTATACCTCCGTAACAAGAATCTTTATTTTAAAAGCAATCAACGTACGGAACACTAGTTATGCAAGTCCGACTTGCACGTAGCCGTTTGTTTTAACTCTTACAAGATTATCGGCCAGAGAATTGCTCCTTCACCAGGACAATACGCCTACATTCATATTGAAGTTGCAATGGCAAAAATGTACAAGTTGAGCTTCGAAACACTTTCCCATCCCACCCGAAGCTGAAGGGGCTTTTTTCTTCCTACCTAACCTCAAAAATTGGTTTTCTGAGGTTAGGTAATATATTATTACCATATATAACATATACATTGCATAGTTAGTTGAAGCAGACGCGTACAAGATTATCGCTTAGAGATTGCTCCTTCACCATGACAACGTGGCCGCACACATATCGGCGTTGCAATGGCAAAAGTGTACGCGCTGAACTTTGAATTAGTTTCCCACCCTACCCAAGGCTCCAAGTAACTTTTTTTTTTTCTTACCTGACCTCAAAAATTGGTTTGAGGGAAGAAATTTTCATCACATGAAAAGGTCTAGTTTGACCTACCCATCAGGTTTTATACTACTTTCCACTATTCTTTATTATTATTACTATATCTATAATATATATAAAATGCAACGTCTCTCTGTCTGTCTGTCTGTCTGTCCGTTAGTGCGCCTATCACTGAAAAACCACTTATCCGATTTACGTACTTTTTTTTTTAAAAACAAACATATGTTCTCTGGCCAGGTTATAGGCTATATTTTATTACGATAGGTAGCATAAGGAATGAGCAGCGACGTAAAATAGTGAATGATGTCGGAAATAAGTTTGCCGCTAGCGCGTGCCTTTGCAATACACAGCCTAAACCATTAAATATGGAACAATATTATGTAGCAAAGAATATCTGTAATGTATAATCTATAATATATATAAAATGCAATGTCTCTCTGTCTGTCTGTCTGTCCATTAGTGCGTTTATCACGCGGGAACCACTTATCTGATTTACCTGTCTTTTTTTAAATTCATGCATATATTCTTTGGCCGGGTTATATAATAATAATAATAATCTATATCTATAATATATATAAAATGCAATGTTTGTCTGTCTATCTATCTGTCCGGTAATGCGCTTATCCCTCGAGAACCTACTTATCCGATTTACGTGATTTTTTAAATTCATACATATGTTCTCTGACCAGGTTATAGGTATATATTTTATTACATCTATAATATATATAAAATGCAACGTATTCTGTCTGTCTGTCTGTGCGTTAGTGCGCTTATCACTGGAGAACCACTTATCCGATTTTCGTACTTTTTTTTTTAAAAGATACATATGTTCTCGGCCAGGTTATAGGCTATATTTTATTACTATAGGTAGCATAAGGAATGAGCAGTGACAATAATAGTAAATGAAGTCGGACAAAGTTTGCCGCTAGCGCGTTCTCTTGCAATACACAGTCCAAACCATTAAATATGGAACAATATTATGTAGCAGAGAATATCTATAATATATATAAAATGCAATGTCTCTCTGTCCGTCTGTCTGTCCGTCCGTTAGTGTGCTTATCACTGGAGAACTACTTATCCGATTTACGTGCTTTTTTTTAAACATACGTATGTTCTCTGGCGAGGTTATAGGATATATTTTATTAGGTGACATAAGGAATAAGCAGTGACGATAATGGTGAATTAAGTCGGAGAAAAGTTTGCCGGTAACGCGTTCTCTTGCAATACACTCCCTAAAACATTAAATATGGAACAATATCATGTAGCAAGGAATACAATATATAAAATGCAACGTCTCTCTGTCTGTCCGTTAGTGCGCTTATCACTCGAGATTTACGTGTTTTTATAAATTTATACATATGTTCTATATAATTCGATATAAGCCTAGATAATGGGAGATAAGGTGAGATAATGGGAGATAAGGAGAAATAATGGGAGATAAGTCGAGATAAGCCTCGATAATGGGAGATAAGGTGAGATAATGGGAGATAAGTATAAATAATGGGAGATAAGGAGAGATAATGGGAGATAAGCAGTGATAAGTCTAGATAATGGGAGTTATGGTGAGATAATGGGAGATAAGGAAAAATAATGGGAGATAAGGAGAAATAATGGAAGATAAGTCGAGATAAGCCTAGATAATGGGAAATAAGGTGAGATAATGGGAGATAAGGAGAAATAATGGGAGATAAGGAGAAATAATGGGAGATGAGCAGAAATAAGCCTAGATAATGGAAATTATGTAAAGATAATGGGAAATAAGGAGAAATATTGGGAGATAAGGAGAAGTAATGGGAGATATCTTATTACGTTGGGTAACAGAAGGAATAAGCAGTGACGATAGTAGTAAATCAAGTCCACGCGAGCGGAGCCGCGGGTCCGGATAGTTATTTTATATAATCAAAATTTGTTGATTCCTTTAAAACAAATAGATATTAAACAAAGAAAAAAACAATAAATAATAAAAAATGTTTTTGTATGAAGTGAACATATTTTTCTTTTTGAAAGAAATGTAATATCTTCCTACACAAGTTAAATTTAAATAATTATACTTTCAAAAGAAAAATGTTTTTTGCTTTTTCAAAACATCTTAAATGCATATTATCGGCGATCTGACAATATCTACAGTAGTATTCATCGATGCTTTTTAGAGGGATCAAAATAAATTTAGTTATTATAGCTGAGTTGTTTTCAGCAACTCAAGGAGTGATTTACCCTAGAGAACAATACACAGATAAGAGGTATTATTTATGCCTTGTGGATAGCGGATATTATTTCCGGTTGATCAAGATATACAGAGGACCCATTTAGTGCAAAATTCTCTGATATTCAGTAAATTATTACAAATTTTCAATATGTACAATATTGATGCTAATTTTTCGAAATAAGACAATATTTGTTCACCGAGAATTTGGCAATTTGGCAAAACTAAGCTGTATGCATAACTTGTTTCATATATTCCAGGGAAATCATATGAACCTCAAGAAATAATCCCAACTTACTAAAATTATTTACAAAATTTCTGGAGACCAGTAGTTAGTTACAATCTGTCAAGTAAGAACTTGTCCGCGATAATTCATTTTTGGTGCATGCTATTCTAGCGATTCAACAAAAAATTGGTAGAGGGAACCTTTATCTACGACACATTTTAGTAAAGTATCAGTCGATTCTGAACTTTCGTCGAAATCACGTAAAATCCAAAATGAGTCACATGTTTGCGCGTCGGTTCTTTGTTTCCATTCAAAGGGGCCTAAAACGACACATTCCGCGGCCTCTAAATATATTAAAAAGTCAGTATCGTTTGTGAAGAACAAGACTAAAAATATCGACGACTTACCAAAACGTGGCTCGGTAGGCAAAGTTATTCCGAAAGTCGAAAAAACGAATCGTGTCTTTGTCTTCACTGGACCCGAAATTGACGATGCGTCAAGGAGCGGAAAAATGAAGAAAATTGGGTTAAATGTGTCCCATGAGACCATTTGACAACATCTTCGCCCTCATGATGTCAAATTCCGAAGCACGTTGAAGAAACCTTTGCTGGGTGAAAATCTCGTCGCGAAGCGACTCACTTGGACCCACGATAAGATACTAGACTAGCCCTCATAATCGCCGGACGCCAACCTTATTAAAAAAGTTTGGTTCCTCGTAAAGAGAAAGCTCAGAGGAAATACCCTTGCAGATTATGATATCTCGTCGACAGCATGCCTCGAAGATGCTAGGCGGTTATTGATACAGGAGGCGATTGGACAACTTACTAAAGGAATTACGCTGTTGTTAGTACACCAAAGAATACACTGATGGTAAAATATGTCCTCGAAACACATTTTTTCAAAAATACGAGCGGTCACGTCTTACTTGATAGACTGTAATTAGAAGGGAAGTCAATTATAGGTCAGAGCACCATCTAATAGTCGCTAAACTACTTGATCTTTATCGCCTGGGACAAAATAGATTAACTGATGAACCGTACATAGGACAGTCAAATATTCAGATCCATATTGAAGATTGTAAACGGTATAAACTGTATCTTCTACATTACGAGAGTATTAAACTTTTCTACTTTCGAAGACTAGAATTAATATAGAAAAAAAATATAGTAATATAACTACTTAGTATATTTCACCACTACACAAAACACTTTATTTTTGCACTCGACGCGTGTTTTGCTAGCCATGTTAGACTGATCAGGAGCGATGATTGACTAGTGAAGCTATCATGGTTAGCGAAATGAGCGTCGAGTGAGTGGTGATATATACTGTTTGGTATCATTTTGCCAAAGCTTCCACATTCCCAACGTAATAGTAATATAAAATCGACAATACGGAAAGTAACACAGGAAACGCTGGAAAAAAAATATAACGAAAGGAGAAAAGCTCAAGCTGTTCGGTTAACTTAAAAAGTTAGAAAAAATAGATAAAAAATAACCAAAAATGGCTATCCAATAACTCCAATATAACTTGAAATGAGTACAGCCAAATGAATAGAGGACTGAGACAAGTCATAAAGTAGGAAAATATAAGAGATTGGGAAAAAATATGCCAAGAAGTAGAAAGATTTGTATAAGGAACTCGAAGCCAAAAGATTAGAATGATAAATTTGAAGAAATATTAAGAGAACATTTTAACAAAAAACGAACTGAGTATTTACAACCAGCTATACACTCACAAGTAGATAACTTAATTGAAATTTCCCCAGAAGAAGTAGAATTAAGTTTAAGTAGAATAAAGAATCGTAGATAGGGCAATATTCTGATTAGGTTACTCAAGTATGGTACTAACTATGGAGTCCACTCTCCATTGACTAGATCCTTGCTCTTTCTAAATAATAATCGTTCCATCAATCGATTCGCAGGCTCGCTGTCTGGCTTTAAAGGATAAGTCATTAAAGTGGTGTGTGACCACTGATGTTTCCTGTTTATTAGATTGGGTATTTTGAACTGTGATATTATATCTTTTTTTTTTGTTCTATCTAAATACTCATTACTCTACCGTTGTTATTACTTTATATATAGAATATTATAACTTTTATATTGGTGTTTCTCGTTTACTGACAATAAATAAAAAAAAAATGAATAAACATGTCCAGTACGATATATTTGCTAGTATTTCAACAGGAAGATAACAGATCTTGGGTCATTATTTCAAAAATGTGATCCCAATAATCCAAATTCGTATAGGGTGTATAGGTACCATCAGTTGGCTGTTGGGAAGAACGCTTCTAGCTAGATTAAGGAACAATGTAGAATATGATATTGGTGAGGACTAAAATAGACTTATATCGGGTCGTTCTTGTATAGACAATGTATTTATTTAGCAACATGCTATTAAAAAAAAACACTATGTGGGAGCATTTGCACAGTTCTATCTGGTGATCATCCAAATATCCAGGAATATGAAGCCAATACTGTATTGTATTTTCTTAATATGTAGAAAGATAAGAATGTACAAACTTTTAATAATTTCTGTTCTTATATTCTACATATTTCACACAATGACCTGAGAACCTTACCCACAACGACTAGTTTATTCTCCTAAAAGTGCATTTACCATTTATTGAGAATAGTATATCACTCTGTTCTTAAAAGTCGAGTATGAAGTGCCCGGGAAATACTAAATAACAACAAAACTGTAATCTAATTAATTTAAGAACTGTATAATGACAATGGGTCTAACGTAAATTTGAAAGCCCATTAAAACAACAAAAGAACTAAGGCGGGAATGTAGTATGTCATCACTGTTATTTAATACTCACGTAAAAGTAGTTTTACGGGACTAAAAAGGAAGAGGTCTGGGTACATCTTTTGATACAGAGTTACTTTGATAACCAAGTATTATGAGCACTAGATTCAGAGTTGGCACAATAAATCAGTTTAAAGAAAACGAAGTACCTAACGAGAAACTTCGATGCGAACTTTGAGTTTCCGATTAACGAAAATGTGGCAGCAGGGCGTAAATTAAAATACTTCGGGGTGACTGTTAATGATGGAGAGTTAGCAAGGGAAGAAATCAAGATTTTCTCCGACACTATTTGGCGTAGAAAGTTGAAATTTGTCACAAATATAAGTATTGATGGCCCAATCAGAGCCGTGTAGTTTTCAAAGTTAAATTTTGACTTAACAGGTTAGCTGTAAGTTCATCGATTGGGGTGTCAACTAAATGATTGTGAAAATACGAGTTTAAAAATATATATGAAATAATACTACCGCAAACTTTTCTTCATATTATTTAAAAAAGATGTCCAAAAATTGCGATACCACCAGCCTATTTCTAAAAGAACTACGAAATATCAATACGCATTCAATGCAATCGGTGATATATATTTTTCAGTAAGGTACCGAGACAAGATATTTTTATTTTATTTGTTTATAATTAAACAAATATTTAGGTAGTAAATATTTATTTTAAACTTTTTCTACTAGATTCTACATTGAACTAGATTCACTCATTGGCTATTAGGTAGCTAAGAAGTTATAACTATTATACATTAATAAATACATATATACATATATACATATATATATATATATATATATATATATATATATATATATATATATATATATATATATATATATATATATATATTATCTAAGAAAATACGTGAAAATACATATTGGATCTTAAGATATATACATGTCAGGGACCTAATTAACTTTAGCCTTGGTAAGGATTTTATTTTATTTTAAAAACGTTACGCAACACTAATTGCGCAAATTGGACTTGCAGTTGGGTTTTTTTTTTAATAAACCAATAATTAGTTACCGAGATATTGGCATCTGAAAAGTGATATTTTTGACACTTTGATGACACCTAAGCAGTGAATTTTGGAATAAAATATATTTATGAATGTTCTGGCCCTAGTCATACAGTACACTTTTTTTGTGATTTGTTATATTATTATGTATTTTAACTTTTTTACTGGCCACTATCCTTTATACTTTTTGAAAAATATTATTATTTATCTATTTATCTGTTATTCGTACTCTATAACTTAACAAAACTAAAGAATAGCTACAATATTCACTCGTCTTTAATATATAAAGCCAACTGACTACTTATTAAATAGAAATAATATGCTGCTGAAAATACTAATGTTCACTCAAGGGATAAGGTCACTGCAGATTCCAGAAAAAAAGGCTAATTTCGGGATTTTTTTAAGAGTATAATAAAAGCAGTTAAAAGTATTTTATTAAACAAACAATTACGTGTACAAAAATATTTTTTTTAATCTTTTTAATTTAGAATGGCCACTTCAGAATCCAAGAGGACAAGGCACTTTTCATGCGAGGCCTGAAACGGGTGAATCGATTGTTCTCGTAGATTTCAACCTCTAACATAAAAGCAGAAATTTTCATTTATATATGTCAGAAAGTGGTTGATAACGTACGAAAATTTAAAATGTCGTTTTTTCGAAAAATGGTGCACATTTTAAAAAAATGTTTTTCAAATGTGCACCACCAAAGCGTCTTGCCGTCTTAGATTGTAAAGCGGCCATTTTGAATTAAAAAGATTTAAAAAAAAATATTTTTGCATACTTAAATATATGTTTTCATTATACTCTTGAAAAAATTTCCTAATTAGCCTTTTTCCCTGGGAGCGAGAGTGGCCTTACCTCTTAAATACATTTGACAAAAAAATTATAACATTCAATCAAAAAGAGGATTAACCCTGTTTTCAATAAAACATTTAATTATATTTAAACACCGAAAACAGCCTCATAAATTATGCTGCAGAAGTTAAAAACGTCAAAACCATAGTAGAAATAAATGTGACTTTCGAAAGTTAGAAAATCTTGTGAAAACTTTATCCCAACGGAACCATAAAAATCAATATTAAAATAAAAATATCCGTTGCACACCAGCTCCCGGCGATTCCGGTTTAAAAATGAAGTGGTAATAAAGGCTGTAAAACCCATAAAAGCGATGTATCTCCAAAGTTATTCGCCTTGGGGGTTTTGTTAGGAAGATATAATATCCCGTCAACTGCACTGTATACGATAATTTTTAAAATGAATGGGATTTTTTTTTGTCGTGTACGAGCTTTGGTTATATTATGTTTATTCTGGAAAATCGTTAGGGAAAGGCAGCGTGGTTTTGAAATGAATACTTTATTGGGTTTTTTCTATGTTTGGATCCGGTTCTGGTCGTTCGAACACTCGACTTTTTTTGCCGCAACGACAGAGGACAAAAGGAACTTTTTATTGAAATAATTCTTTGTTCATGGAAATAACCACAAAACAGTTTGTACAGGTATTTGATCTAAAATTTCTCTCATGTAAACAAGATATTTCGAATTTTAGTCCCGTCATTTTTTATATTAGCTTAGACTGAAAAGTCTTTAAGTCACAAATTTTGTAAATATGTCATAAATTTAATTTCAATTTTTTTTTGCATTCGTTAGAGAAATCATCACTTTTTAATCAATTTTTTTTATCCCAACAATAATCTTTGCGTAGCGGTAATTTATACAAATTAGGGATAATACATGGGGGAGGGGACTCCCATACAATTTTATCGTGGATAGAAAAATTTATTCGCCTTAAAAGGATATGGGTTATGAGACCAGCAGGTATTTGGCTAAACCTCTCGTTTGTTGTTCAGGAATCCGATCTTGATATTGGGTTTGACCTGTTATCTACTAACGATTTTGGTTTTTTTTTTTTTGAAACCAGACGTCTTGAAGCTAGGACATAAAATCGTAGTCATCGGTCTTCTTGCAGGATCAAAATCTTATTTTCAAAGTAGTGTTTTCGTCAATTTGGTGACGATTGCGTTGGATTGTTCTTCGTTAGAGAAAAAGAAGTCGTTTTTCCTAAGGGATTTTCAACTTTTTCGTCCAACACGCCATTTCTATCAGCGGTAGAAACTACCGGCAGATATATATATATATATATATATATATATATATATATATATATATATATATATATATATATATATATATATATATATATATATACATACACTTCTCGTCCACTCCTGGATATAGGCCTCCACTCGTCCCTATTCTAGGCCCTCCGACACCAATATTCATCCATCTAGAATATATATAAAATGCAACATCTCTCTGTCTGTCTGTCCGTTAGTGCGCTTATTACTCGAGAACCATTTATCCGATTTACGTGCTTTTTTTTAAAACATACATATATTCTCTGGTCAGGTTATAGGATATATTTTATTACTTTAAGTAATATAAGAAATAAGCAGTGACGATAATGGTGAGTCAAAAAGTTTGACGCTAGCGCACTCTCTTGCAATACGCTGACTAAGCCGTTAAATATGGAACAATATCATGTAACAAAGAATACAATATATATAAAATGCAACGTCTCTCTGTCTGTCTCTCTGTTCATTAGTGCTCTTAGCACTCAAGAACTACTTATCCGATTTACGTGTTTCTTTATAAAATACATATGTTCTCTTGGCCAGAATATAGAATATATTTTTTATTACGTTAGATAACATAAAGAATAAGCAGTGACAATAATAGTGAATCAAATCCAAGCGGGCACGGCTAGTATATATATATATATATATATATATATATATATATATATATATATATATATATATATATATATATATATTTATATATTCCATTTACCTATTTGTGTTATTAAGGCATTAATTTATTATATTATTTTATTGTAATTATTACATCTCTAAAAATCGTAAGCATCTCACGCTTAGGCATGCGCACTTGTAGTATATTGTAAGCTAATCTAAATCCTTTGGGAAAATATTGGTAGGATAAAAGGAAAATTTTTTTGTGTTAGTGGAGTGAAAAATCAAATTTCATATAGGGTTAATTTTCTTTTTATTTCGTATTTATCTCATACCTTATAGCTGCTTTAACTAACATAGACATTAAATAGCATCTTACGTATTTACTTAACTGCTGAACAGTTGGTTATTTATTTAACACCTTTCTCAGTCTATATTCCACTAATATTGCAAATACTACCCAGATACAAATATTATCTTTCATAACTCGTGTTTGGTGTTTAACTTATACTGAACCCTTAATAAGCTAAGTAAATACAATTAGAGATAGATTTGACTTTATATTACGCTATCTCAAGTGATCACTTCTACACCTCACTGAAAATTGAACTTGTGTACTTCATTAGTAGGACATTAACATATGAAAATACGACAGCAGGGTCTTGAATTAGTTTATCTAAAATATAGGATTAATATCTAGAAATTGTCATAAAGGGTGTATCAAAATGCGTTTATGACTAATATTTTCTAGAGAGTAGATAACTAAATAACTTAATCCATTGCTTACAGTACTGTTCTGTTATTTAAGGAGAGTCAAAGTTTCTTTATTTTAAAAAAGGAGTCGTTAATGGCAAGATTGGAATTATAAATATCACTGTTTCGAGAGTAGGCCTACTGACATTTAGCTAAACAAATATTTTATTATATATATAATCCGTAATTAGTAATAGAAAAAGGCAAATAATACTGCGAGGCTATAAATATGATGGCAATGATATTGCCTTGTTAATAGGATTGCAACAAAAGGTTTTTCCAAAAATATATATATTTATATATATGATTTATTTAAAATAATAGGTAATTTTTGGGCAGATACTGATGCCTAAACTCAGTTGCTATCAGAATATTGACATACAAATTCTGACATATTTTAGAATGTAACTGTAAACGTCTTAGAACAAGATCATTTTCACGTTTCCTTTTACGATTTCATTCTTTTCAAAAGAATGTTAATTTTCTGTTTAAGTGGAAGAGAAAAATTCAGTATAGTAGTCACTGTCCGTAGAAATGTACCTTAAATTTTTTTTAGTAGAAGATAAAAACTAAGACTAAAATATATTTTGTTCTAAAATATGCCGCTTACATGTTATAACGTGATAAAGTCAAAGAAATTGATTGTGTGTTCTGGTAAATATTGCCTTGTCGCTCTAAAGTAACTCTAGTAATATTTTTGTCCATGATATTTTACAGGAGGGGGTATTCCAAAGTCTGACTGGTATCATACACCGAAATCCTATAATATATTATTCTCTAGTTATGGTTAACGGGTCGTAGAAGTAAGACCAGTTGAATTGTTATTTATTGAAAATACATGGAAAAATTTCTAGGAAGACTAAGATATCAGTAATATGTAAATTTTATTAAGGTATTGACCACATTGATAATTTTGAAAAGAAAAGCAGCAGGAGACTGATGTTAAGACCTCACAAGTTCTCCGAAAATGAAAATAAAACTTTAGATTATTTCCAGACGGAATCTTCTTTAATATTAAACTTTTAATACATTGTGTTTCCTAAAACAATATATTTTAGTAGAATCTATAAGGCTTTAGCAAAAATACCCCAGCTGAGAGGATGACCCGGTATATTTTAGAATTTAACTTGCCATTTCGTTGAAGCAGCATTACCAATTGATGTTTCACTGCATGTTTTCTGTTGAATTTGGAAAAAAATCTTTGCTTCGCACAATTTCAACAACTTTGATATACTTTTGATTATTTTTCATAATGCTTAAAAGTATGATTGTCCGATACAGAATAAAAGTTGTGAAAGGTGTGTTACACTGATTTCAGTTAGTATGGAAGCAAAACATATTGCAGTAACAAGGTGTGATAACATTAGGAAATGACAATAAAATCTAGAATAAAGTTACATAGAAATGTGTTGATATTCAGAAACAAATCGAATTTAACAGATTAGTTGCTAATAAATTATTTATATATTCCAAGAAATACAGAAATTGTAAAATTGAATTTAATTTATAGATTACTGCAGCCAATAGTATCATTTTGGCTTTCACCTGAATTGGTTTTAGTAGTTTATCGTATAGTAATATACTAATACAATTTGTGAATTGCTTTCATTAGTACAGTAAATTATATTGAGTGATAATTTAAATAATATTATTTATTTTCTTCCTATCAGTTCTACATATCATTTAGTGCATATTAAATAAGCCAATTCTATTTTAAAAAACCTAACCATCTTGCTAATATCGCAACGGTTAATATAATTACACCTCATCAGAGAAAAATTTCATTTTCATCAATAAATAAGCATTATTAACTATAATTTCATTAAACACATACCTCTTTGATTAACTGCAGATGTAATATTGGGTTATATTTCCTTTTTCTGGCTAATAAAAAGTAAATTTAAAAATTTGTAGCAGATCCGTAGCTACAGAACAAAAAAAATGAATATTCTAATCGGCTCCCCAGCTTTAATTAGTAAAATTTATAGACAAAAATGATATTTGAAACTATAGTAACCTGAGGATGTACGATTTTAACTTAAAAAGGTGCTTTAACCTCCGAGACTTTACAGTCATGCGCTTTTTATTTCGGTCATATGTCTTTATCATTTTTTTGGCTCAACAACTTTTAAATAATATAAAGATAT
The DNA here is from genome assembly GCA_019049505.1 of Pachyrhynchus sulphureomaculatus. NCBI lineage: Eukaryota > Metazoa > Arthropoda > Insecta > Coleoptera > Curculionidae > Pachyrhynchus > Pachyrhynchus sulphureomaculatus. The sequence continues at coordinate 115,794,683 of CM032455.1, forward strand.
CAACTAAGGCACTTAAATTTATTTTCTATAAAGGTTATCATGTAATTTCAACTGCTTAAGTCCTTTTTTCTGCCACTATACTCCAGAATTCCACAAAAAATCACGAATGTTATAAATCTAGGACGATCTAATGCTAAACTAAATATACATCTCACAAGTTAAACCTCAATAAAAGTACATATATTAAAAATGTTGATTGACACCACACAATTATAATTAGTTGTCGAAACTAGTTTTGTAAAAGTGAAATGAATAATTCTCTTCTTTATTTTATTGAAAGTACTCTCTTTTCAATTTAATAGACTTTTTGCAATGTATGCAGTTAAGAGTGAGTGAAAAAATGACGAACGATGAATGAACTAGCTCTGTGAGCTCTCAGTAAATTTGCTTAAGTATTCAAATATCACAGATGAACAAGGACGTGGGACTAAATCTTTCTCAATCAGTTGTGGCTTTACCCAGTTTATCTATAAACCAAAATTTCTGACCATGGCAGAGACTTCACCAGTCCTCTTGTCCTGTTTTTAACTGCTGACTCAGAGATGTACACTGTAAATCCGCAGTTCCGCTTTTTCGACCAGAAACTACTTTCGAAAGTAAATATTCTACCAATTAGTGAAAGAGAGGCTCCTAAAGCGCGCACGACATGCACTACAAATCTGCTAAATGGAAAAAAAAACTTAATGGAATAATTCCGAATATCCCCTTCGGATCCGACGACTCTGCTAAAGAGGCTTTCGATGTCAGTGCTAACTTACATCCCTTTTTAGAAAAGAGGCTTTTTCAGCGGCCTTTGATCGAAAATATAAAGAAACTGTTACTTTTAAACAGCTGGCATATCTACATGTCATGAAAACCGCAGCGTCATAAATTGTAATATCTTTGTTAGTACAAGGAATAGATGTAAATAAATAGTCTATGAAACCAAGGAGGAACACAATCGTAAAACTAACAATTAGTTCTTTCCTATTGCAACAATTTCAGGTCCATGTGATGGGTCACTAAAGCCTTTAGTTAAAATTTGACTAAATTCACTATACCACCACTTCTATGGCCAGATAACATCATTGCAAGAACACCTATTGCGAAAGCAAACTTGTTAAATGAACTCCATGGTTCGTAATCTACTGTTGATTTCCATGGAAAATCACCACCCACTAATTCCAATATACAGTCCAATATTTACAATATTTTCTTCAGGCAGCATGTCATAAAACAGAAACACGACATCAAAAAAGCTTCTCGCGCTGATGAAATACTAAACTAAATAGTACTCAAAAATCCGAGACCAACACGTCTTTTTTTACAGACTTTTCAACATATCCTACAGAATAAATATGTCCATCTAGAACTGGTATCCAAAAAATGCAAAAAGACCTTGTAAAACAACTATCGATCTTGACACATTGCTCTAAATAATGTCGAAAGTTATGAAAAATACTATCAGTGAGCATCTTTTAAAATATCTGGAAGGACTTAGTATTATTAGCAACTAATAGAATTTGCGTAATCAAAGACCAACAGGAGACCTTCTAGCTTATATCACACATATTTGAAAAGGCGCACTTGAATATTATAAAGAATTTCATAATGTTAACCTTGATATAAGCTATGCTTTTTTGTTCAAGGCTCTCCTGTTTCCTAATAAAGTGTTCCTTACTAGTGGCAATACTTTCACTATCAACGCCAGTGTGCCTCAGGGCTCTTTCTGCTTTATATTACATACATCTGGTGGAAAGAACCAAGGACTGAAGCTTTGCCGATGACAGGATATTTATTTTTTTATTAATCATGAACTCACGAAGCTAGCTAGCTACCCATACCAATATTCACATAACAGGTAGTTGTAACAAATCCTCGGGAGAAATTCTATCTTGAAGTGAAAGTAATCAATTAGAATTTAACGAAACAAGAACCAGGCAATAGCTTTTTTTATTAAAATTAACATTGCAGAACCTCCATTCCTCTAGAACTCAGCTTGCTGAGTATCGTTGGGAGCAAATATGTCTTGGCATGAATATGTTTCATGTATATTAAAGAGAGCTTCTCACAAGCTGGGATTATTATTTCGTACTAGAAAGTTACTTCACAAGAAATAATACTATACAAAGCTTAAATTTGAGCAGCGATAAAATACGGCCCCCGTATTTGGGACTCTGCTTCCAAACATACACTGCATTTTGTTGATTCTATTCAGAACAACAGGATTTTTACCGAAAGAAAAAGAAATATTCTTATAAATACTGGTTTTTTTTAAGCAGTTTGCCTAACACAACACAAATAAACTTGACGTGTGTTTTCCATTTGTCAAGCGTTTCTTAATTCGAGCAATGTTCTTCGCTCGAAAGGCTGACGCTTGTAACGAATGACCCCAACAAATTAAATGGTTTTTATACTTTTTAAGTAAAATTTCGCCATTCTTCTTTTTTTCCGGTTAATTAAAAATGTCAACGACGGTTTAAATTTGTAATTGTATTTTTCTTTCCACCATTGGGATACTTTAACAGTGTTTTTCCTTGCTGAAACATATATTTTTATTTCAGCTTGACTAAATTATTGCTGAAAAAAAATTTTAATTTGTTTCTTTATTCAATCAAAAAAATATTTAAAATATTGCGAAAGTTGTCAGTAACACAAATAAGAATGCAGCCTTAACGTACAAGACCTTATTTTTACATTGTATGATCTAAACTCATATAACACTGAAATAGTTCAATAAATCGAAATAGGTGATGCATCATGTACACCAGCCATCAATACTTTTTTTTTTCTCAATTTAGACATACTTTGAATTTGGTAAAATTCCTTTTTATTACTCCAGTTTGGCGCCTATAATTAATGTGGCCACATATAAATTTTTTCCTTAAAGTAACCTAATATTTATCAAAAATGTTTTTATTGATGAACTGGATTTTCAAGCTAAAAAATTAAAAAATTATTGTTAATATAATAATAGTTAATATTTACCCAAAGCATATTTATCTTTCAACCAAATATGCATAACAGCTACTTAAAATGTTAGTTAGTTAGTTACTTTATTATTGATAACTATAACAAATAATTTCTTATCAGTCAAAAAAATCATCTAGAAATAAGATCACTGTATTCAAAACATATTTTTTATATTGCATTGTGATATGCATTCCTCATAGAATGATTGAATGTAGAATAAATTTAGGATCTTTACTTCTAATAAAAAAACGAACCTCATGGAGCTATTGAGAAACAGAATGTTAACATAAAGTATATGTGGACTCCTACCTTTTATTAACAAGTACTAAAAGCATGTAAAAAAACTGTTGTTCCTAAATACATATCAATACAAAAAGTAGTTATTATACCTGAATTACGAACGGTATTACAATTTCACTAAGATAAAATGCAAGATACAAATCTGCGCCGCACATATACCGTTCACAATAAATAAATCAGCTAACCAGTATTAGCGAGATTTAGGCAAGGAATAGTTATAACGACAGACTATCAATGAAGATTTCATTTAAATGTTCTTTTCTATTATTACGTAAAAAAATTAAAAATCGTAGTATTAACTAAAAAAAAAAAGATTTAAAAATACACTAGACCTAGCTAATAATAATTGGCTAATCCGTGGAAGAAATAATAATGAATTTTAGCGACAAATATAACTACAGATTTATATATATATATATATATATATATATATATATATATATATATATATATATATATATATATATACAGATATATATATATATATATATATATATATATATATATATATATATATATATATATAATATATAGCCTATGCTGTTTAAAAAAAAAGAAAAAAAAAATATTTACAGGTCTGTCTTAAGATAATAAATAATACTTTAACATAAAATTATTGAGACCAAAAGTAGTGAAGTCATGAATCCGAATAAAAACCGGTGCCGTGGTACTATAACCGCGAAGAGCTAGTTTTATAATGCTGCAACAGCTTTTATCATGACAGTTGACAACTTTATGAGTTTTGTTGCCCATCTGTAAAGTTTTTTTTAAGGAATTTAAAGTTTCTCAAGAATAAACGGCTAGTAATTTTTTTATGCTGTACCCCTAAAAATAAATAGTGTACTTTGTGAGATTTATTTTGTATAGAAAGTTTTTTCATTTCCCTATGTCTAGAATTTTGTTGTTTATGTGTTACTGGATGTGCCACTTAGTTATAAAGAAAATTTTTTACACGGTATCGTGCCATGAATGAAACTATAACAAAAGTTAAACAATTTTTTTAAAGGACTAAAAATTTCGGCATAAAACTTCATGGTCTGTTTTCTCATTAGTTATTGTTGCTTTTGTAGCAATGATTTGCTGGTTTATATATATATATATATATATATATATATATATATATATATATATATATATATATATATATATATATATATATATGTGTATATATATAAATATATATATATAAAATATATAAATAGATATATATATATATATATATATATATATATATATATATATATATATATATATATATATATATACACATATGGATTATCAAGCAGAATTTTCAACAACATGTGAAAAGCAACTGTTCAGCAGTACAAGCGCGCGAATTTCAACAAGGCATTCATGTAAAAATAATATGGGACCATTTTATTTATTGAATGTATGTTGTTCCTTCTGCGTCAGTTGCTCGTTTTAATTCAAAAAGATTTCTTGAATTAGTTATATACTAATATAAGAAACTATAGATTTTAGGCGTAGGGATATTAAAACTATCCAGGTTAACATTTAAATATAATAAAATTGTTGTATTTTGTGTTTTTGTTATATACCAATGGAGTGCATGCTGAAAAACCATAAATCCATTCTCTGATAAATAAGATGGTTTGAAAATGCGTAAAATATTCTTATATTCGAAATTTATTGAATAGAATACATTGTTTCTTATTGAGTGTGTGATTTATAAATACTTTGCATAACTTTAACATTTCTTAATTTTGTAGATAAAATATAAAAATAGAATTTAGTAAAGCACAATACAATATATACATATATATATATATATATATATATATATATATATATATATATATATATATATATATATATATATATATATATATATATATATATATATATATATATATATATATATATATATATATATATATATATATATATATATATATATATATATATATATATATATATATATATATATATATATATGTGTATATATATATATATATATATATATATATATATATATATATATATATATATATATATATATATGTATATATATGTATATATGTATATATTTATATATATATATATATGTATATATATATATATATATATATATATATATATATATATATATATATATATATATATATATATATATATATATATATATATATATATATATAATTTAAATTCAAAATATCTATATAATAAATAATTAGGGCTACGAATTTAATTTCCTACATTTGTTTATTTTAAGTCTCTGTTTTCTCTGCATTTGTTTTATTTTAAAAGAATCTAACAAATGTGACTTTAAAAGATCAAAAAAAAATATTTTTTTCTAAAATTTAATTGTACTAAATTGGATTTAGGGACTTTTACCACCAGTTTAACATTATAAATATTTTCCATATGGTGCAAATTTTTTACCCAACTCAGTGTAGGATATGATATAAAATGTCTATATTTTTTTATAAATTATTCACTATTAAAACTAACTACGTACATAAATCACCACCAAAACAAAGTAATATTTATTAACTATTCATTTTACTATGACATATTTTAATTTTTATTTTTCCTATAATATTTCCCTCAATATTGTACTAAATTTGGTATAAATATTTTCGTTTTTATTTATATGGATTTTTAATTAATTAAGGGATTCAAAAAACCAGAGATTTATAATATACAGGATATTTTATATTAAAATTTACTTCTTTGTCCGTTTTTATATTTAAGCAAAAAATATGCAGTGTCAATACAAATATAAATTGGGAGCCACTGGTGGCATATACCCCTCACTTCTATGGAATTAAAAAATACAGCCCATTTAGAAACGGGACTTTTTATAGTGTCGAATTTCACATTTTAAGAGATACATTTTTCTGATTTTTTTAATATGAATCACGGTCACTTCTGTCAGTCTCCTTGCAAGTCGTTTAGCCTATAACTACCTCTGCTTTGTAAAGTTATTAAAATTAATTACAACAATTGCAAAGCTCTCTCTATTATCTGAAGATTATAATTTTCAAATTTTATTGTTATAGCCGACAAAAACTTGTTTACTGCTTGCAAACAATAACTTGATGTTTATTTAACTTTTCAATTAATATACTTTTCGTTCAGCATATCGGTTTGTTTACTTAAATTGACAGTCGACGGAATAAAAAAAGTTGTTTTAATAAAAAGTTTTGACGGAGTTATGTATGTACTTTATTTAAAAGTTTTTCAGTTAAAAGTCGAAATTCGTTCGTTTAAATTAAATTTTTTTTATTGATATTGAGGCTCTGGTAAAATACATTTCGGAACGCAAGAATTAGATATTATGAAATCTTTATAGATTTAGTTCCAGTTCTTTTAAATAGGTTTATTCTACTCACTTATGTTATACTGGGAAGTTGTGTAAAAGTTAGTACTAACAAATATGGATAGTCGTTATTCTATTTAACATAGTTAAGTATAATAGACTATCCCGACACAAACATGTCGAGTTCTGTAACCTTAACTGCCCTAGATAGTAGCTGTTGTCTGAGGTTCTGTAGCAATTGATATTAGTGAAACTAAATTTCCAAGAATATTAGAAACAAATACGACTGAAATCAAAATTACTTATAAAGACGAAAATGTCGACATGTCCTTGGGCAATATGATTTTCATAAATGTAGGTATACCGAAAATGCTATTTGGTGTATGCAGATTTTTGTAAAGCTTTTGATGTTGTAAATCACGCTTTTTTGCCGCAGTATTTTTATAATATAGGATTATGGAAGGATATGTATGGATGGTTCAAAAATTATTTACGTGGACATAATAAACAAGCACTATTGCAACAAATAACCAAATTGTTCAAGAAAAGAATAACGCAGGGCAAAACACCTGTCGAGCGAAAAGGATTACTCTCCCACTGTTCAAAAAAGGGAATAAGAAGGAACCATTAAACTACAGGGGTATAACACTGCTAAGCTTCGTAATGAAGCTTCTCACAAGTATACTAGCAACAGAAACATCTAATATTATAATCATGAGGGACGAACAATAAGATTCTTGCAGAAACAGATCCACCATGGATGCTACTTTTATCTTACAACAGATTTTGGAACAGGCTGTAGAATACAACACCAGCATACATCTATTTTATAGAACTCACTAAAGCATTTGACCGCATAAAATTGAAGGACGTGGTTAGTGTACAGAGAATACATCAAAGTAATCAAAGATCTGAACACCTAAAACACAACCAAAATAAGAGTGGAATAAAGGCTAAATTCAGAAACAACACGTTACTATGCAAACTGGTAGTGAATAATACCTTAATTGAACAAGTGATGGAGCTTGATTACCTTGGTACAAGAGTATCTAGCAGGAGAAACCTTAAAAGCGAAGCTAGACAACAAATTAACAAGGCAACGACTATCTCGGTACATTTAAAACAAGTAATCTGGAGAAACAGACATCTAACAATCCACTGTATATGCAGAATATACAAAACCTGCGTCAGATCGGCGATAACTTATGGAGCTGAGGCTAGAGGAGACAACACTGTAACAAAAAGGCAAATGAAAGTAACAGAAATAGAGACTATCAGAACAATCGTAGGACACACAATGTGGAATATAAAAAGAAACACCCACGTAAGAGAAAAATGCAAAATTGAGGACGTGATGCGATGGGTAAGAGTCAGAATACGTGGTTGGAATGAACATATGACTCAAATGGCGGATATTAGGATGGCGAAATTAGCTCGCAACGGAAAACCAGAGAGTAGCAGACCACCGGGAAAACCCCTCAACATCAATAGAACAGTACCCAGATTTTACAGCTGATTCGCCTCGCAAAAGTGAAAGAAGAAGAAGTAATAAATTTGTTCAAATTGAAAATATGAGATACGGTGTACTACAAGGCTCTGTGTGAAGATCCTATTTTATTTCTAATAAAGACAAATGCTAAGTAAATTTTATATTTAAAAGGATACGTAGAATTATTGCTTAACGATACAACAATCAGGTATTTGGCTGGTGACACAAACAAAATTTATATTAATATTAAACATGATTTGAATTTAATATTGAACTGGCTTTATCATTTCAAGTTTATTTTAAATTATGAATTCTTTTTATGATAACACAGGTTTTATAGTTGAAAGGTGAGATACCATACCATATGTTCTTTGGTGTGCTAAAAACGAATCTAAGATCAGAATTGGCCTATCACTTAAGGATTTTGACATAACCTCCAAAAACTCATCGAAAATGACCAAAAATACTTGTACAAATAAATTAAAAATATAAACGAGCAAACCATTCGTATTTTGGGATGCCGAAATCGAATCCAATATTAAAACTTATTCATTACGTCAGCGTTTTGACATAACCTCAAAAAACACCTCAAAAATGATCAGAAATACGTCTGTAAGTAAATTAAAAAATTATACATATATATATATATATATATATATATATATATATATATATATATATATATATATATATACGTATTTTGGGCTGCTTAAACCGAATATGACAAAATAATTGACCTATTAAATCAAGAACTTGAAATAACCTCGAAAGGTCCAGTTTTTTTATTCACAGGTTGCTGGAGTAAGGTGAGTCCCCTCGCTTCTCGCCCACTGGATGCTTTATTAAAGTGATTTCCATATGGTGAGAGGCGAGGGGGCTCACTTGAGTAACGCACCCTGATGATGAAAGGCGAGGGACCTCACTTTATTAAAGCATCCCGAGAGTGAAAAGAGATGGAAGTCACCATAATCCAGCATCCTGTGAATGAACGGACCAGACTAATTGAGGATATTTCAAAATCCTGATATAATAGGTCAATTTCGTTGACATATTTGCTTTCAGCGACCCAAAATACGTATAGATATGGTGGTTTGCTCGTTTTTTTTTTGCATTAGGTTATGTTATGGTTATAGTTTAACGTTCTCGGTGTAAGTTTCTTCTACTAGGTTACGTTAGAGTTCTTAGTCTAAAGTTCTTAGTTTAAGATTCTTGCCTTAACTTATGTTAGGTTTAGAGTTCTTGATGTGAAGATTTTGGTATAAGTTGATTTTATTAGGCTATGTCAAGTTCAGCGTTTTTGATGTAAGTTTCTTGCATTAGGTTATGTTAGGTTTAGAGTTCCTGGTGTAAAGTTCTTGGTGTAAGTTTCTTGCGTTAGGCTATGTTAGGTTTGGATTTCTTGATGTAAGTTTTTTGTCAGGTTTAGAGTTTTTGGAGTACAGTTCTTGCATTAGGTTATGTTAGGTTTAGAATTCTGGTTGTAAAGTTCTTCCATTGGCGTGAGAGGCGAGGGGGCTCACCGTTTTCTAGCATCCCGAGGGTAATGTGCGAGGGGAATCATTTTATTAAAACATCCAGTGGGCGAGAAGCGAATGGACTTACCCTAATCCAGAAGGGTTGAATGAAAAGACTGGACGTCTTGAGGTTTTTTTTGAAGATCTTAACGTAATAGGCCAATTCTTTTGGCATAATCGGTTTAAGCACCCCAAAATACAGATAGATATGGTGGTCTGTTCATTTAATTTTTTAATTTACTTACATATTTATGATCATTTTTAAGGTGATGTCAAAATGCTGACGTGATGGATAAGTTTTCACCTTGGATTCGATTTCAGCACCCCAAAATACGTTTGCTTGTTTACATTTTTAATTTATTTGTACAAATATTTTTGGTCATTTTCGATGGTTTTTTTGAGGTTATGTCAAAATCCTTCAGTGATTCGTTTTCAGCACACCAAAAAACAAATGGTATAGTATGTCACCTTTCAACTACAAACTTTTTTTTGTGGTCCTGTGTAATTGTGTAATATTTAATTAATAAATATGCAAGTAAAATAAAACTTTTAAATTGATTTCTAAATGAAAACTTGGATTGGAAAAATAATATTGAACATTTAAAAAGTAATATACCTCTATTAATTCGCATTTTACGCATAGTGGGAAATTCTCAACTTGGGATTCTGCTTACTTGTCAGTATCAAAACCAATAAAAATTTATCAAATAAGGTCGTAAAATGCATATTTCGATTACCTTTAGACCATCTGTAAATTTACAGACATAAGTAATTTGTACAAATTCATAATAAACATTTTAATGTGATATATTCTACAAATTCCAAAATGCGGTATTCAAAATTGAAACCGACAGAAATATCCTGAATATAAGACAAGAACATTTAAAGTATTATTATATTATTCTATGGAATTTTTTTATTATCAAGTACGAAACTATTATTTCTTATGTAATACTTTTATAAGTGTTGGTTTGTATTCCCGATAATAAACTCTGTTTTTACTGGAGATTAGTAAATTATTTAAAAAAAAAACCGATTACTGCCACTCCAAGGCAACATTTGGTCCAGAACTTGGTTAGTTTATGAACCTTCCTGCTACTAAACAAACATGCTATCATCAGCCGGGCTACATATGGAATTTTTGATCATTTCCACAATATCGTTACTATGAACAAAACAGAGTGGGAGATAATATGGAGACCCGAGATATAACAGCAATAATACTATAGATTAGAAAAAAATCGTTAATTGCCACTGGCAAACTCAGCGACAAAATTCTTCAGACAATCCTAAGAGCGCAGATTAGCTAACACCAAAACTTGCCCAACACGGTCGAAAGCCTTAGATATCTAGGTTGGGAATGTGGAATCTTTGGCACAATGACACTACTCAGTATATATCACCACTACACCAAACACTTTATTTTTGCACTCGACGGCTGTTTCTTAACCATGTTAGCTTCATCAGGAACGATGATTGAGTCGATCATCGCTCCTGATGAAGCTAACATGGTTAGCGAAACGCGCGTCGAGTGCAAAAATAAAGTGTTTGGTGTAGTGGTGATATATACTGAGTAGAGCCTTAGATATGTCAAATTCAATCGCTCGAGATAACATTTAAATATATGGTTTTAAAAATATGTGATGTAAATGAGGAGATCTCCTGTTAATTTTTATTTAGGGAAGTCATATTAGTTATCACTAGTAATATTAGATTCTACTAGATATTTCAAAACAAGCTGATTTATAGCTTTTTCCTTAATTTTCAATATTACTGAAAATAATATAGTAACAATAAACTGTGGTTGTTTATTGTGGTCTCTTTTCATTACTTCATGCATATCCAGTTGTAACAAAAAAATACACATATATCTTTATCAACTTTATATTCAAAACCTCTTTTATGGCCCTAATATCAGTTATTTTTTAATACAAAATGACCCTTTAAATGGTATAGCATTCCTATTTCGGTGCCTCCTTCATAGTCAATTTATTTTATTGTAGGGACGTTTTCTATTATTTTAGGTAGTTAACATAAAAATTTATTTGTGTTCCTATGATATTTTTTGGGACAAATTTTATTTTATTTATTGGACGATTCGATACAGCTGTGTCATAAAAATATTATGGCATTTAAGATGTCTTTTCCAACAAAAAATAACGTTTCAAACTCGAGAAAAAAACACTTTATATTAAGTACATTCTTATATGTAGAATTTTTATTTCCCATTGAGTGAATTTAAAGACCATATCAGCTCACTCGTTTGTTGTAATTCATTCAAATACCATCACTGACTACCGAATGTTTACATTAAATAGATGTAACAAAATAAGCTCAACGAGAAGGGTGGTATTATTATTTAGGGCGTCAAAAGACGCAGCTTGTTTTGACGCTAGGGTTCTGTACTATGTAGACGCTTTGCAGCTAGCGACGCGGGTGAGACGAGTAGGGTGACAAAATCAAAATATTACATTTATTTGGAAGTGTTCTAAGGGGAGAGGTAACGCAATTAGCAACCAATTTTTTTAATAATTATCCGGCGAATCGCGTCAGCTTTTAAAGTGGAGTGTAATTAAATAGAAATATTAATTAGCGCAGTAAAAAATTGTATAATCAGGTGCGATATAAGCTATAGAAGCTGTTATAATTCCTCTTATTGTGACTTATTTGGTAGAACTAAGTAAGATTTTCGATTGTTCCAATTTTTGTCTAATTAATCTTACTTGTGTGGCTATTTTGAACCCTCTGATTGTGTTTCTACCTGCTTTCTGATAATCTGTAGTTACAGCTGTAAGATTATTGATCACTGCTCGAGACTTCGATTCCATGATCCCTGGTATTTCTTAACGGATATTTCCTTTTAATTGTTCCATGAATTGAGAATGGTTACTGTAAAATTCAATTTCGTAATATTCCTTCAATTAAAAACCGTACGACATTAATTTTATTATAAAAAATCTAACACATATTTTTTAGTGTTTTAGGCTTTAAAATAAAATGTAACAAACAAGATAATCGAGAATCGAACAAGCAAGAACTGCCTTTATAAAAATGAGGAAACTACTGACGGTACGAAATCCATCGCTGGCCCCGAGAATGAGAACAGTCCATTTTTATGTGTTCCCAGTACTGTTGTATGGCTTAGGGGGTGGACCCTAAACAACGAGACCACAAGATGGCTAGAATCCTTTGAGATGTGGGTCTAGAGACTCATGCTAAGGATCTATTGGATGGACCGCGTTATAAACCAACGACTACTAGATTAAATGAATTAAATGAACCGAAAATCTTACTTACCATCAAAAAAAGGAAACTTGAATTTCTGGGTCATATCTCTAGCAGTTTCAAGTACGAAATATTGCAACTAATTATGCAAGGGAAAATTGTCGGCAAAAGGAGCGTCATGCGAAATTTCGGAACTGGTTTGGGTTAACATCAGCTAAGTCATTCCGCACAGCTATATCCAAGGTCATGTTCGCCATGCAGAGAAGACGCTAAGAGCAAGAATAAGAAGAACAAAACGAACACTCAGTTTCATCTAGACCTTCAAATGCCGACAATCCGAGAATTTATGAGCGATGCTCAGCTTAAATTTCTGGATAAAGCCACTCACTATTCCAACCCCACAGTCAAAAGGGCCTATGGACCTCCACCCAACGCCAGACGTCGCTACCCAAGACCCTCCGACCCCCTACCACAGGATTAGCTTTAAATTAATCTTAAGTTAATGTAGGGTTTAATTTTACATTTATAACTCATAAAATATCTTAAGTTCTCTCCCACCAAACTTATATAAAGCCCACTACTTAGGCTAAGTTTATTTAGCATTACAGGAAACAAAGAAGAAAGGAAAGGGAACAATTTGGACAATGCATGCTGGTATACTGTGGGAAAAAGAAGAAAAACTACCCAAAAGAGGGTGTCGGGATACTAATCCATGAGAAATTTTAGGAATGCATCTAAGGGATGAATCGAATGCATCGAACATACCAGCCAGAGGATCATTAAAGTGCAACTGAAAATGGGCAAAAGACAGGTACACTTCGTTAGCGTCTAGGCACCAGATATTAGCAACCCCAAATAATAAAGGGAACAGGAACTACAGGAACTGATCCATCTAATTCCCCCCAAAGAACACACAATAATAATGGATGAACTAAATGCCCGAATTGGAATCCGCAGCATACCTAATATAAAATAACGAAGAGTTACAACAAGGGCAAGGAGGGCATATACAGATCTCACATTAAAATGCCCTTTCACACTATCTTAATAATTAAGATAAAATTCGTAAATATCTACTTTTATAATTTGTAAAATATAAAATCCACTGAAACAAGAATATTTTTCATTTATTCATAACAAAACTCGATTAACGGTCCACAAATACAAGAATTACATTTACAGTTTATTATTATAATATTCCGCTGCCGGTTATATGTTTTTATTTTTGGAAAAATACAACTTAACAGCAATAATACACAAATATTTTTAAAGACTTAATCAAAAATCATGCTCTCTCAATCCTTTCACCTCATTGGGAGTATCGGTGACACTATGCAGTTGCTGCCCCAACAGTCAATCTCCAGGCATTTCGATCCTTCGCGACTTTACTTGACTCGTCCATACCCATCTCAAGGAGAGATCTTACTTGGTCGGACCATCTTGTCGGAGACCGTCCCACAGTGCGAAATTTAGGAAGTTTAGCGGAACTTTATTTAATTTTTGAAATACGTAAAATGCATAAGATTATTCATTATTTTGGTAGGTTAATATCCCACCTCTACAACCTCATACTCAGTTTGGGGATTAACCCTGCGAAACAACTGCAAAATGCACCTGAAAGTTGCATTACTTATTCAATCATACTTTTTGCCTACAGAAAGCTATTCGATTTGTTAGTTAATAGAGTGGTACGTACAAACGGCAAGTCAGTAGGCCATGATTTTTTCTTCATTTATTTTATAAGAGAATTGTCAATTATTGGCATTTAAATAATTGCAAAATCTTTTCTTACTCGTGTGTGATTTGTTCGTGAAAAAAGTGATTTTTAAGAAGTAAGTAAAATTTACATTTTTAACTTCAGTGGAGACTTTAAAAAGTGATACTACATAATACCAGCTTGAAACGCACAAAATTTGAAAGGTTTTTTTTTTCCTCTGTTGGAAACACAAAAGATCTTCTGCGATATTTTGCGATCTTCTTTTAAATTAAACATTTTCCAGAATGACTTTGCAAATTTCATAGAACTGCATATTCTAAAAGTGGAAGGAAGAACCGACATCGGACGCCATCATTGGTTTTGTTTTGGAAAAAATAGGCTCACCAATGCTAACATCTGACGCTCTTTGCAGTTTAAAGGCAACTCTTCGTGCGCTGGTTTGTAAAATACAAAAAAGGTGGAGGGAATCCAGTCGAAATTTAGCATCATTTCTGAATAAAAATGCTAGCTGGCTTGAAAATAATGTAAAATTTTCAAATGCTGTAAGGGATGCATGGCCTAGTGGATCGAGGACCAATGCAGGCAGACCTAAAAAAGAATTTAGAGATTGTCATCCTAAAGTGCAAAACAGAAAAGTGCATCATCTTTTAAAGTCCGGTAGTCAAGACGAGTTAGCCAAAGCAACTGCAACAAAGCTATACCAATCTGGAAAACGAAATTCTGCAGCGATTGTCAAGGAATTGGCATCTGATTTTCCAGAAAGGGGTAGCAAAATCAAGAAGGCTCGCATGTCTTCTTCAAACAGCCCACGAAAATTAACTCCAGACCAGGCTCTGGCGCTACTTATTGATGCAAACTTATCGTCAAATCAGTACAACATTGTTCGAGATCAAGTAAAAAATCACCGTTGCACTTTGTATCCACCTTATTATGTTGTAAAAGAGGCAAAGAGGTTGTGCTATCCAAAGGACATAATAATAACTGAAGTTTCAGCTGAAGTATCAGTTCAGTCGCTTATAAATCATACCGTAGCAAGACTTTGTACAGGGCTAGAAGGGATTCTTAGAACTTTATCAAACGTTAAAGCACTAAATATTATCGTAAAGTGGAGTTGTGATGGGGCGGAACAAGTTAATTATCGACAAAAGTATATGGACAAACATAGCTCTGATGATAGTATGTTTAGTGTATCAATGGTACCAATCCAAATGTGCTCCGTAAATGATAATGGTGATAATCAGTCAGTAATTTGGAAAAACCCTGCTTCTTCTTCCACACGGTACTGTCGCCCCATTAAGTTCGTTTTTGCCAAAGAAACAGTAAGTGTAATTACCTCAGAAGTAAACAAAGTGAAAGAACAAATATCTCAACTTACTCCAACCACTATACTTGTAGATGGCAAGCAATTTCAGGTTACAGGAAATACGATCTTTTGTATGATTGACGGTAAAGTATGCAATGCTGTATCATCCTGTGCATCATCACAAACATGCTACTTATGTGGGGCTAAACCTAGTGAAATGAACAACATCTGCGATATACCTCAAAAAAATATAAATGAATCCTTTTTTATCCCTTGAACTATCACCCCTCCATGCATGGATAAGGTTTTTGGAATGTATGGTTTTTACATATATCGTACAAACTGGATATTAAGGCATGGCAAGCTCGTGGAGCAGAAAATAAAAAAAAAAGTTGCAGAGAAGAAAAAATACATTCAACAAAAATTCAAAGAGGAGCTTGGCTTGCTTATAGATATGCCAAAACAGCAGACCGGAAACACAAGCGATGGTAATACCGCGAGGAAATTCTTTAGAAATGCCGAAAAGTCTTCCGAAATAACTGGCGTTAATTTAGATAGCGTTTTCATGTGCTGTTAGAGTGCCTAAATTGTGGTCTTAAAATTGATTCAGAAAAGTTCGGCGAATATGCAACAGAATATTTCTGGTACTCAATGCCTGTAAGTGTGCATAAAGTCCTTTGTCATGGAAAGGATATTATAGCCTCTTGCATTCTTTCGATCGGACAATTTTCTGAAGAAGCTCAGGAGGCAAGAAACAAAGACTGCAGAAAATATCGCGAACTTTTTACTAGAAAAACATCCCGAATTGACACAAATACGGATTTATTTAATCGACTGCTTATTTCATCGGATCCGTACATCGCTAGTCTTCGTAAAGCACCCAAAACCAAGCATAGTGAAGTTACGCCAGAAGTTTTAGAGTTGTTAGAAAGATTTGCAGACCCATGTAATGATTGCGAGTCTTCAGACGATTGCAATGAGTCTCGTTCTGAATAGACGTTCAAAATGTTGTTACAAAATGTATGTTTTTTTTTTAATTGTTCTATAATAAAAAACACAGATAAACTGAAAAACTTTAAATAAAACACATTAATTTTTATTAAAAATTTTAAAAAACCAACAAATAGAACTGTTTTACTGGTTTAAATAATTAAGTTCCGGTAAACTCAAGAAATTTCGCACTGTGCGTCGCCTTGATCTTTTACCTTCTACCTTCTCCGTTACTATAACATAACGTGACCAAAATATTTCAGGTACTGTCTATTTGAAAGTCGGTCATATATACCAAGCTCTTCAAGAATAGATATATTAGTACGGTACTCAGTACACACCTACACCAAACACTTTATTTTTGCACTCGACGCGCGTTTCGCTAACCATGTTAGCTTCATCAGGAGCGATGATTGACTGCTACTGTACTTACGATAAAGGTTTAATTCCGTTGACCGTGAAGCCCTCTCAACTGAGTTGAGTTGATTGACAGTCAATCATCGCTTCTATAGAAACTAACATGGTTAGCGAAACGCGCGTCGAGCGCAAAAATAAAGTGTTTGGTGTAGTGGTAATATATACTGAGTAGTGTCATTGTGCCAAAGATTCCACATTCCCAACTATTAGTACGGTGTTTGGTATTGATACTCTGAGGATTCTCCGATATGCCCACATCTCAAACGCATCGATTCATCATTTGTCAGCTTGTTTAATGGTCCACGTTTCCGATGCGTAAGTTGCTATGGGGAATATAAGGTTGGATAGCAATCTTAGCTTTGTATTTCTTGTGACAGCTGGATCTTTCCAGACCTTAGTGAGTTTGATGGTCGAGTTTATAGCCATTGCCAAACGACTTCTTGCTTCCGTTTCACAACCACCATTGTTAGTTATGAGGGATCCTAAATAGTTGAGATGGTTTACAACAGTGAAACCAGCAATTTTATGTATGTGTGACAGATCTTTATTACGACTAACAATCATTACTTTACAGGTCTTGTTTTTTTTTGTTTTTTTTTATGGATCTAGCACACGTACTACAGGGAAGTCCCTAAAGTGCTACAGGAGCGACACGTGTGCGGAGAAAGCGATTCACGTTGTTCTTGAATCGCTGTAAATTGTACTCGGTGGGAAACACAGTCCTGGGCAAATTATTCCAAAGGGATGATGTTCTCCATATAAAAGACTGCTTGAAAAGCGTTGTACAAGGAGTAACAAGCTGAACCTCACACGGATGTGAAGTATTACGGCGACATGTACTTCTAACATGCACCGCTCTGGGAGGAATTAAGCGGGCTACATCCTTTGAACACTTTTCATGAAAATACTTGTAGAATAGGCCCAAGTCGCCAACCGTTCTTCGATGTTCCAGCGAATCAAGGCCGCCGGTTAGTTCCGGGTCTCCAATCAGACGAACAGCTCTTCCCTGAATAGAATCCAACAAATGCAGCGTATGTTTGGGAGCGGAGCTCCAAACATTGGAGCAGTATTCCATAGTTGGTCGAATTTGAGCTTTGTAAAGAATTAACAGTTGTTGTGGAGTGTAAAGCTTTCTGGTTCGAAATAATATTCCCAGCTTTGAGAAGTTCTCCTTGCTATACCTGCCACATGTTCACGCCAGGACATATTGACTCCCAAATTAACGCCCAACAAATTGAGTGACGATGTTAGAGGAATGAAGTGCCCCGACATAACTATATCGGACTGAGCAACGTTAACTTTTTTAGAAAAAACTGCCGCCTGGGATTTTGTAGCGTTAAATACCACTTAATTACTCTCACCCCAAGATAGAATCTCTTCCAGGTCTTTGTTAAGTTGAATGACTTCCTGCTGTCTGCGGATATTCGTCTGAGTAGCCGATGTCCGAGCGTTCAAAGTGAACGAAGAGATAAGTGTACTGTCAACTGCAAAGCTGTAGATTGGATTCTCGGTTTTTTCCAGCAGATCGTTTATATAAATGAGAAAGAGAGTAGTAGTATGGAGCCTTGGGGTACAAATGCGTTGATAGTGAAGGTGTTAGAAAGAAATCCGTCGACTGCCACTCGTAAAGAACGCTCTCTGAGGAAACATGAGAGCCACAAACAGATCTTTTCAGACATACCGTAAGAACGTAGCTTAGCCAACAGTCCATTGTGCCAAACACGGTCGAATGCCTTGGATATGTCAAGAGCAACCGCTCGAAATTCTCCAAAGTGTTCAATTGCGTTGTTCCAAACATGTGTTACATAAGTCAGAAGATCTCCTGTTGATCTATTTTTACGAAAGCCATATTGGTGACCGCTAATAATGTTGAATCCTTCAAGCTATTTTAGAAGATGCTGACTGATAGCCTTTTCCATGACTGGTCGATTGTTATTTGGCAAGGTCTTCCTGCCTTTTTTAGGTATCGGCTGAACTGTGGCATACTTCCAGCAGGAAGGAAATATTCCCTTTCTGTAAGATAGGTTAAAAAGTCTACAGAAAACTGGTGTTAGTTCCCTCGCACAGTTTTTGAAAACTCTGGCAGGTATTCCGTCAATGCCAGAAGCCTTTTTGATGTCTAGCTTTATCAAAATACGTATTGTATTGAAGTTACAAGTGTAACAATATCATCCGCATATCTAAGGTTACCTAGCTTTTGTCCACCGTTTGTCACACCCCCACTCCAGCCATCCACAACAGAACTCATTATATCTTCACTATATATGTTAAAAAGTAAAAGTAACATAATACAGCCCTGTCTGACGCCGGCTTCTACTATAAAGGGATCGGAAAAAGAATTATTCAGTTTAATTTTGCCATTTGTGCTCTCATACAAGGATCGAATAAGGTTTACAAGATATATAGTTGTTCCCATGCTGATTAGAATCGACCAGAGTTTGTTCCATTGTATGCAGTCGAAAGCCTTAGAGTAGTCTATAAAAAAAATATAGGTTGTTATTTGGAATTCCCTGAGTTTTTCTATTATCTAGCGTATTTGTTCTCTAGTCACTCTTCCTGGAATGAAGCCTGTTCGTTCGGTAGATATTTGCGGCAGCAGAAAAGTTTTGAATCTTTCGTTTTGGATCCAGAGAAACAGCAGCGTGTGACACTAGAGCGATTGTTCTATAGTTGCTGCAATCCAAAGGGGATCCTTTCTTATGCAAGGATATAAATGCAACTTCGCACCAGTCTTTCGGCCATATTCCAGTCTTCAATACTTCATTACACAGTTGATGTAATCACGACGGTTTTTCCCATGATCTCTATTATCTCTGCAGTGATCTCGTCACTACCTGCTGCTTGTCTATTCTTTAACCTTTGAATAGCCTTCCTGACTTCAGACTTAAGAATACATGGCTCTTGTTCTTCTGCGGCTTCATTGTCGACACTGCAATCACCCACAAATTGATTCCAATTACTCCAGGCATGTCGGTGACTATTCTATCTTCCTTATCTCTGATTATTTGTGTTTTAGGTTTGAATTCTTTCGATAGGTGTTTTACCTTTTCATAAAGTTCATGTGGTCTTTTGTTCGTAGCATGTTGTTCTAGCTCCTCACATATATTATTTAAGTATGCAATTTTTTCCTTTTTACAAGCCATTTTGACTTCTTTATTGATTGATTTGATTCTGTGTTGACGATCCGATGTGTTGTTTATCAAAATCATATTTCTTTTTGTTTCTATAAGCTTTAGGATATCGTCGGTCATCCAATCTTTTTGAGGGTGTTTTTGTATTTTTACCGAGCATTGTGTAGCAGCATTTGCTACCAATTCTCAAAAAAACTACGCGGCTACATATTTACTGTTAATGTTGTGTATTTATAGAGTGTTGTCTAAGTACGTTTGGTTAAAGTCAAAATGATGCTTTGTTAAGCAGTATTTCGAGAAATAATTTGGATATATTCTTAAGAATTTATGTATAGTGAACAGCAAATGTATCATTTCTAATCAAAATGGTAATGCCATTTTGTAATTCCTAGTTAAGTCGGAAGTATAGGGCGAACTTCTTATTTGTAATAGAGTATCCAATATATTAGAATTAATTTTATTAATAACACAGCCCCACAAAAAAAAAAGTGGAGTATACTTTTGATGCGATATATCAGATCCGTAGTATTTTTGCCCGTTGATCACGAATCTGACGTCAGAATATCGCCATCACATCTCAATTTTTTTCTAACCTCAAAAAATAGGTAAAAATTAGTAAAAATTAAGAAAAATATACTCCTAAAAAATTGATTCAAGCTTTTTCATGAATCCAGAGATGTATTAATATGTATTCGGACACGCTAAGCTAATATTCATCGGTTGGATTAAGCCATACAGTTCTGTTTTCTTTCTAACCTCAATAAATCAGACAGATATAGTGCTTCTCGAATGCAAAAAAACGATTTCAAATTAAAATTCAACCGACTCTTACCAAATTTGGTACACGGGGGTTTTTTCGGTTGCTGATCATGAAGCTGAGGTCTGATTTGCAAAATTCAAAATGGCGGATTCAAGATGGCGGACAAAATTTTTTAAAACCAACCGATTCCTACCAAATTTGGTATACAGTTGGGGAATCCTCAAACCTGATACTCTTAAACCATAAACCCTGAAACCTTAGACTCCCACACCCTGTAACCTCAAAAAATAGACCTCAATAACCCTGTAACTTTAAAAATGAGATCCAATAAACTCAAAACCAGGACTTTTAAACCATATACTCTCAAATAGTAGACCCTTAAGCCCTAGAATTGCGAAGGTTAGACCCGCGCCTAACTTTCCTTTTTTTTGCTGTATCTTGTTCTTTTTTCCGCGAATGACCTATTCAAAGGTTTTCTGCCCAAACGCTTTTGAGGACTTGTTTCTCTTTTTAGCGACCAGCAATAGTCCGCTAGCATATGGTCATCCCATCGTCCTTGATACCGATTTTCTATGATTTTCAGATCTTGGTGAAAACGTTCCCCTTGCTCCTCACTGTAGTCACCAAGATTATCTGGGAAATCATCGATGTGGGAGTCCAGGAAATGTAATTTTAGATTCATTAAGCAACCTAATGTTTGAAATTTTTTTACCATTTTCTCGACTATTTCTTTGTACTTAGGACTTTTATTATTTCCCAAAAAGTTTGTTGCGACTTCTTTAAAACTAAGCCAAGCCGCTTTTTCAACTTTATTCATTTTAGTAACAAATAATGAATCTTGAAACAATTTTCTTATTTGTGGCCCGTCAAATACGCCTGCCTTAATTTTAGCTTCAGAAAATTTCGGAAATTTTTTATGCAAATATTTGAAACATGGGCCGTTTGTATCTAATGCTCTCGTGAATTGCTTCATAAGTCCAAGCTTAATGTGAAGCGGGGGACTAAGAACTTTTCCTGGATCTACCAATGGTGGAAACAATACATTATTTTCACCAGGAGTGAACGATTCTCTTGTTGGCCAAATTTTTTTCTTATAATGACGTTCCCTGTCTCTGCTATTCCACAGACATTTATAACAGGGATAAAGTGTAAACCCTGACTGTTGGCCAAGCAATATTGTTACAATTTTCAGATCTCCACAAATTTTCCAGTTATGATCAGCATATTTTGTTTTTATCAAAAGCTGCTTCATTTTTTCATATTGCTCTTCCATAACTGTGGAATGAGCAATCGGAATGGGAGCATAAACGTTGGTATTATGCAGCAAAACTGCCTTAATGCTCCGTTTAGAAGAATCAATGAACAGTCTCCATTCTTCAGGATCATATGAGTTATTTTGAAATTCATCCATTAGACCTTTTACATCGGTACAATATGAAAGTGACAATTCCTCGTCCATTGTGAAATATTTTCGAAATTCTTCATCTCTGTTTCTATAATAAGAAATCGTAGCTTCTGGCTTAAGCAAATGTCTTTTCTTTAAAAAGGAAGCAAGATGCTCTGAACCATCTTTGGATAAGCCTAAATCTCTGACTAGATCACTAAGTTATGACTGTGATACGAGTATGGGTTCTGGTTTACGGTTGTATGGTAGAAATTCTTTATCTGTGTCACTAGTATATGATAGGTTGTCACTAGAACATTCATTAGTAACAGTGTTTGAATCTTTTTCGACAGTCTCAATGTTTTCGGCATGAACTGATAAGGTGAAATCATTTGTTTCCATAACATCAGCATCAAGTGGTTCAGGCGGAATTAGTTTAGTTGGTCTTGTTCCTGTCGAAACATCGTTATAAGTAATAGTGCTTTTATTTTTTCGGTTATGCCTAGATACAACATTCATACAAAAGTAGCAATCATTTTCACTGTATGGTCTATTCCATATTGCTGGTCTGGAATATTTAATCGTCTTCTTATTGATGTACAACATTATTTTGCAAGAACTGCAAATGATGTGGGGAACCCAATCTGTACCCTGGTGCTGTATTTCAATGTTAAAACAATCCTTATATAAGGTTTTAATCTTATCAGTTATCGGTGACCCCATTTTACTCAATACGTGTTGACAGCAAATATAACAAAATGAATCACTGTTTTTATCGCACTTATGAAAAGTCCTTGTACCGTGAGACCATTTTCTTGTAGCATTATACTCTACATGAGCCAAGTCACCCACACATGAAGCGCTACGGTCGCTGGATGACGACGGCTGCGGGCCCGCTTTCCCACCCTGACCAACCGCCGATAATGGGTTTCCGAGTCCCTGCATCGTAATTCTCTTTCTTCTACCTGCCATGACGGCATCTAAGCCGTTATACAGGGACTCTGCCGGCTAGTGGAGTAACACCGTTGCCCACCGTCACCACGTGGAGGTGCCCTGGATGCAGGTAGAAGAATAAAAATCGACCGATGAATTTTCTCGGCGTTCAAAATGGCGCGAAAACATCTGCCATCTTGAATTTTGCAAATCCAACCTCAGATTCGTGATCAGCGACCCAAAAAATCCCCGTGTACCAAATTTGGTAAGGATCGGTTGAATTTTAATTTGAATTCGTTTTTGCGTTCGAGAAGCACTATATCTGTCTGATTTATTGAGGTTAGAAAGAAAACAGAACTGTATGGCTCAATCCAACCGATGAATATTAGCTTAGCGTGTCCGAATACATATTAATACATCTTTGGATTCATGAAAAAGCTTGAATCAATTTTTTAGGAGTATATTTTTCTTAATTTTTACTAATTTTTACTTATTTTTTGAGGTTAGAAAAAAATTGAGACGTAATGGCGATATTCTGACGTCAGATTCGTGATCAGCGGGCAAAAATACTACGGATCTGATATATTGCATCAAAAGTATACCCCACTTTTTTTTTGTGGGGCTGTGTAATTTGATGTCAGGAATTGGTACTTCTCTTTCTTAATGTTTTGCTTGATATGAATTTTCACACTATGAAGCTGATGATTTTAAAATATAACATTTATGACCAAGAATTTGAAAGCCTATAAATAAAAAAGATTACGAGTGACAAAACAGCTGAATAGCAACAATTTAGCGGCACTTTACAGCAAAGCGTGTCCTAGAGAAAAATTCCATTCCAGTCGCTGCACGTGCCGAAAAACTAACTTTTAGTTTCCCGTAGTATGTCAGCATTAAGTTAGTCCGAGAGTCCGAGAAATTTTTACTTGCTGGTCGAGATAATATAATTAATGCCTGGCGTCGCCCAAATAATTCTCCCTCGATACATGGAAACGTGCCAGAATCTTATATTCATATCTGTCAAGGCAAATCGTATAAATTAGAATAAATCAGAATGAATATCACGTGTCATAATTGTAGTTTTTTTTAACCATACCACAAGGCAAAATAACATGATATGGTACTCATCGGTACGACAATAAACAAGACATTGAAAATTAAGTTTTTTAGGTAACTGCTCGGTTTATAATGCCAAGCATGTACTGTATTCCCACGACATGCAATAACAATAATGGTTATTTCTGTTACAGTTTTATTAGGAATTAAGAACACATTTCTAGTCAACTCGAAAAAATACTCGAAATTATTATTCCATCTCAACATATATATTTTAATTGGAAAGGCACAATAACGATAGCTTTATATAAAAGGTAAATAGAAAATATCACGTCTAGCGAAATATAACAATAAAGGATATTAAAAGAAAATAAAAAATTCACTGAAAACACTTTAGTCAGGTTTAGTGAGTCGAATTTTCCAGAGGGAGATCATAAAACGTATAGAAGTACCTGAAATATCCCAAGAATAGAAACGTGCTTCCAAATTGTAGTTAATTTAAGTTTCAAATTGAATCTTGAGCGTAAGTTTTTTATAAAGTCTTAGGTAAAAAACAATTTTACAGAAATCTAGGACATTTCTATGGGAATTAGCTGAAATATATCAGCTTCATAAACTTTTAAAGTATTCTACTCACAAAACAGATATATTAACGAAAATTATTAAAATATTCTTTATGAAAATTTATTAAAATATTCAACTTTTACAAAGTGTTAAAATATTATACTCCTAAATCTATTGAAACCACACATGTTTACACAATTGGTATAAAATAACACTATAGAATTAAAGAAGAATGATTCCTAAAGTATGCACTACGGCGCTCTAAGTAGCCGCGATTTCTTTACAGGAGCTCCTCGAAATATTACAAAATTTTTATAATTTTAATTCCATTCTCAATTCAATGTGATTTAACCTGCTGTAAACTAGTAACTCACTTAGTAATGCAAGAGTAGAGTATTGTAATGTAATAGTAAACTGTTTGCAGAAGCCTCTACATATGACTACTCGATATCGCTCGACAATAATTAAGTTTCTCGATTTCTTGAACTTTCTCAGTCCTTTGTGGGTGTATTTTTGTATAGAATTATCTGTCGGATTCGCGCGATTTTACTGTTAAATTCATTTTCGGAGATTGCATCAACTGAATATGTCTAACTACCATAAATTAAGGGAAGTTTTTAAAGTACTTTTACGAGTATGTATCTTTACAAAGAGGTGGCTTTTTACTAGGGAATAAAAAGCCTTGTGAATGTAAAAATAGATAGAACACTCCAACAAAGAGTGGCAAGAAAGTGAAAAAGGTTGAATATCAAAATTGTGATGACAGAGAGTTTTGTTGTACGTCCGCAGAAATTAGTGGTGAAGAGACGCGGCAGTGTATAGTGTACTTTGTCAGAAAGTTAAAAAAGTCAAATCAACAAATAAATAATTTTGTAAGCCGGTACCAAGTAATGTTTTGCTAGCATTTGACAAAATGACACATACAATCATAAAATATAAGCAATGACCAACTAACCGAAAAAATACAACGGCAAGAATTTCAGTTCCAGATGAATGGAGCCACAGCAAATAAAAATGATATTTCGATTTGCTATGTATGGCTTATAGGTAGTAATAATATTGTAGAAGATCTTCTCTTGTGTAGCAGGGTCACTGCTTGCGTAGAAGCTGGACTTCCTCGAGACCTCTTTACGAGTGGCGGTCGACGGATTTCTTTCTAACACCTTCACTATCCACGCCGGTGTGCCGAGCTTCAGCTTTGCAGATGACAATACGCTTGTCTTTTCATTCACCTTGAACGCTCGGACATCGGCTGCTCAGGCGAATATCCGCAGACAGCAGGAGGTCGTCCAACTTAACAAAGACCTGGAAGAAATTCTATCTTGGGGTGACAGTAACCAAGTGGAATTTAACGCTACAAAAACCCAGGCGGCAGTTCTTTCTAAAAAAGTTACCGTTGCTGAACCCGACATAGTTATGTCGGGGCACTCCATTCCCCTAGCATCGTCGCTCAATTTGTTGGGCGTTAGTTTGGGAGCAAATATGTCCTGGCATGAACATGTTGCAGGCATAGCAAGGAGAGCTTCTCAAAAGTTAGGAATATTATTTCGAACCAGGAAGCTTTACACCCCACAACAACTGTTAATTCTTTACAAAGCTTAAATTCGACCAACTATGGAATACTGCTCTCATGTTTGGGGCTCTGTTCCCAAACATACATTGCATTTGTTGGATTTTGTTCAGAGAAGAGCTCTCTGTCTGATTGGGGACCCGGAACTGACCGGCGGCCTTAATTCGCTGGAACATCGAAGAACGGTTGGCGACTTGAGTCTGTTCTACAAGTATTTTTATGGAAAGTGTTCGAAGGATGTAGCCCGCTTAATTCCTCCCAAAGCGATGCATGTTAGAAATACACGTCGCGCTGGTGCTTCACATCCGTATGAGGTTTAGCTTGTTACTCCGCGTACAACGCTTTTCAAGCAGTCTTTTATATGGAGAACATCATCCCTTTGGAATAATTTGCCCAGCGCTGTGTTTCCCACCGAGTACAATTTACAACGATTCAAGAACAACGTGAATCGCTTTTTCCGCACACATGCCGCTCCTGGAGCGCATTTTGTTGATTTTTTATTTTTGTTTTAGGGACTTCCCTACAGCACGTGTGCTAGACCCATAAAAAAAAAACTATAATAACTTTGTATCCCAAAATAAGCAACAATGAGCTAAGTTGTTACTTATATTGATGTGTCCGTTGTGTGGCCAGCTGTTACGCAAAAATAGCAACCTCTAACTTAAAGCAACGTCCCTGTAAGTCTATTATTTATAAGAAAGCACTTACGTCAAAGTATTTGAGTTCAATATGGAATACGTGGTAAATGTAGTTGTTCCTATATTACTGCCATATCGCAACTTTCTATGTCAAATAGTTTCGGAGAAAATCGTGTGTGATAGACAGACAGACGGACGGACGGACACCGAAGTGATCTTATAAGTGTTCCGTACAGAACACTAAAAAGAATAAAACTTGAATGTTTTCCTTCATTATCAAGTTATTAGCCCACTTTGTAGTTAAAAAACTTGAAGGATAACAGGGATCTTGGTAATAAGTTATGCCTGTATTTCGTCTTTAATATTAGAACAATGTAATGTGCTTATATAGGACATCGATCAAGTGATAAAGAGATTATTGCTAAATACACTGTACAAGAATGAGCGAACGAATATTGAATTATTTTCTAAATTATGCGACGTTTAAATTAAATGAACATTTTAAACTTATTTTTAAGTTGCATTTATTTTTTATATTATTAAATCATATATTTCTTGGAATATAAGTAAATTAAAACTCGAATTCAATTTTTAGTATTATTTATATTAATACAAAATTGTAACTTCCGGTTTATCTTAAATATAAAGATAAAACATTATTAACAATATATATATATATATATATATATATATATATATATATATATATATATATATATATATATATATATATATACGAGGCTGGTTTGAAAAGTCCGTGCAAAGTCCGAGAGACGGCACCACCGGCGCGTATCGAGGTCATGTTTAGTTAGTAGCATCCCTTGAATGGACGCACACCAAGTTTCAGCCATATTGGTCTTTCTTTGTGTTTGGCATTCGTGTGAATCAAGGAAGTCGAGTGATTTTCAAGAAATGGACGAAAAAGAATTTCGTGTGGTGATTAAACATTACTTTATGAAAGGCAAAACGCCTCAGGAGACTAAAGAGAAGCTTGATAAACATTATGGTGACTCTGCACCTTCGATTAGAACAGTTTATAAGTGGTTTCAAAATTTTCGGACTGGCCATATGGGCACAAGTGACGCTGAACGTTCTGGACGGCCTGTGGAGGTTACGACTCCAGAAATCATTGATCAAATCCATGATATGGTGATGGATGACAGAAGAGTTAAGGTGCATGAGATTGCTAGTGCTGTGGGCATCTCGACTGAACGGGTACATAATATTTGCATAAACATTTGGACATGAGAAAGCTATCCGCAAGATGGGTGCCGCGATTGCTCACGCTTGACCAAAAACGGAATCGTGTGAAGTGTTGCAAGGATGGTTTGCAGCTGTTCCAGAAGAATCCGGAGGACTTTAAGCGTCGTTTCGTCACTGTGGATGAAACATGGATACATTACTATATTCCTGAGACCAAAAAACAATCTAAACAATGGGTTACCAAGGGGGAATCTGCACCAAAAAAGGTGAAGACCGTTCCTTCGGCCGGAAAGGTTATGGCGACTGTCTTTTGGGATTCGCAAGGGATCATCCTCATCGACTATCTGGAAAAGGGTAAAAACTAGTACAGGTGAATATTATTCATCGTTATTGGACCGTTTGAAAACCGAGCTGCAAGAAAAATGCCCGCGATTGGCCCACAAGAAAGTCCTTTTCCATCACGACAACGCACCAGCACACACCTCAGCAGTTGTGGTCGCAAAATTAATGGAAATAGGATTCCAACTCGTTTCACATCCCCCCTATTCTCCAGACTTGGCTCCCTCGGACTACTATTTGTTCCCCAATTTGAAGAAATGGCTGGCGGGACAAAGATTTTATTCAAACGAGAAGGTGATTGCAGACACTAATGGATATTTTGCAGACTTGGACAAATCCTATTATTCGGAAGGGATCAACAAACTAGAACATCGTTGGACGAAGTGTATAAGCCTAAAAGGAGACTATGTAGAAAAATAAAAAAGGTTTACCCCAAATACATAAGTAGTTTTTATTTTTGCACGGACTTTTCAAACCAGCCTCGTATATATATATATATATATATATATATATATATATATATATATATATATATATATATATATATATATATATATATATATATATATATATATATATATATATATATATATATATATATATATATATGTAATAACACAGGCACACACGTACTTGCCAAGCAATTAAACACTGAGACAAATCTACAGAGAAAAGAAAATTATAATTCTCCCTATTAAATGAAGAAAGTTAACTCCTCTAGAGTGTTTACATCTTTTCAAAATAACATTTTGTAAAGATCTTTGTAAATCAACTTGTATAAGAAATATTTTTAATATTTAAGGGTATATTATGTATTGTACTCCTTATAAAAACAAGTTTTTTTTTGTAGTCTTCACTATAGTGCCTTATGGGATATATATTATTTCTTGAATTTTTATAATTATTAACAAAATCGTAGTCCTAATTAAGTTTTATTTTATTGTATGTATACAAGTAATTTTAAACTATTTAATGAAACAAACATTACATTTAGTAAAAAATTCGTGGCATTCGTAATTATATGGTAGATCTAAGATCACACAAAAAATTGTGTGATATTAGATATATTGCTGGTCATAACCTCCAATGCAAGAAAAGAAACTCGAATAAATTCAACGGAATTGGGCGTAGAAATATCATTGCGCAATTGTATGTTTTCCACCACGATTCGACTGTGGAGCTTTTGACATTTTTTCCTTCAGTGTCTATAAACAAATTTTTTAAATAGAATTTATTTTCTCTTAATTTACCCAGGGCAATTAAACTTTCAGAGCTGACCATTAACTAGAAAACTAGAGGGAAACTATATACTAACTATCCTACATATTGTCAGGAAGAACTATAAAATATTTGACAAAATAAAGGCTATGTTTCATACAAAGAGCTTCGTCAACATGTCGAATCACGAAGAGATGTTTGATTCCAGGAAATTGGTGGCCTTTAACAAGTAAATCAAGTGTTCTCCAAAAACGGAAGGGGTAGCATACAAGATTGGAGAATTAATTGTAGTCCCGAAATTAGAGAAAAAATTGCCGATTTGTTATCTCAATCAACCATAATCGACCCAGTACATTAAAGTACTAGAATTTAGATCTGCTTAGTACTCTGTAAATTTGGGGGCCCGTCCTAGATTTTTTACTGTTTAATTCCTTTATCTGTAGTATTGGGTCGATATTTGATGGCAACTTTTGGATCCACTTAATTAAATATCGTCAATATATCTCATGAGAGATGAGTGAAAAAAGGGTAAAAGTCCCTATAGTGGCGGAGAGGTGGACTATATATATATATATATATATATATATATATATATATATATATATATATATATATATATATATATATATATATATATATATATATATATATATATATATATATATATATATATATATATATATATATATATATATATATATATATATACTGTGATAGTGATAGTTTAAAGGCTGGGATAGCTCCTAATATATTGAAGAGAGAATAAAAGATCTAAGTAGCTCTAAGGAACTGTATTTTTATTCGAACTTTCTAGCTATCGTCCATGTATGTGGACTTCTTCAGGAAATCTGAAATGTGCAAACATTCTGGAGTAGAAGGCTGTAATTTACGGAAAATAAACGTACTTACAGAATATTTACAGCATTGCTCTTCCCGGAGAAAGTTAATTACACATTTCTCTTTTCCAAGACAAGCAGTAAGACAAGACCATAAAACAGGTTAAAAAGTGAAAAATTTACAAAACTTACTAAGCCTCAATTTGAGGTGTCACATATTAAAATAATTAAAAGTTAACTACTCTAAAATTAATATAATACAATATAATTGAACTGGAAAGACACCACAAAGAACGCCAGAAAACCGTGGTACAGGAAGATCATTTTTTTTTCCCGCCAATAATTACACAGGTCAACATTTTATCTAGGCTTGTACTCGGTAAACCAACTAGGTATCTTAGGGTTTTTGGGGTCGCTGATCACGATGATGGGGTCGGTTAACCTTCATCAGGTCAGGTTCAAGGTCATTTGAAGGTCAAATTGAGCCAATGCAGCCAAAAAATCTGAAAAAATTCATACGTATGTTTTTTGGGTCACTGAATCCGAATCCGGTGTTTTTTTTTTTTCATATAAGTCTCCTGAAGGTCACTAGAGGTTACTTCAAGGTCATTCTGAGGTTATTTGGAATAAAACAGTTATGAGCAGGCCAAAAAATCTGAAAAAAAATGGTGTATACGTTTTTTAGGTCTCTGGTTCAGAATTAGAGGTCGGTTAACCTCCAACAGTTCAGGTTCAAGGTCAATAGAAGGTCAAATTGAGCCAATGCAGCCAAAAAATCTGAAAAAATTCATACGTATGTTTTTTGGGTCACTGAATCCGAATTCGGTATTATTTTTTTCATATAAGGTCTCCTGGAGGTCACTAGAGGTTACTTCAAGGTCATTCTGAGGTTATGAGCAGGCCAAAAAATCTAAAAAAAATGGTGTATACGTTTTTTAGGTCTCTGGTTCAGAATTAGAGGTCGGTTAACCTCCATCAAATCTGGTTCAAAGTCATTTGAAGGTCAATTTAATTGATAGCGGCTGAAAAATCTAAAAAAAAACCGATACCCACCTTTTTTGGGTCACTAATTCCTAATCTGTGTTCTTTTCTTCCCTACCATTTCTTCCATAGATCGTTTCAAGCAGGAATACAAGAACATGGGTAGAGGAAAAGGTTATGATCAAGTGCTACTAGTATATTTCAGCATTATACGAGTACTTGCTTCGAGGTCGGTTTATTTTATACAGAAAATTTTTGTCTCAATCTTAAAACTCCATTAACATTTCCATAAAGTTATTTGATATGCATATTTAATAAATGTGGGCTAATGAACTAATACTTGTAGTTGCACCCAGGACACCTCCACGCGGTGACGGTGAGCAACGGAGTTGTTCCACTATCCAGCGAAGTCCCTGGGTTATGGCTTCCATGCCGTCATGGCAACTACAAATAAAACTTCTACGAGACAGGGGCTCGGAACCCCAGAATCGGCGGTTGGTCAGGGTGGGAAAGCGGGCCCGCAGCCGTCGTCATCCAGCGACCGTAGCTCTTCAACGGTGGGAAACTTGGCTTTTGAAGAGTTTAATGCTACAAGTCAAGGATTTTGTAAGAATAATGTGAACTGTTTTTGTATCGTTTGTGGACTGTATACTCCCAAAAATAAATTTAAATTTTCTGAGACTTTGAAAGCAAAATATAAAAGTTTGTTTAATATCGACACGAGTTCCTTGAACAACTTTTATACTCCGAATGTCATCTGTAGTAAATGCCGTAATATTTTGTTTGGAACAAGGGCACAAATATTTTCTGCACCGATGAAATGGAGAAATCCATCAGACCATACGTCTAATTATTATTTCTGCTTAACGAATCTCAAAGGATAGAATCGTAATAACAAAAACTCTGTAACTTATCCGTGCGTAGAATCTGTAACATTGCTCATATATATAGAAACTGCACCTGATAATGATGACAGCAGGCATAGCAATGCAGAGCATTTTGAAGTTTCTGATGATATAGAAATGCATGATGAATCATTAGATACATCGCAAGATGGTAAAAGTGAAGCCTACAATGTATCTTCAGGCTCGGGAGATGAAGGTATGTCAGAACAAACATATTTTAACCAAGGTGACCTGAGTGATCTCTGTAGAGACTTAGGACTTTCAAAAGAAGGTTCTGAACTTTTAGCATCGAGATTAAAAGGAAAAAATTGTTTAGCACCAGGGACAAAAGTAACATATTACCGTTCAAGAGAAAAACCATTCAAAAAATATTTTACAAAATCTGGTAATTTAATTTATTGCAATGATGTTAGTGGATTAGTCAAAGAATATGGTATCGAATATACAGCTAGTCATTGGCGCCTTTTTATCGATTCATCGAAAAGAAGTTTGAAAGCGATCTTGCTCTTCAATGGGAATGCCTCTTGCTCATTCGGTCATTTTAAAAGAAGAATATTTCAATTTAGAATTCGTACTAGAAAAACTGAAATATGATTCTCATAAGTGGGAACTTTGCGGTGATTTAAAAATCATATCGATCATGCTCGGTTTGCAATCAGGGTTTGTATCATATCCATGCTTCCTTTGTGAATGGAACAGTCGTGCTAGAAATAAACATTACGTAGTAAAAGTTTGGCGACCAAGAAAAAATCTAATCCCAGGTGAGAAAAATGTTTTAGCAGAAAGTTTGGTACCTCCTCATAAAGTTCTATTACCACCATTGCACATAAAGTTAGGTCTGGCAAAACAAATTGTTAAAGTAATGAGTAGAAACCAGAGCGATGCTTTCATGCATATCTTTGAAGTATTGCCAAAACTTTCGGAGGCGAAAATAAATGAAGGTGTCTTTACCGGACCTGATATAAGAGAACTTTTCGAAAATGTAGAATTCGAAAGAAAGATGACTGACAAAGAAAAGGCAGCTTGGAGAAGTTTCAAAGAAGTGACGAAAAAGTTTTTGGGAAACAATAAAGATCCAAATTATAAAGAAATCGTTGCGAAAATGGTAAATAACTTCAGGGAACTAGAATGTCTGATGAATCTCAAGGTTCATTTCCTAGATTCTCACATTGACTACTTTCCCGAGAACCTAGGAGACTTCAGTGAAGAGCAAGGAGAACGTATGCATCAAGATCTGAAAGTATTTGAACAAAGATATCAAGGAGTTTGGGGTACGAATATGTTAGCTGACTACTGTTGGAGCCTTAAAAGAGACACAAATGTAAACCATAAAAGAAAATCAATTCGGAGGTCATTTGAATCCCAACGCAAACGTGCTCGAATTGATGATTAGCTTAGTATATTTAGTTATACCAAAGATTAGGACATTAATTTTTTATGTAAATTTTTATTTTCTGACTATACATTAAAATCATTTTTGTCGTCGCCGCCGCCGCCGTTGACAGTAGCCCCCTCCAAAAGTTAATGAGCCTCCAAAAGTGAATCCTTCTTCACAAATGAATCCGTGAGTGCCTGTGTGTGTATGGGTGTGAATTACTGAATTTATATGTGGGTGTCTGTGTGCGTATGTTTGTGTATTGATGTGTGTGCCTACGTGGGTACGAAACTGTTGTGCTTCTGTGTGTATTACTGTGTCTTATGGTGTGTGCGTGTGTGTGTGTGTGTATTAATGTA
The DNA here is from genome assembly GCA_019049505.1 of Pachyrhynchus sulphureomaculatus. NCBI lineage: Eukaryota > Metazoa > Arthropoda > Insecta > Coleoptera > Curculionidae > Pachyrhynchus > Pachyrhynchus sulphureomaculatus. The sequence continues at coordinate 115,829,125 of CM032455.1, forward strand.
TCTGTGCGACTCCGTATGTATTACTCTGTGTTTGTATGTGTCTGTGTATATATTACTGTATGTGTGTCACAGAGTTTGTGTGTGTATGTTTTATTTATATGGGTGTGCCTGTGTGTATTGTTGAGTTCGTGTGGATGTGTGTGTCTTTGTGTGCGCGCGTGTTTGCCTGTGCGTGTGTGGATCACTGTGTGTGATTATGTGTGTATGTCTGTGTGTTTTATTTCGTGTGTATGAGTGTGTGTGTATGTGTGTGTATTACTGTGTAAGTCTGTGTGTTTTATTTCGTGTGTATGACTGTGTGTGTGTATTACTGTGTATGTCTGTGTGTTTTATTTCGTGTGTATGAGTGTGTGTGTGTGTGTGTATTAGTGTGTATGTGTGTGTGTGTGTGTGTGTGCGTGTGTGTGCATTTAAACGAATTATAAGTCAGCAAATTCTAAGAATTCTGGGAACACGCTAAAGCTCTTGTAAATTTAATTAGCAACGTTTTTTACAATTCTCCATAAACTTCAAACTTGAGATGGAGGATTGGTCAACGGAGCGATCAGAAGGGTGAAGCGAAGAGAGAAAATTCTTGGATGATCAGAATAATATTTTAGTATTTCACAAGAAAAACCGATTTCACTGTCTTTACAGTGTGATATTTTTACCTTTTTTAAAAATAGGGTGACTCCGTTTCGTTGTTTTTATATATAGTAGATGCTATGCTATAAAGTCACTCCCTCTTCAAGTACAGATGCACATAACGGGAAATGTGGAGGATCTTACTGGCACAAATCAAAATGAGAATATTGTCAGAACGTTCCGATGAAGTTCCAGAATCTTACGAAGTATTAAAGTAGACATAACTTCCGGTGTATTCTTGGAGACACGAGTGAGAAGAAGACAAACATTCCGATTCAGAATTCCAACAAACACGTGCAACGGTTTATTTTGGCAGCTATCCAATGATTTGACTTCCAAATGACCTTAATACCGACCTGATGAAGGGTAACCGATCTCTAATTCTGAACCAGAGACCTAAAAAACGTATACACCACTTTTTCAGATTTTTTGGCCTGCTCATAACTGTTTTATTCCAAATAACCTCAGAATGACCTTGAAGTAACCTCTAGTGACCTTCAGGAGACTTTATATAAAAAAATAACACCGGATTCGGATTCAGTGACCCAAAAAACATACGTATGAATTTTTTCAGATTTTTTGGCTCCATTGGCTCAATTTGACCTTCAAATGACCTTGAACCTGACCTGATGAAGGTTAACCGACCCCTTCATCATGATCAGCGACCCCAAAAACCCTAAGATACCTAGTTGGTTTACCGAGTACAAGCCTAGATAAAATGTTGACCTGTGTTATCAATAGGTTGACATTTGTTTAGTGATATTTCTGGGGATTTTTATAAAATTTGTTGTTAGAAGGCATGGTTGCCAATTGATATCTTGGTATTGGTTGAACTATAGATGGTCTAGAATTCAAGTTATTTATTAAAAGATACTTATTCCCTATTTTCCCTTTGCGTCACTCCATTTGTGGTTTTTGTGTAACCTTGCGAAAGTAAGTAAGTATAAATGGAACTCAATCCTTCAAGATCTTTTTTATGGTTAAGACAGTTATTACAGTTTTTTATATAACACATCTCCAAGAAACTGCGCTTAAACCAATTATTTTCGGTATCTAGGACAAAACAGTCATTGTACCGGACTTTATGGTCTTTAGTGTTAACATGTAAACTCAGGCTGGTGGCATTTGGTTTGTGTTTACAGTCACTTTTATGTAACGCAAGTCTTTTTGATAATTTCTGAGACGTCTGTCCTATGTAAATAGAGTTGCATTCGCACCTAATCCCATAAATAACATGAGATCTTTGCAAAGTGTTAGTTTTGTCTATAAGATTGGAATAAAAGCTGCCAAGCTTTTTTACGTCATAATTAGCTATTCTTATATGCATTTCTTTAAAGAGTGCTGCAATCGATTGTGAGAGACCCTTAATATACTGGAGTTTTCCAAAGTGAAGTTCAGGGATAATCTCATTGTTATTACCGGGATGGTTTCTTGGTGGTGTATTTGCATTGAGTAACTTATTAACAATTGACAAAAGGTAATTATTATCTACTAAAATCTATTGTAACAAACTAATATTTTTTTCTTTGAATGTAGGGTGACATATCCTAGTGATTTTATTCCTCAAAGCAATAACTGTGTTTATCTTTTGTTTAAGTAGGTGATATGAGTGATAGGGTATATATCTCCCAGAGCTGGATTTTTTTCTATACCAATCTAGCTTAATCACGTTGTTTTCTGATCTAATTACTCTAGTATCCAAAAAGGGGACATATAGTTCCTTAGAGCTACTTAGATCTTTTATAGCTCTCTCTTCAATATATTAGGATCTATCCCAGCCTTTAAACTATCACTTAGTGTTACCAGTGCTCCGTTACTGTCCTTCTCCTTTTCAACTTAGCTCACAGTGAATGAACCATTCAAATCAGTTTTGTAGTTTAAAAGAGGCGGCCATAGCGTAGCTGTTCAGATGTCCGCTTTCTACGCTAGCGACCCGAGTTTGTTTCTCGGTTTAGGATATAATAACAAAAAAAGATAAATAAATGGTAAAATAAAATAAAATTTACAACGTGATGGTCGACTCTTTCGGGAAGGCAACGGCAAACCACCCGTAATATCATACCTAGTAAAGCCCTCTCACTTTGGCCATTCGTAACCGGCATTAAACTGTAGGTTCCCTTTGTCTTTGGAAATACTTAAAAAAAGGTTACGGATATGGCACTTCAAGAAGAAGAAGTTTAAAAGTAATTTGCCTTCTAAGAGTAATTTATTGGATTACATATCTACGTAATAGGTATCTACATAATAGATATATATATATATATATATATATATATATATATATATATATATATATATATATATATATATATATATATATGTATGTATATATATATATATATATATATATATATATATATATATATATATATAAATATATGTATATATATATATATATATATATATATATATATATATATATATATATATATATATATATATATACATACGAGGCTGGTTTGAAAAGTCCGTGCAAAGTCCGAGAGATGGCACCACCGGCGCGTATCGAGGTCATGTTTAGTTAGTAGCATCTCTTGAATGAACGCATACCAAGTTTCAGCCATATTGGTCTATTTCTTTGTGTTTGGCATTCGTGTGAATCAAGGAAGTTGAGTGATTTTCAAGAAATGGACGAAAAAGAATTTCGTGTGGTGATTAAACATTACTTTATGAAAGGCAAAACGCCTTAGGAGACTAAAGAGAAGCTTGATAAATATTATGGTGACTTTGCACCTTCGATTAGAACAGTTTATAAGTGTATAAGCCTAAAAGGAGACTATGTCGAAAAATAAAAAAGGTTTACCCCAAACACATAAGTAGTTTTTATTTTTGCACGGACTTTTTAAACCAGTCTCGTATATATATATATATATATATATATATATATATATATATATATATATATATATATATATATATATATATGTCAGCCAGGGCAAACGCTGTTTTTCGTTTACCTTTCCTTATTTTGTCTCACTCCTAGTCACAGACCTATCAATTTTCCGCATGCTCTATACCCTTTCATATAATAAAAAATACCCGGCCAAATGCAAGTGGGACTTGCACAGTTAGTATTCCGTACGTTGATTGCTTTTAAAATAAAAATTTTTATTAGGGAAGTATAAAATGATCAATGACTTCACAAACCTCCAAGTTTGTTTCCGATCTTTGTTGAAAACTAATGACCTTGAAATTTTTTTTTTTTTTATGTACCAGATGAATTATTAAAGGTAATGCGCACGTGATAATTTTCGTTCAATGTAAACCCTGTGGAGAATATTCTAGATTTTTTTTTTAATTTTTTGGTCAGTACTTTTTGGAATAAGGGGGGACAGCGATTTTTGGCATTTTTTTGAAAATAATACAAAGAAAAATGTGCGCAAGGATTACGTTACATATATTTTTGAGCTCGTGTTTTCACAAGCTTTCATTTGACACCGCACTCGATGACCTGGTAAATTTTTTTTCTCTTCCGATTTCACCACCCCAAATCTAACCCTTTAAGTCAGCTTTCAAAACTACACAGTTCTGATTAATTCCTATATTAGTATTAAATTTCAACTTTCTATGTTAAGTAGTTTTGGAAAAAATCAGGTGTGACAGACGAACAGACAGACACCGAAGTGATCTTATAAGTATTCCGTACGAAACACTAAAAATAACATATATGTATTACGAGTACTGATAAGTAATTAGTCCATACCACTTTCTATTTTCAAAAATATATGCGGTTGCTATGATTGCCGTTTATGAAATACTAGCCGTGCCCGTGGCTCCGCTCGCGTGGACTTGATTTATTTTTATCGTCACTGCTTATTCGTTATATTTATATTATTGTATAGCTCGAGAGGCCTTAGAGGCCCATGGCTTGGTTGCATACTCGTCTCCACTTATTTTTGTCTCCTGTTAGCTTTTCCCAGTGCGGGATTCCCATCAACTCCAGATCTTGCTTTACTGCCTGAATCCATGTAGGTAGAGGTCTACCCTTGCCTCTTCTTCCAACCACTCCTCTTATTAGGGCTTGCTTTGCCTGTCTTTCTTCTTTCATCCTTGCCACGTGTCCCAACCATCTTAATCGCTGGCTTCTTATGATTTGGCTTATAAGGGGTAACGTATATAGGCATTTTAAATCGTAGTTTGTTCTTTTTTTCTCCACAGTCCCTCTTCTTTCCTTCCTTCATAGATGCCTCTCAAAGCTTTCCTTTCCCACACCTCCAACGTCTCCTTTTCTCTTGCATTCAGTTTCGCATCCATATGTCACCGTGGGTCTGACAACTGTCGCATATATGTTTTCTTTTGCTTTTCTTGATACATTCTTTGATTTCAATATTGGATTCATTGCCCCCAAACATATCTGTCCTTTCTCTATTCTTTCTTGTATATCCGTCCTTTCTTCTCCACTCTCTGTTAGTGTTACTCCCAGATAATTAAATTTGTCTACTTTTTCAAACATATATCTTTTCCCTAAGTTGTTTATTATATCTAAACTTTTGTTGTTTTTATTATCCTTCTTCTTTGTAATTTCCATGTGTTTTGTTTTTTCCTCATTTATCTTTAGTCCCCTCATCCTTCCCCTTTCTTCTATCCTACTTATGGCTTTTTTGAGGTTCTCTTTTGCTCTTGCAATCACTGCTACATCACCAGCATAGGCCAAGCATTGGCAGGTTTGTTGGTATATCGTTCCATTTGTTTTTATTTCCGACTCCCGGATAATCTTCTCTAGTACCAAATTAAATAGACATGTCGACACGGGATCCCCCTGTCTTAATCCTCTTTTCACCTTAAACTTGTCTAATACTTTGCCCTCAACCAACACTCTATTTTCTGTATCATTCAGGGTCATTCTAATCATGCGAATCAATTTACTTGGAATTTTAAGTTCTTCTATTATCTTGTAGAGTCTTTCTCTATTTACAGAGTCATATGCTTCTCTGAAATCCACAAAGACCAAGTGTAGTACCAAATTTTGTTCTAAGGTATTACCTTAATCGAAAATATCTGGTCTGTAACCGAACTATTGGTACTCTTCCAGAATAGACTCGGCTTTCTCTTCTAATCTGTTTTTGATAGTCACCATTACTATCTTGTAGACGACATCCAGTAAGGCTATTGGTATATAATTAGCACATGTAGTTTTTTCCCCTTTTTTGTATATTGGACAAATGAGCGACTCTTTCCAGCTCACTGGCATCTTTTCTGTTTCCCATATTTCTTGCACCAACCAGCATATTTCATTTTCCAGATCTACTCCTCCAGCTTTTATCATTTCTACTGTTATACAATTTCCACCCGGGGCCTTATTTTTTTTGGGTTCTGAGTATTTCTCTTATTTTCTCCCTCCTGCCCTTCAGTTATTTTGCTTCCTATTTCTCATTCAACTCCTCATTTTTATCTCCATTTAATGTTTCTTTAAAGTATTCCGCCCATCTATTCAGCCTTTCTGCTAAATTTCCATCATTTTTCCTACATATTAGCATTTTGTCTCTGTTTATTCCCTTTGTATTTTATAAAAAAAAACATGTAAATCGGATAAGTGGTTCTTATGTGCTAAGCGCACTAATGGCCAGACAGACAGACAGAGAGACGTTACGTTTTATATATATTATAGATTTTTTTTGATATATATTAAATTAAGAATTAAAAAGAAACACGTAAATCGGACGAGTGGTTCTCGAATGATAAGCAGACTAACGGACAGACAGGCAGAGAGACGTTGCGTTTTATATATATTATTATTATATAACTTGGCCAGAGAACATATGTATGAATTAAAAAAAACACGTAAATCGGATAAGTGGTTCTCGCGTGATAAGCGCACTAACGGACAGATAGACAGACAAACAGATAGAGATACGATGCATTTTATATATATTATAGATGTAATAAAATATATATCTATAACCTGGTCAGAGAACATATGTATGAATTTAAAAAATCACGCAACTCGGCTAAGTGGTTCTCGAGGAATAAGCGCACTAACGGAAAGATAGAGAGAAGTTGCATTTTATATATATTATAGGTATAGATTATTATTATTATTATTATATAACCTGGCCAAAGAATATATGTATGAATTTAAAAAAAGACACGTAAATCGGATAAGTGGCTCCCGCGTGATAAACGCACTATGGACAGGCAGACAGACAGACAGAGAGACATTGTATTTTATATATATTATAGATTATAGATATTCTCTGCTACATAATATTGTTCCATATTTAATGGTTTAGGCTGTGTATTGCAAGGAAACGCGATAGCGGCAAACTTTTTTCCGACTTCACGCACTATTATCGTCACTGCTCATTCCTTATGCTACCTATCGTAATAAAATATAGCCTATAATCTGGCCAGAGAACATATGTATGTTTTAAAAAAAAAGTACGTAAATCGGATAAGTGGTTTTCCAGTGATAAGCGCACTAACGGACAGACAGACAGACAGACAGACAGAGAGACGTTGTATTTTATATATATTATAGATGTACCTAAACTTTGGTGGTTTAGATTTTATTCTGCCATTTAGAGTAAATTTTTGAAGAAAATATGGCCGATAAAAATTGCAAATTTAACACAATCGAATATAGGTCGGTGATAAAGCACCTGTTTTTAAAAGAACTGCTCGCTAAAGAAATTTACGACTACATGCTTAATATATTCAAGGAATAGTGTCCCTCCTATCTTCTTGTTGAAGTGCCATATCCGATACGGGCGTAGGCAATCCTCCCGCCTTTGCCTGTGGTGGGTAAATACTCTATTTCTACAGATTTACTACCGGTTTCGAACGGCTAAAGTGAGAGGGCTTTACTAGGCATGATAGTACGAGTGGTTTGCGATTGCCTTCCCGAGAGACGTGACCGTCACATTATAAATTTTATTTTATTTATTTATTTGTTTTTTATTATAGTTCCTCCTATACCATCAAAAATTAGGTTGCGGATTTCAAGAGTGATAAAAGACCCGTTTTTGTGTCTACCCGAGACAATTTTGAGGCGGTGCATGATATGATTTTGGAGAATCGACGAATTACGCTGAAACAAAGAGCAGATATTTTGAATAGCTCATACGAATGTGTTTTTTACATTGTCCATTTTGATTTGGGTCTGAGAAAATTATAAGCTAAGTGAATCTTTAATTGTCTAAACGCCTACCAAAAACCACTGAGAGTCACAATATCCAAGTTAATTTGTAGCCGTTTTGAATAGAGTTCATCTAACTTTTTGGATCGAATGGTAACTATGGATCAAATGGGGTCCATTATTAAGATTCGAAGATAAAGGAATAATCAAAGGAATAGAAATATGCAGGCTCACCTCGATCCAAGCAGTTTCGCCTATAGACATCAGAAGAAACAGTCCTTGCTTCCGTTTTTTGGAGCAAAGATGGGATACTCCTTACAGATTACTTGGAACATAGCATTGGTGAATATTATTATTCAGTATTAACTAAACTTTGCCACAAAATTGTAAAATAACGTAGAGATAAAGTGTCCAAAGGGACTCTGTTTTTTGCTTACAAATCGCTACTAGTTTAGTAAATTTTATCAATACACCTTAAGGAACTTACTGTCCTTAAAAAAGACAAAACAAAAATTTTACTTTAGTGTTCTTAAAGTCACCCATTTCCAACCTATATTCGGAGGTGATATTCAATGAAGCACTCACTGGTACCACTGAAGGAATCAGCATCAACGGCGTTAACATAAATAACATCAGATATGCCGATAATTATCATTAATAACGGAAAAAAATCTACAAAAACTTACGGATAAAATAACTGACATTTATACACAGTTTGGTTTAGTACTGAATTCAAATGCAAATAAAACAGCATTACAGTCAGTGGCACAAAGATAGAGAGAGTTGATAAATTGATGTATCTTGGCTGCAGTATCAACGACCCGATTCTGGAAGACAAAATTCGAATAGAGAAAGTCCGAGCTGCATTTATGAAGAACAAAAAAATCGTAGTCACAACCTATCATTGAAATTACGGATAAAAATAATAGGCTGCTATGTCCTTCCAGTTCTCTTGTATGGCATGGAAGCGTGGACGCTAATTGAAGCAATGCTTAAACGTCTGGAGGCATTCTAGATGTTGGGGTATCGACGACTGCTGAAAATTAGCTGGATGGACAGAATTAGTAACAACAATACTTGCATCGATAAGGACTTGGAGGTGGTCATGACCATCAAGAATTAGAATATTTTGGCCACGTAATGAGACATCTAAAAAAAAATGAAAACCGGTCAAGTGCAAGTTGAACTTGCACAATTAGTGTTCTGTACGTTGATTGTTTTTAAAATAGAAAATCTTGTTAGGGTTGTATAAAATGATCAGTGACTTCACAAAACACACCCCAAATGAGTTTTCAACAAAGTTTGTTTCCAATCTTTACTGAAAACTGGTGACCTTGAAATTTTGGTTTTTTTTATATACCAGATAAATTATTAAAGGTAATGATAATTTTCGTTCTATTTAGACCTCGTGGAGAATATTCCAGGATTTTTTCAAAATTTTTTGATCAGTACTTTTCGAGATAAGGTAGGGGACAGCGATTTTTCACGATTTTTTAAAAGTAATAAGAAGAAAAGTGTGCGCAAGTATTACATTATATATATATTTTTTACTCGTGTTTTCACAAGCTTTCATTTGACACAACCCTCGATGACCTAGTAAAAAAATTTTTTTTTCACTTCCGATTTCACCCCTCAAAACGAATCCCTTAAGTCAAAATTTATGTTACGGTGATATAAAATGATCAGTGACTTCACAAAACACACCCCAAATAAGTTTTAACAAAGCTTATTTCCAAACTTTACTGAAAATTGATGACCTTGAAATTTCTGTTTTTTTTTTTATATACCAGATAAATTATTACAGGTAATGCACTCGTAATAATTTTCGTTCAATCTACACCCCGGGGAGAATATTCCAGAATTTTTTCAAAATTTTTTGATAAGTACTTTCCGAGATAAGGCGGGTGGACAGCGATTTTTCGCGATTTTTTAAAAATAATACAAAGAAAAGTGCGCGCAAGTATTACATTATATATATATATATTTTATACTCGTGTTTTCACAAGCTTTCATTTGCGATTACCTAGTAAAAAATTTTTTTCACTTCCGATTTCACCCCCCAAAACTAACCCCTTAAGTCAAAATTTAACTTTCAAAACTACATGGCTCTGATGAAGCCATCAATTTTTATATTACTACCAAATTTCAACTTTCTATGACAAATAGTTTCGGAGAAAATCGGGTGTGACAGACGGACAGACAGACGGACAGACGGACAGACACCGAAGTGATCTTATAAGTGTTCCGTACGGAACACTAAAAATGAAATCTTTCTTCTGATTATAGAGCGAAAGAGTCCAGGCAGACGTGGTCCATGGAGAAGGAGAACATCGAGGTTGAAAAATATGAGGCAGTGATACGAAAAGTCTACGGTTCAACTCTTCCGAGCGGCAGTCAATAAAACGATCATCATCAACATGGTAGCCAACATGATAACCAACGATCGTTGAACGGTCACCGTACCCGAAGAATAAGAAGTTCTTAAAGAAAAATAGAAGCAAAATTTTAGAAAAATTATACCGACTTTAACAAGTCATAATAATTATAACCTAATATTTACGTGGATATGAAGGAGACATAATTAGCAAAAGAAACTTTCTAAACGAAAAATGTAGATAATGTAAGCAACATCTAACTAAGCTATATTTTTTTTAGAAACTACTAGGTACAAGCTTTTTCGATTTTCGGGTAGAGATTATTTTATACTTCCTACCACTTGGAGTCGGCATTACCTTATTTTAAATTCTAGTGTAATTATTGTTTGCCGATGTTATAACTGTGTATAAAGTAATAACGCTGTAAACAATGCTCTATTTTAGCCCAATACTTTAAATTAATTGATGTATGCAAGATTATTTGCAGATCAATATTTGATTGCATAACATATGTCATCTACCATAATATTCGTGTCAATAATATATCCATATTTTCCTAATACATCTCTAGTTTCTCTTCTCCCTATATTTAGGAACCTCGATGTGGTTTTGGATTTGAAATTCCCTTTTGCAGCTTACGTATACTGACTGAAATTGTCCAGCCTAATGGTTTTATCTTGCGATGTACCAGAGATTTTAGAATTATAAATGTTATTTCAATCTTACATATTTTGTATATGTGGACTAAACTAGAATATGCAGGTGTTGTGTAGACCTTAGAATAAAGTATTCATTTTAATTCAGTGCAGCAGGAAACTCTTAAAATACGCTAGTGTAAAATAAATTGTATTTAGTTTTGGTAACAATATCTAAATGCTGAATTGCAAGAATATTTAATCATCATTATATGACTGTGGAATATTTTCTTTTTAGACCTTTTTGTGTTTTATTGATTATATATGTACTTTATGTATATTTCATTTCATATATCTATCAATTTGAAACGCATAATTACTGGCGATGAAGCACGAATCTATTCATGTGAATCAGAACCAGTGCAAGTAAATAACATACACAACCGAGAAAAACCACGTCAAAGTCGATCAAAAATCAAGGTCATGTTAACTGTTTTTAGTGTTCCGTACGGAACACTTTGAAGCTGACTTCGGCGTCTGTCCGTCTGTCTGTCTGTTTATCACTCCCGATTTTCTCCGAAACTATTTGTCATAAAAAGTTGAAATTTGGTAATAATATAGGCCTCATCAGAGCCATGTAGTTTTGAAAGTTAAATTTTGACTTAAGGGGTTAGTTTTGGGGGGTTAAATCGGAAGTGAAAAAAATTTTTTTTATTAGGTCATTGAGTGTCTTGTCAAATGAAAGCTTGTGAAAACACGAGTAAAAAAAATATATATATATATATATATATATATATATATATATATATATATATATATATATATATATATATATATATATATAATGTAATACTTGCGAGCATTTTTCTTTGTATTATTTTTAAAAAATCGCGAAAAATCGCTGTCCACCCGCCTTATCTCGAAAAGTGCTTATCGAAAAATTTTGAAAAAATTCTAAAATATTCTCCACGGGGTGTAGATTAAACGAAAATTATCACGAGTGCATTACCTTTAATAATTTATCTGGTATATAAAAAAACAAAAATTTCAAGGTCATCAGTTTTCAGTAAAGATTGGAAACAAACTTTGTTGAAAACTCATTTGGGGTGTGTTTCGTGAAGTCACTGATCATTTCATGCCTCCGTAACAAAATTTTTTATTTTAAAAGCAATCAACGTACGGAACACTAATTGCGCAAGTTCAACTTGCACTTGATCGGTTTTTTTTTTAGATTACCGTGCTGTTGTGCACAAAAAAAAAATGCTTTCAACTGGTGAAACAGCAATTGTATTATTTAGGCATTATGTGTCTATTATTTAAATGAGCATACTCGTAAAACAAGATATACTAGTTGTAGAACAATTTATGGATTTTGCATCACGATAACACACCACTGTATCATGTAACAATTATTCGTAACTTTTTAAGTACAAAGAAAACTATGACCAGTCCACAAATCCCATATTCATGGGATGACTTTTTCTGTTCCCAAGCTGATATTACCATACTCCGTAAACACAGTTTTAAATCTATAGAAACTATAAAAGAGAAATTACTAGCGGCTTTGAAAACAATATGAGAAATCGCGAACGAGTGTTTTAAATTTGGAAGAAAAGTTGGTAGAAGTGTATTGCTGTGGGCGAATATTACAGTGAAGGTAACTGAATAGTTTTGGACGAATTAATTAATAACATTGTCCGATTGATTCTGACACACGGGTGGTCTGAGCAATTGAGTCCAAATAGACAAAACGTAAATACAGAAATGATGTTAAAAAATAAAGAGATTTCAATATTTTAACGCAACCAGTATATATTTACATATAACTGATTTCTACGTATAACAATAAATCAGATTTTCCAGCGTCTAGTTCTATATGTAACCAGAATATACATTTTAACAATCAATGTGTCTTATGTACTAGAATAAAATTCTTGTTTTCCTATAAAAAAAATATACTATAAATAACGTTAAGTGACTAATAACACTGGTCAACAAAAAAAAGAAAATTGCTTGTTTCCTGTGATTCTTTTTGTGTTTCTATCTCAAATTGACGCGTATTTTTTAAATATGGCAACAATTTTTCTCTAACAGCTTTTGTTTTTGAGTTATAGCTAACTACCCTCATTTACTATTTTTACTTAGATTTTCGTTTTTTATTGGACACTAAAACATATTTTGTTGTTGTTTTAGATATGGCTTCGTCAAGAAAATGTTGTGTGCTTAATTCCGATTGTTTTTGCTATTTTTGTGGTGAATATATATTTGCAAAATATCGAAAACCTATATCGGACTTTGTGAAAACTGCATATCATCAATACTTTAAAATAAAATTGTGTAATCAGGACAAGCCATGGGTTCCTCATATTGTATGCCAGAAATGTGTGGTATGTCTACGGTTATGGTCCAGTGGAAAAAGAGATGCAATAATGTTCGTAACACCCATGATTTGGAGAGAACCTCGAAACCATCATGACAATTGCTACTTCTGCGTTGTGAAAATAAACGGAATTAACCCTGGAAATCGAAGTAAGTGGTCATATCCTAACTTATCTGCTCAACGACCTCAATTAAAATCACAAGAGGTACAACCCAGCACATCTAAATCTTCTGATGATCCAAATCTCTGTGAACCCGAACGAAATACATCAAGTGAAGACTCTAATTCAGACTACAAATGTAGCCTTTCAGAACCTCAACCATTTAATCAGAAAGAACTAAATGACTTAGTAAGAGATCTGAATTTACCAAAAGAAGCTTCTGAAATTTTAGCATCTCGTTTAACAGGTTGACTGCCGACCACTTCGATCGGAGTGCATCGGGTCTCTTCGCCAACGCCGTCTACTCCGATCGGAGTTCGACATGCGTTCTTACGAAACGTTTTAGTATTCCATCGGCGTTGTATATGAAACGTGTTTCTAGTGGTGGCGTTGCTTAAAAACGCAAGTTCTAACAGGTGCTTAAGTGGTTCCGCGGATTTGCTTTTGGTTTGGTTGTAATCTGCCGTACAATATGGACAATCAACCTGGGCCTTCTGGTATTAAAAAAAGACATTGTAGTGATGAAAAAAAGGTATATGATAAGAAAAAGAAGCTAACTGACACTGAATTATTGCAGCTATTGGAAGAAAGCGAAGGTAGTAGTGACGAACATTACGTACCAGACACAGACGATAGTGATGTAAATTCAAGCTCCGAGTCCGAAGAAGAGAATTTTATAGACCCTATTCGGCCACATCAAACACTTCCTAGCCTTGATGAGATAAAATGGAACGACAGAGGTGCGTTAATTTTGTTCCAGAAAACCCAGGAATTATTGGTGCAAATTCCAGGACAGGGTGCACCTATCGATTTTTTCGAAATGATCATTGATGATGATTTTTTACAAACTATTGTAGAACGAACGAACTCTTACGCAGTCGAGGTTTTGCTGCGCCCAGAAACAAGTACAAAATCACGTATTACTAATTTTAAAGATCTTACTCTTGACGAACTAAAAATTTTTTTGGCCCTGTTACTTCACACTGGCACAATATCCTTGAGCCGTCTTAACGATTATTGGAAAACTGATCCGCTATTTAATCTACCTGTTTTTAGAAAATATATGTCAAGGAATAGATTTTTGCTTATCTTGAGGTGTTTGCATTTTACATCTCCAGATATAGATCCGGCAGATCGGCTAGGAAAGATTAGATTTGTGGCAGATTTTTTTAACAACAAGATGGGAGAAATTTACTATCCTGGAAGAGAGTTGTCTTTGGATGGAGCTATGGTACTTTATCGGGGTCGTCTCCAGTTTAAACAGTATATCAAGAATAAGCGTCATAAGTATGGTATAAAGTTATACATGCTGACAGAGCCTAATGGACTTATTTTGAAATTTCGTGTCTACGAAGGTGCGACAGATGTTTATGGTGGAAGCGGACATACTGAAAAGATTGTTTTACATTTATTGGAGGAAAAATTGGGTGTGGGACATGCTGTTTATCTAGACAATTTTTACAATAGTGTTAATTTAGCTAGGAAATTACTTCAACAAAATACATACTGCACTGGTACGCTGAGAGCTGAGAGGAAAGATAATCCGAAAGAGGTAATGAGTGCAAACTTAAAACGTGGTGAGAATAAATTTATGTTTTGCAATGGAGTGCATGTCGGAAAATGGCGCGATAAACGCAATGTTCAATACATTTCAACAGAATTTGGAAGCGAAATGGGCATTTTTAAAAACAAAAGAAATCAAGAATCTGAAAAACCTTCCGCAATCATTGGATATAATGCTTTTATGTCCGGTATAGATAGACAGGATCAAATGATGGCATATTATCCTTGCAGCCGTAAAACCATTCGGTGGTACAAAAAGTTATTCATGCATGTGCTGCAAATGAGCATGATAAACGCCTATTTTTTGTACAATAAATATTCGCGGTCTGACCAGTTACGATTATATGACTTCCGATTGGATGTCATAAGAAATTTACTAGGCAGACGACCAATTGCTAATTAGCCGCAAATTCCTCCAGGCCAAATAAATGTCCACAGCATTAGCAAAGTAGAAAAAATTGTTAGCGAAAAAAAAGGAAATAAAGAAACAAAACGGGTAAGCAGAAAGGAATGCAAAGAATGCAGGAAAAATAAAATAAGAAAGCAAACAGTGTATGAATGCAAAATGTGCCCTGGACAACCAGGTTTTTGCCTTAATTGCTTTGAGGATTACCATAAAAATGTACAAAAATGATTTAGAAATAAATGTTTTGAGTTCATGAGTTCGATTTATTATTTCTTTACTTATTTAATTGGACACTCCGATCGGAGTGTTCGGCATCTAGTAAAAATTTTCACTTGCAATGCCGATTACTCCGATCGGAGTGAATTTTTTTTTTTTTCTAATATTTTGAATGGTACATAAAAAAAACACATCCGAGACTCATTTTAATTCATATTTACCACAATAAAATAAAAATATTTGGAAAAATCTTACCGGCGTCAACCACAAACTCAAAAATATAGATCGGCAGTCAACCTGTTAAAAGAAAAAAATTTGCTTACTCCGGAAACCAACATTACATTTTATCGTACCCGAGAAAAAAATCTGTTACCGTATTTTTCTCAAGAGAAGGATTTAGTTTTTTGTAACGATGTTGGTGGTATTTTGCAGCAGATGGGATTAAAACAGTACCAACCTAGTGATTGGCGTCTTTTCATAGACAACAGCAAAAGAAGTTTAAAGTGTGTTCTGCTTCATAACGGTAACAAGTACAGATCTATACCTATTGCACATTCGACGACTTTAAAAGAAGAATACGTAAATGTTTCTAAGGTTATAGAAAAAATTAAGTATCAAGACCACAAATGGGTCATTTGTGTTGATCTGAAAATGGTTAACTTTTTTTTAGGTCAACAAGGGGGGTACACAAAGTTCCCTTGCTTCATGTGTCTCTGGGATAGTCGTGACAAACAACACCATTGGTCACAAAAAGTTTGGCCAGTGCGGGCAGAGCTAAAAGTTGGTACAAAAAATGTTATAAACGTGCCTTTAGTTAACCGAGACCGCATCTCACCTCAAACTCGGCATAATGAAACAGGTTGTGAAGGCGCTTGACAAAAGTGACGAATGTTTTAATTTTCTTTCACGCAAGTTTCCAGGATTAAGTTCAGAAAAATTGAAAGCTGGTATTTTTGATGGGCCACAGATTAGGCAACTCGTGAAAGATCCTAATTTTGTCAAATCAATGACTGAAGTCGAATCCAAAGCTTGGAATTCATTTGTTTTGGTTATGAGTAGCTTCCTAGGCAAGAAGAAATCTGACGACTATGCCGAGCTTGTTGAGTGCATGCTATCGAACTTGCAAGAGCTAGGGTGCAACATGAGCATAAAAACCCACTTCCTGCACTCGCATTTAGACCGATTTCCACAAAATCTGGGTGATTTTAGTGAGGAGCAGGGTGAAAGATTTCATTAGGATCTTCGGCAATGGAAGAGCGTTATCAGGGGCGGTGGGACTCACATATGATGGCAGATTACTGATGGAATTTGCAACGAGATCTACCTGAAGTCGTTCATTCAAGGAAATCTTATAAAAGATCATTTGCTAGTGTTCAATAGAAATTTTGTTAACATAATGTATTATTTTTTGTATTTTTTTGACAAAATAATAAAACTGTATATTTCAAAAGGTAAAGCCGTTAGCAATCTCCCAGTATTTTTTTCATAGTCAGGGCCATAGAAATACCCAATAACAGAAAAAAACATAAAGGAATCAAGACTTGTGTTGACCAGTGTAATTATACATAGAATTTTGTGTTTAGCTACCAAGACTACAGTGTTTTAAAACTATATACCATTGGCTTAAAATAATAATGTTCTTTATTCCTATTTTACTTTAAGTATATGTCCATTAAAGCATGTTTATTAAGCATTAGCTCATTTTATACACTCCGTTTTCTTGATGTAATCTTTATAATGCATGTTACCTTTTGACAGAACTGTCCAGGGAAAATATATTCTTCTCGCTGAAACAATTTATCAGGCATGGACTGCGAATAAACTTATTGGGTCATCTCGATATCTAAAGAATCGTTTTACAGAATATTTTTCTAAACTTTTATATTTTCGAAACATCTGTATCAGAAACGTGAGCAACATTTATTGTCCCGATCGTTATACGAACTTCGATTTTCTTTTTCCTGTTTCCTTCTCGAAACATTTGTTAACAAACAAAATATCGTAATGTTGATTTATTTCTACAATTTAAATCTGCATACAAGTGTTATATAAAAAGTGCTTCTTTGATATTTGGATTTAGAAGCACGATTTAAAATGTTTATTTATACTTGTATAGACGAGATTTATTTTCTGTAGATGAAATGAGATGTTTGGTTTATTCATACTCATATATATATATATATATATATATATATATATATATATATATATATATATATATATATATATATATATATATATATATATATAGATATATATACTAGTATTATGTTCTTAGGGGGAAGCGGTTTTTGGAAAAGAACTAAAACGTTTTTGACACCTTTTTAGCTACGTCAAGCTTTCGAAAATATTTCCTTTTCTTCGTCAGGGCTACAATTATAGTAGATTATCAGTATTTTTGAGATTAAAAGTAAAGAACAACCCTATTTTATATGTAACATTACAGTACTTACTGCTAAGTGGTGTGTTCAGAAATTATTCTTTGTGGAGGCACTTTGTTACACTTATTCATCAGAAAAAAACATGAGAAAAACTCGACATAATCCTTTCTGGCAAATATAATATGCTTTTACTCCATTTTGTTAGTATGGTACGAAGAATTGTGAGGTTCTAAAGTGATTTTAATTTATAAAGGACTTTTTTTGTTATGTTTTCTTGTCACTTTGCTAAGGAGAGTGTGTTTCTATCTCTTAGTTAGGTTGTAGTTAATTTATATTTGAAAGTAGAATGACGTTGACATTTTGTTTGATTGTTTTAAAATTGGAAAGTTGGTAAAAATCAGTGAATTATTATTAAAGAGATATGTTAGATATGTTTGACTGCCTATTTCTAATAGATTGGAGAAAATTAAACTCAGTTCTTCAATGTCAGTTTTTTTATTAATCGAGTTAGGTTCAAGGTGGATTTCCACAATCTCCCTAAAGATTCTCCTGCCGAGATTTCACTCTTTACATAGGATTTTGGTTTCGGCAAAATCAAATTCATGTGAAAATTGGCTACTATGCTGGGCATGCGCACAAGAATTTTTTCTTTAATATACAATCACTTTTATGGGAAGTGATTCTGTCTTTTAGGACCCTAGATGCGTGTCCTATATAGATTTTTTCACATTGAGAGCAAGGGATGCTGTCCTACTTCTGAAACATTTGTGATTTCATCTTTGTCTTTTAGATAAGTGAAAATATTGTTCATAGGTTTTTTGTGTTTAAAAGCAATTTTTAAATTAGGTAATTTGTTGAAAACTTTGTTTGTTTTGGTAGAAATTTCTTTTGTGTTAGGAAATGAGAAATAACATTTGATTCGGTTTTCAGAGAAGAAAGAACTAATATTCGGTGTAAGATTGTTGTTTTGTTGTAAGGGGGTGTGGTTAAGTTAAATAATAATTTGTTTATTAATTGGTTTGGATAGGAGTTGATGCACAAAAAAAATTAAATAAACTACGAGACACATCCTTTATAAATTAAAATCACTTTAGAACCACACAATTCTTCGTACCATACTAACAAAATAGAGTAAAAGCATATTATATTTCCCAGAGAGGATTATGTCGAGTTATTCTCATGTTTTTTCTTATAAATAAGTGTAACAAAGTGCCCCCACAAAGAATAATTTTTGAACACACCACTTAGTAGTAAGTACTTTAATGTTACATATAAAATAGGGTTGTTCTTTACTTTTAATCTCAAAAATATTGATAATCTACTATAATTGTAGCCCTGATGAAGAAAATGAAATATTTTTGAAAGCTTGGCGTAGCTAAAAAGTTGTCAAAAACTTTTTAGTTCTTTTCCAAAGACCGCTTACCCCAAGAACATAATACTGGTGTTTAACTAGTCGATCAAGACTACCCTTATATATATATATATATATATATATATATATATATATATATATATATACATACTTAGCAATTATTGAAATCTTAAAATTAGTATAAAATAAAATTAGCGACGAAATGGCTGAAAATTAGGTAGCGTCGTTCAAACAACTGTAACACGCAAACTAATAGGCCAAATGTCGTGAAAATTTTACATGAATCTTCTGAGAGATGACATTAAGTGAAACTTTTTTCGTTTGTGTTGCCATCTCTCGGCAAGTCTTGCGACTTTTCACTTTATGTAGGAACTATACTACAATAAACAATTTTTAATCCCTACCTATAAGAGCTCTATTATATATATTTAAATATTTTGTTCGAAGTAATTTACAGTACCGTAATTTACACAGAACTATTCTAGATGATTATAAAAATAAACACTTTAATAATAGTGTTGGTCATGAATATTCACGCCTATAAGTTTTACAACCCCAGAGAAAACTCATGTCTCAAAGTTCTCACTGCTCGTACCTCCGACAGTCAAGTAGGACACTTAGTAGTCTGCGTAGTAACCGGAAGGTCAGGGTGTTGTATATGTGTACAAGTAGTAGTTAGTATAGAAATACATACAATAATGTACTACTTTGTCATCTTAAAAGTGCTGTTAGATACAAATGTGTGTTCTAGCACCACGGACAACGTTAATGTGACATCTCCGTCAATATATATATATATATATATATATATATATATATATATATATATATATATATATATATATATATATATATATATAATGATATTTGTAAAAGGGGTGACCGGTAAAAAAATATATTTGTTGCTACATTTGCTTTCTATTTTTTATATGTTATATGGAAAAGATTTAGCACACGGTAAGACAACTATATATTCTGGAAAGCTTTTGATGCAGTGGAATAATGCGCAATTAAAAAAGCGATGAAAAACCCAAGAGTCGATCAAAAGTCTATTAACAGATTGACAAAAATTAATGAACAATCAAAACTGAAAGTGAGATTACACGAGAATACCAAGGAAGTAAATATAGAGAGAGGTGTTGGGGTGGTATCATATTACTCAAAATATTCACTCTGAGACTAGAAGATATCTTCAAGAACCAAAACAGGGGCTTAACATATCCAGAGTGAGATTCAACAATTTAAGATTTGCTGGTGATATCGCACGTTTGGCCGAAAACGAAATCGAATTGAAAGAAATGTTCTAAGAATTACAAACAAATAACCATTAATGATGCAATATCCACACACGGTGGTAAGGATAGATTCTTATGTATATTTGGGGCAGGAAGTTACAATCGGAAAACTGAATCAAGAACTGGAAATTAATCGAAGGATACGCCTGGGATGGGCGGCTTACGGTAAAATGAAGCAAGTCTTTCAGTCCAAACTGCCCTGAAAACTTAAAAGTGAAGTATATAACGAATGCATTCTATTAGTAACAACATATAGTCGCGAAACTTGGGTTCTGACACGGAAAGATATTAGGTTCACCAGAGAGCAATTGAAAGGAAAATCCTAGGTATATCACTTAGGGAGTGCAAACCAAAAGATTAGATTACAAAAAATAAGCGATCAACGACATAATTATCTTCCCTCAAGTTGACCATGTGGCCAGAAATACTAATAACTGGAGCAGACAATTGACCATATGAAGACCTAGAGGACAAGAAGAAGTACTGGCACACCTCAACAACGCTGCTATGACGATATTAAAAAATTAACGGGATTCAATTGGTATCAAATTGCTCAAAACAGGGATATATGGAAGCATATAAGAGAGGCCTATATCCAAAGATTAGAAAATGGCCAGAGGAAGAAGAAGAGTAATTAAAAATATATTTTTTTAAATAAATATATTAAAGAATTAGAAATACAGTGACATCTATCATAAATTAGGATATTTTAAAAAATCTTAGAACAATTTTGTTTCAAATGTTAGCACCAACGCGCTGCCGAAGTCTTTAATACAATAATAATTTTAGCAGAGGATCATTTAATGAGAAAATCAAATTTTTAAGAATATAGATTAGGAATTTGAACTTGATTTCTATTATACGCGTTTGTTTTTTTTAGGTTATCTAATTAGCTACGAAGAAAAACTCGGAGAAATTAAAAAATATTTTTTTACATACACGTAATTAGTGTTTACACTAATACACTAAATTCACCGTTTACGTTTGCGCTTCAAAAAACGACGCTACAGCACCTTCTAGCACATCATTTGAGGAAAATTTTTTGCCTTCAAGGACTTTTTTAAATGTTTGAAGAAACATAAGTCACAGGGCGCTTAATCCAGAGCTTTTGGTAACTACTTGTTCTGTACGGGTCGTAGAGACCCTGGAGTGATCATGCAACAGGGGACTTCTGATTTTCCATGAATTCGGATCTTTCGAGTTTTGGATCGCCCTTCCGTTCATTAATAATTTTTCCATACTCAATAAATAAATTTCCTTCGCAATCCCAAAAGCTGGCCGCCATTAACTCTCCAAGAAATTACTGAATTTTCGTCTTTTTTAAAGATGAAGAGCCCTTATCAACTCATCGCATCGACTCCTGCTTAGTGGATTATCTCTCTCCTAGTCAGTCTCTGCTCTGTTATAAGAAGTTTGGGGACCTATCGTGCAACAGTTTGTTTTATTCCTAAATATTCATGCATATTCTTGCAAAAGTGTAATTTCAGATACTCTGGCTTCTTTAGCGGGTATTGAGTAGATTTTCATTTGTCTATCTGACAATATCAAATTCTGAACAAGCCTGATGATTTCCCCAGTCCTTGCCTTAACCGGTCTTTCCGATCTGAGGTAATCCTGAATTAAATAGCGATGAATAACTTTTTATCTTTTCCCTCTTTAATAATAAATTTTATCACTGCACGATGTTTTAAATTATGTTCATGAAATTTTCGTCAGAATAATAAATAAAAACAGTAAAACGCAACAAATTCGTAAAAAATTTTTTAAAAGTGCTTAGTGGCGCGAAAATAATTTGACGACTATGTAAAAATAAAATAAAAACGATTTTTTGTTCTTTTCATTTAAAAATAGAAATTTCATATAGTACGTGGGTGGATTAAAATGGCTTGTAAAAAACAAGGTAAATAACCTTTATTATGCAAAAAAAATATTTCTCCATTGAACTTAATACATTTGGTCCAGCGCTATTCTAACTTTTCTATTCCTTCAGAAAAACACATTGGTTCGAACTGTGCATAGTATTCGTTTATAGCACAGATAACCTCTTCGTTCAACGAAAATTTCTTCCCCCCCCAAACCAACTTTTGAGGGTGGGGAACGGATAAAGTAACTTAGAGCCAAATCTGAGGAATAGGTCGGGTGGGAAACTATTTCAAAGCCGAGCTCGAGCACTTTTCCATTTCAACAGCCGTTGTCTGAGTAGGCACATTGTTCTGGTGCACTATGCAAACGGTCTGATAACATTGCGTAATAAAAGCCGGTCACTGTGTTATCCTGGTCCCCAGAGTTAATCATGTGAGTCTCGAAAAACAGCTGTCATTACTGTTTCTGCCGACAAAACTGTTTTTACTTTTTTCAGTACACTTTCGCCTTCCCCAACCCACTGCTCTGACTGCCGTGTTCTTCTTGGAGTGTAATAGTGGATCCACGTTTCGTCTGTAGTCACAAAACGATGCCAGAAGTCCTTCGAATTATACTGAAACATTTTCAAACACGTTTTTGAAATGTCCTTCCTCGTCCGTTTTGGTTTACAGTCGAGAAACGCAGTGTTTATCGTGCACCTCTCATTTCCATTTTTGGATTTTCGGTCAGGATATTATGTATACATTCATATGATATACTACCATCTTAGCAATCTCACGCATCTTAATGTTACGATCTTCCATCACGATATCATAGGAAACATAAAACACAATAGCGATAGTCGGACTTGGCACCTTTGGTTTCAAGGGGTCGAGTTGGTAATGATCATATGACCTAAATTGCTGATACGATGTCCGCAAGTTGTTAAAATATTATATTCAAATTACTTCTTTCAAGAAAACCAGCTCGTTTGGAGATACTACATATATTTTAACAAGCACTAACAGCACAACAAAAACTTCCTCTTGACATCTTTTTAGTGTTCCGTACGGAACACTTTTAAGATCACTTTAGGGTCTGTCCGTCTGCCCGTCTGTCCGTTCGTTCTTCCGTTCGTCCATCTGCCTATCACATCCGATTTTCTCGGAAATCGTTTGACATAAAAAGTTGAAATTTAGTACTAATATAGGAATTGATGGCCTGATCAGAGCCGTACAGTTTTCAAAGTTAATTTTGAGTTAAGGGGTTAATTTTGGGGGGTGAAATCGGAAGTGAAAAAAATATTTTTTACCAGGTCTTTTTGTATTATTTTTAAAAAATCGCTGCCCCCCCTTATTTCGAAAAGTACTGATCAAAAAATTTTAAAAAAATTCTGGAATATTCTGCACAGAGTGTAGGTTAAACGAAAATTATTACGGGTGCATTACCTTTAGTAATTTATCTGGTATATAAAAAAAACAAAAATTTACAGATCGCCAGTCTTCAGTAAAGATCGGGAAAAAATTTTGTTGAAAACTCATTTGGGATGTGTTTTGTGAAGTCACTGATCATTTTATACCTCCATAACATAAATTTTTATTTTAAAAGCAATCAATGTTCGGAACACTAATTGCACCGGTTATTGACCGGTTATTTATAATTATTTTCAATTATAACGCCAAACGAGTCATTTACTTATTGGAAAATTATTAATAATGAATTTCGGAGCACGTTATAAAAAGATTCTCCTTGAAATCCAGATGTAAACACAACCCGCGACCGCGCTGGCAGCCATGTTGTTGGTACGATAGCGGACGCATGCGTGATACAAAACAGGACCTAAAAATTTTCTTAAGCGTCACTACTGAGTTTTATGTTTACTGTGACTATACCCTGAATTTTATCGACCAATTTTTGATAGAAAACCTCATTCGAGGGTGCTGAGTGTGCGGTACCTGCAGTGTTCCTACGGCAACGTTTAAATTCATTTATCCGGTAATAATTGGTCTTAAATGCTGGTGCAGAGTCTCCATGAGCTTACTTGAGTTCTGTTTCGATCTAGGCCGCAGTTCATTTTTTTAAACAAAAATGTTTGATCATTGCAGAATACTCGGCTTTATCCATTTCTATGACATGTGTAACACCGATAACTTAGGTTAGCAGCCAACAAAAAACTGGAATTTACGAAGATTCAACTTACGAATAGCCATTTCGTAGACATTTACTTGACTTAACAATGCACCCTCGTATTTTTAACATTGATTTGATCTGAGATGTATAGTATTAATTTGGACATTACTTATAGGTAAAATGTCCGTTCTGAATTTTATTGTCTTATCAATTAGACTAATTATTATATATTAAATTTCATCTATTAGGTTTTCATTTTGTGCAATTTAGTTTGGTTTATAGTGGATGATTCCTAATTTGTGGGGTAGTAAGAGAACATTTTAGTAATATCCAGATCATGTATCCTTCCTCTAATAATTTGTTAGCAAAGAGTTGCTTACCTTCATATCATGAGATTATTTAATCCAGAAAGCTGATCGTATTGATAATGAGAGTTTTAGCCTTTCATTAAATGTATCAATAACTGTATTGATTCTATCCGGAGAAACTAATTAATTCATGGAAAATCTTTACTGCAGAGTTTGCATTTGACAAAATCGCATCTGAATTAATGGCTTCAGTAAGATAAGTAACACTTATCAAACTCATCTAGTTTAAATTGTTGTTTGTTTGTTGATTTTATAAGTCTTGAATTGTACTTACTCAATGAAACTAAATTTTAATTGAGAAGTTAATTAAGAAACCACACACATACTTGTTGCAGTTAAATTGAATATTTTTTAAGTATTGTATAGTTCTCTTATGTAAAAATTCCCATAAAGCCATGAAAATCGAGTAATATTCATTGTAATAGTCAGAAAGTTTTAAGGTTAGATCAAAGCACCAACAGATAGATATAGGCCACTTCCTCTTCTTCTTTGTAAGCCACTGCTTCTCCACTGAAGGAAATAGGCCTCTTCAAGTTTCTTCCAATGGTCTCTCTCCTGTGCAAGGTGGAACCGTCTACTGCCAGTTATCACCATGATATTATCAGTCCATGTTTTTCTTGGTCTTCCGACTCTTCGTCTGCTCTCCCAAGTAATAGGCAGCTACTTTAACGAAATACACAAGAACGCATCTCATACATTTTGATATTCGGATTATTAGTATGTAACTGAAATATATATTTATGTCCTATCAGTTCTATAAAAAGGAAAAAAAGGCAGACACTTTGTGACAGTGACCCTGAAAATCTACTAAATTTAGCATTTGAATAAAGCTTAAACCTGCACTATGTTCAATTGATAGCATAAAGCTTCATGTTTTTAGTGTTGCGTACGAAACAGATTGGTGTCTGTCTGTCCGTCTATCCGTATGTCACACCCGATTTTCTTAAAAACTATTTGACATAGGAAGTTGCAATATGGCACTAGTATAGAAACTGATTCCCTCATCAGAGTCGTGTAGTTTTAAAAGTTAAATTTTGTCTTAAGTGGTTAGTTTTGGGGGTTAAATCAGAAGTGAAAAAAAATACCAGGTCATCGAATGATGTGTCAAATGAAAGCTTGTAAAAACACGAATTCAAAAATATATGAAATGTAATACTTGCTCACATTTTTGTTTATACTGTTTTTAAAAAAATGTCAAAAATCGCTGTCTCTCCCTTATCTCGAAAAGTACTGATCAAGAAATTTGAAAAAATTCTGAAATATTCTCCACAGAGTGTAGATTGAACGAAAATTAACATGAGTGCATTACCTTTAATAATTTATCTGTTCTATATAAAAATTCAAGTTCATCAGTTTTCAATAAATATCGGAAAAAAACTTTGTTCAAACCTCCTTTAGTGTGGTGTACCTCAATATCAAACATTCTTATTTTAAAAGCAATCAACGTACGGAACACTAATTGCGAAAGTCCGACTTACACTTAGACGGTTATATATTTTTTTTATATAAATCATATACAAATATAGTATTCAAATCATTTATCACTTTCCATAGGCTTACCAACAACGATTTTAAAGTCAGCCTTTTTAAGTCACTAACTATATATTTCCTGCTAAGTTGAAACTCATAGTGTAGATCTATAAACTAGTTTTTGGAACTTTTCTATTATTTTCTCCTATAATTTCTATTTTTGGGAAAGCTAAAATATATTTCTTTACATAGATAGAATTGTGGTTTAACCTTTTGTTTGATATTTTCGAGTGTTAAAAATATATATATATATATATATATATAATATATATATATATATATATATATATATGTGTATATATATATATATATATATATATATATATATATATATATATATATATATATATATATATATATATATATATATATATATGTAAGCTGTAACATTTCCAGAGTATATACAACGATAGTTTTTAATATCTGAATTGTAAAATAGTTTAATTTTAAAGCTCCTAATTGATATAATTTATTTTTTTAGAGGATTCTAGAACATCCGAAAGAAAACAAATATATGATGTCACCATCTTTTCTTGCATGCACTTGAACACTACTAATCTACCAAGACAATGGTGGTTCCTAAATATTTATTGTTTAATTAAATTAAAAATAAAACAACAGAAGTGTACATATTCGTTTGAGGAAAATCATTAAGTCAAAATTACCACATTATAAACAATTTATTCTTTATTTTGTGTGCACCTTTTTATTCTATTGCCGAGTTAGTAAAGCACTATTTGTCTTTGAAATCATCAACAATAATTGTGCGTGTGTGTGGGTGTTTTTGGCTCGTTACCAATCTATAAGTAGGCTAAGATCGGTTGTGCCCAAAACTTTTCGAAAAAATATTCAACAATGTTTTAACAAACTAGGGCCCACGCTTTCCGACAAAAGAACTAAGAGTTCGCAAATTTAGACATAAAAAACATACTACAATTCATATTATATTAAACGGTAAAGCTATAGTATATTTTGGGAGTTTATATTTTGTTTAAACATTATTTTTATCGCAGTTGTAATTGCTATACAATAAAATGAAGACAGAAATTCTTGTGCCAATGCTGATGCTTTTGTTCTCTATCCGAAAAAATAACCTGATGATATTTTATACAATTCTGCCATAAAAATTAGAATCCTGAAGTATATATTTAAAATATGAGTATTTAAGAAATCTCTGGAAATATTCATCAAAAAAGCAGCTGGTTCTAGGCATTGATCTATTTTCTAAACACTTTCAAGTTCATATTTGTGTATTTCAGCCTTCTGCCTCACTTTAACATAATAGTTAAAGAAGTAGAAAAAGTTAGAAATTAAGTTTTAACAATATGATAATAGGAAGGTCATTACAGTTTTTTAGTAATAAATGGCATAAGATGTGTCTTACAATATTTGCAAAAACACTCAATGTGCACGTTTTAAAATTGAATAAACCTCCAAAGTGATGCATATTTTTATTAACTGATTATGATATTCAAACACTTCTTTTAATGTTGTTTTCCAATAAGTGTCCATTTTAGTATTTTGGTTTCAGGTAATGACGAAATATGGCTAGAATGTGACTAATCAGTGTAGTAAAAGCTGGACAATAAAGGTAATAGAGCTTTTATAAGTGTTCTAGATTTTTAATCTCAAATTTGTAAAATTTCGGTATAAGTTGGGAATGTGGAATATTTCGCACAGTGACACTATTCAGTATATATCACCACTACACCAAACACTTTATTTTTGCGCTCTTCGCGCGTTTCGCTAACCACGTTGGCTTCATCAGGAGCGATGTACTAAACTACAAATCTACCCTATTTATACTTAGCCTAACCCTTGAACTACTCAGGCGAAACTAATGACATAGGCGAGGCCATCAGTTCCAGTCAAGTAACCAGTAGAGGGGACTATATGGAATAGGCCCTCTGTCTTTATTTAAACTAATTTTACATTCTACAATTTTCATACTTTCGTATGCGTTGAACAATCTCCTGTCAGATACATTTTTAATTAATCTTAGATTATCTAATGTTACAGTATGATCAGCTTCAAGGGCATGTTCGGCAATACTAGACTTTTCTGTTCTACTGTATTTTAAGTGTGCTAGATGTTCTTTAAATCGTGTTTTAATTGATCTTTGAGTTTGCCTAACATACTTTTTGTCGCAATCATTACAACTAATATCATAAATTCCACTTTTCCCACAATTAGGAATCTTATCTTTGGGATTACCTAAGATATTCTTCAGATTATCTGATGACTTATAGACTAAAGTGACGCCTACCTTATTAAATACCTTATTGGGTCCCTTGCTATATTTCGGATTATATGGTATGGAGACATACTTGGTCTTATTTTCTTCGCTTGTAAAAAAGGTGGAATTCTGAATATTTAACCTAAACTTATGTCTATTTATTAACTTGTTTACTAAGTCATCGTCATAACCATTAACTCTAGTTATATTTCTAATACGATTCCTTTCATTATTGAAGTTTACTCGATTTAGAGGAAAAGTTACCCAATGATGAACTAAAAAATATAATGCGGCTAATTTTTGTTGTTTGCAATGGGGTCGATTTGTAGTTTAGCTTTAGTAGTAAATTTCGGTACGCCTATCTTCTTTACCAGATTAACTCTACATTAATATCGGGTTTCCTTTTAAAACACTGCTGATGTGTCGCCTTACTACTTTGCAGATACTTGAGGTAATCAAATCGGTATTGTATTCCACGACAGCATAGGCTGTCCGAAATAAGGTTTATGTAACGTAAATTATTTTCTGTGATATAATTTCTAATATTTATTAGTTTTCCGGTGGCCTTAATTATTGTTTTGGTAAATTATCGAGTCATTACTCACTGTGAAAGAGAGATGTAACTATAAGATGTAAGCATCATACTACGTATAATTTTACTAACCTCTATGTATGCTATATTTGATGAAATAATTTATTGTAGTAAGCTCTACAAGCGTGTGTAAATAATGTTCAAACTTTAAATATATCACGTGAACTCTTTCTAATTAATTTGTTTCTGCAATATAACTATCTTTTTAAAGAAAAATATTTTATTACGGCAGTTATGAATTCCAGACTTTCTAACTTTAACTATATTCAGGGTTTTGACGTCTATGTAATTATTGTTTCGGTTTTGCCGCATATAAATATGTCGCTTTGTCGAAAATTAGGAGAACGCTTTTGTACTAACGAAGACGTCTTAATGAAGATATATTAGTTAAGATTAATTACATGGAAAATTACACTATGTTAAACTTTGTGGCGTTTATTTTACTTGTTCATCATTCTTCAAGCCTGAATGGAATTAAAATATAATACGATATTATGGAAATGAATATTTACAAAAGTCGTAAAAATATAAATAGTAATTACGTAGGTTGGTATGTGTGCTCGTCTTTCCTGGGAGAGTGTTCTTTACTAGTGGCAGTTGATGGATCTCTTTCTAATATCATAGACACTGGTGTTCCCCATGGCTCCATACTGTCTCCTACTTGTTTTATTTATTACGTTAGTGATCTGCTGGAAAGAACCAGAAATCTAATCCACAACTTTAAATGCTTGTTTCTTCGTTTACCTTGAACACATCAGCAACCCATGTAAATAGCCGCATATTACAGAAAGTTGTTCAACTTAACAAAGTCCTGAAGGAAATTTTATCTCGAGGAGACAGTACCCAAGTAGAATTTAACGCAATAAAAACCCAAGGGGTAGTTTTTTCTATAAAAGTTACTTATAAGCAAGTATGTCTAGGTTTCTGAGAAACTAGGAATATTATTTGGCATTAAATTCAACTTATTGGAAAATCTGAACTCACCTGCAACCCCGATTCCTTAGAACATCGAAGAACGGTTGGTGACTTGGGTCTATCGCATAAGTTCTTTCATAGGAATTGTTCGATGGATGTGGCCCGCTTGATTCATCCCAGCGTAATAAATACTAAAAATACACGTTGCGCTAATACGTCACATCCAAATAAGTTTCAGTGTTTCATTACTTGTATCATCCTTCTTAAGAATTCTTTTATATGAGGAACTGGATCCCTGTAGCGAATTGCCCAGGACTGGTTTCCGACTAAGTCTAATTTACGGATATTTAAGATTACGTGAATCGCTTTCCCTGCATTCACGTCGTTCATATAATACTTTACGGATTCCACTACAGCATGTGTGTATCGTGCTCATAACAAAAAAAATGTTAACACAAGAATAAAGAAAATTAGTCTCCATTCTAATGTTGGCTTGGTCCATCAATCATCGGTCGTGCGTGTTAGATGTCCAACCAATTGCCACTTTCTTTCTGCTACGTGCTCTATCCACTTGTTTATTTTTCTATCTTTAAGTTTTATCCCGATTATCTGTCTTTCGTGTGCTTTCTAGGTCCGAGCTAGTTTTTGTATATCGGCTTTATTCAGTGTCCAAGTTTCAGCGCCATGTGTAATTAGGATGTACTAATCGTAAACTTTGGCCTTTAACTTATTGGGGATGGCTTTATCTTTGAATATATAATTTAATTTCCCGGATGCGCACCATCCAAGTTTGATTCTCTTTGCAATTTCGTCCCAGACACTGTCTCTCGTTGTAATAATTTTTTGCCCCAGATACACATAATTCTTAACAATTTCGAGAGCTGTTCCTTCTAAATTTAAAACTATGTTGTTATTAGTGTTGGTTAATATTTTTTGTCTAACTTTTATTGATCTTAAGACCAATTGTCTTTGTGTCTTCATTTATCATTTCTTTTAACTCATGTGGATCAATACTGATGAATACAATGGCTATATATATATATATATATATATATATATATATATATATATATATATATATATATATATATATATGTGTGTGTGTGTGTGTATGTGTGTGTGTGTGTGTGTGTGTGTTCTATTAACCTTTCTCAAACCGTTTCCGAAAATTTTTTTTGGCTGGTCCGATTTCTCATTTCTCAAGTTGTGAAAATGATGTCATTCAAAAAAAATTTCGTAGATGTCAAATTACTGTACTTCAATGACATTTTGTACTAGCTAGTTGCGTTTTACACAGTCTTTACGATTTTTCTTTTTCCGAAAAATGCAATTAATTTAGAGTACCGTGCGATGTAAAAGTTTTCCACTAAAAACGGAAATGGGCTAAAACTTATTCATGAAAGAATGTTCAGAAGGTATGCCAATGACGTCCCCTCTTATCTGCATGTAAAATTTTAGTCTATACAGCTTTTATAAGACATACCATAAACTCAGTTTACGTTGACCCTGGATCAAGAAGACCAGCTGAAGTCAAAATCGAGGAAATCATCAGGCTTGTTGATGATTTTTTAGTTAGATCGACGAATGAAGATCCCACTGTTTGCTATGGGGGCTGGAGAAACAATTTTTAGCATCGTGCATGATTTGGGAATAAAAAGTTTCTCCTTAGACTCTTCACACGAGACATAGATGTTCTATTGGGATCTTCTCATGAATTATGAGTGAATTCAGTGGAAGACTCCACAAATAATGGAGAAGAACGATTAAAAACCTGAAGCAGGTTATTAGAAAAAATGTCCGAATTCATGAGAACTAAAACTATGCACTTGTATAACTATTCTGGACATTATTTTCAGCTCCATTGTTTCGAGTATTTATTTGTTTTTAGTATTTCGTACGGAACACTTATAAGATCCCTTCGGTGTCCGTCCGTCTGTCTGTCTATCTATCTATCTATCTGTCTGTCTGTCAACCCGATTTTCTCCGAAATTATTTGACATAGAAAGTTGAAATTTGACACTAATATTGGAATTGATGGCCTCATCAGAGTCGTGTAGTCTTGAAAGTTAAATCTTGACTTAATGGGTTAGGTTTGAGGCGTGAAATCGGAAGTGAAATTTTTCTTTTACCAGGTCGTCGAGTGGGGTGTCAAATGAAAGCCTCTAAAAAGACGATTCAAAAATATATATGATGTAATACTTGCACACACTTCTCTTTATAACATTTTTTAAAAAGTGCGAAAAATCGCTGTCCCCCCCTTATCTCGAAAAGTACTGGTCAAAAAATTTTGAAAAAATGCTGGAATATTTTCTACAGAATGTAGATTGAATGAAAATTATCACGAGCGCATCACCTTTAATAATTTATCTGGTATATAAAAAAACAAAAATGTCAAGGTCATCAGTTTTTAGTAAAAATAGAAAAAAAACGTTGTTAAAAACTCATTTGGGATGTGTGTGTTTTGTGAAGTCACTGATCATTTTATACTTCCCTAACAAAAATTTTTATTTTAAAAGCAGTCAACGTACAGAGCACTAATTGCGCAAGTCCAACTTACATTTGACCGTGTTGTGATGTTTAGGGTCGAGTTTCCGTTGACTTCAATTTTAATTGTGGTCTTGTAAATTCGATTTTTTGTTTCAATTCTTAAGTGATTGTCTCGACCCAGCTCATCGTTTAAGCATGGTGCAGTTCAGAGTCGATATTACCAAAACTCGATATAGAAGCCCAAAGATTTAAACTTCATTATGTGTTGTGAAGAAGAGCATATCTTAATAATGTTTTAGATATTGTCGCACCCTTTTTTATGGTTGCCAATATTGTCATTCCAAATTTTGTAGCACAATATTTTTATTTCTTTATTCCCATTCTACAACCTTTCAATTTATAAACTTATCTTAGTATCTTATCTATCATTATATTGAAAAGTCATTGGCTTCACGAGTTTCCTGGATGAATTCCTGTATCTACCGGAATTAACTCCCTTAGTTTATTATTTCTCTTAACTACGATGTTGAATAATTATTTTCTATGGTTCTGTTGATGTAGTGAGTTAACTGTCTTTTGTAAAGGAAATGTAAGATAAAAATAGCATCCGTGCAAGGCCTTTCTATTCCAAACCCTTGTGTGCTGCTTTCTCATTGTTTTTATTTGTTAATATCTTTGTTAGTTATAACTAGGGGGTTTATTCCGTTACAGTTTTGTAAGAACTACCTTTCGTGTTAAAGAGGTAGGATCTTTAAGTCAGGACTGGTTGGCCAATTTTAGTAAGGATCCTACTCTCAAGAAGATAATCGTATCAAAAGACTTTCACAAATAAAAATATATATAGATCTTTTTAAATCATTATAAACGCATACACTAAAGTTTCTCCAATATTAAAATTGCTAACGACTGGTAAGCTGATATTCAAAAAGTGTGTACCTGTATTTCAGAATGGGTCTAAAAATTAATTTGTAGATTTTATTTGCTGTTTCCATTGTCCGTTGTTGTAGATTAGCGTTAGCATTTGCTTTGTGTACATTTGTATTTTATATTAAATTTCTTCTATGATATTTACATCAAATTTTTGTACTGTTAGTCTAAGACGAGGGTTTAAAGTTTTAGGATATTCCATTCTAATTACGTTTTGAGTTTCCTTGTCTTATTTTTTATTTATGTTTCTGTATCCATGAATTTTCATTTTGTTGTATTCGACACTAAACACTATATAATAGGTACCAATAACCCAAAGAAGTGAATTTCTGCCTTTGTTAAAAATTATTAATAATCATTTGAAATTTATAAATACTGTAGTAGCATCAGATAAGTCTTACATATTGCACCACATGGGATCGCC
Source organism: Pachyrhynchus sulphureomaculatus (assembly GCA_019049505.1). Taxonomy (NCBI): domain Eukaryota; kingdom Metazoa; phylum Arthropoda; class Insecta; order Coleoptera; family Curculionidae; genus Pachyrhynchus; species Pachyrhynchus sulphureomaculatus. Next base: position 115,863,058 of record CM032455.1, read on the forward strand.
ACAGATCTAGCTACTCTGTATAGCTTTAGCTATACATAAGTAGAGTTTCAGGTTCGATGCCCGTCAAGTCAATATTGTTATTTATATAAGTTCGTTCATTATCGAACCTTAAGTTTAAGGTTGTGATTAATAAAAGTATATCTTTGCTTGCTGGCCCATTTATATTTTTTTTTTTTTTTTTTTTTGTTTTTAATTTTTTTTTTTTTTTTTTTTTTTTTTTTTTTATTTTTTTTAATTTTATTCTTTATTTTTTCTTTTATTTTTTTTTTGTTTTTTTTTTTTTGTTTTTTTTATTTTTTATTAAACAGTCGGATGACATTGATGGTGTACTCCGCGTTCTCTAGAAAGTTGCATACTTAAAGTCTAAGTAGATAGATCGAGGATCGTCCTCATCTTAACATAGTTTAGTACAACGTTAGATTGCAAAGACTACTATTTAACGATCATGTCGTTAGGATCTCACGTATATATGTGTGCCTATAATTATTCCAAACTATACTGCCGTACTGGGTAAAGATCCAGTGAACACTAACATGTTATTATAATAAGATGTGGTGATTGTATACTATAAAATTGAACAAAGACGGCATTTCTGCATTCGTAATTGCAAATATGCATAAACTAATTTAAATAAAATAGCTCAATGTATATGTTTACTCTGGCAAAGCATGACAAAATCTTATATTTTATTTAATTTCTATTATGACGTTTATTTCAAAACTTTGTCCTCTTAACATAAGACTTGGGTTTTGAATTTCAAGATGTCTCATTCTAATTGCGTTTTGAATTTCCTCATCCATCTTATTGTTTCTGCTTCAGTGTATATAAATTTTCGCTTTGTTGAAAACTAGGGTAGCGCCTTTACAAGAACAATGATATTTTGACTATAGTTCTTAAAATGAAAAATTATGTTTCACTTCGCCATATTTATCTTACTGGAGAACAAGTTAAAATCAACATTTATTTCCTAGTTAAGTTGGTATAAATTACAAAATCTTTATATATGTATATATATATATATATATATATATATATATATATATATATATATATATGTATATATATATATATATATATATATATATATATATATATATATATATATATATATATGTATATATGTATACATATTTGGTCTAGCTACTTAAGTTCAACGCTTTTCTAACGTTTCTGTACCTTTCGTGTAGAAGAATATGTCTTTGCCTTCAAAATAGGCCTCAGTTTCGGCGATAACTTCTTCACCGGAGTCAAATTTCTTTCCGCGAGCATTTTTTGAGATCTACGAATAGATAATAGTCGCTGGGGGCTAAATCTGGAGAATACGGTGAATCAGGAAGCAATTCGAACTTCATTTCATGCAATTTTGCCACTGTGACCATTAACCTGTGACACTGTGACATTATCTTGATGAAAGAGCATTTTTTTCTTGTTCATTTGAGGCGATTTCTGCCTTCAAACGCACCAATAACTTTATATCATATTCATTATTGATGATTTTTCCCATCTCAGCATAGTCGATGAAAATTATTCGATACACATCCCAAAATACAGAGGTCTATGCCTTCCCAGCAGATTGTTGTATTTTTAGTCGCTTCGGTTGGCTTTCACCGGCTGCTGTCCACTCAGCTGACTACCGATTCGTTTCCGGTGTGTGGCAGTGGATAAACTTTTCACTCATTGTCACATATCGCATGAAAAAATCCTTTTTATTTCGCTTAAACAGGTCCAAACAGCGCTCAGAATCATCAATTTTTGTTCCACTGTGAGCAAACGCGGTATTCAATTGGAACAGAGCTTTTTCATGCCCAAATGTTCATGCCAAATATAACCAACACGTTCTTTTGATATCTTTAGGGTGTTAGGTATCTTACGCAATTTCACTTTATGGTCATCCAAAACAATTTTGTGGATTTTTTTGATGTTTTCCGGTGTAACCACCTCATTTGGGCGTCCAGAGCGTTCAGCATTATTTGTATCTATACGACCACTTTTAAATTTAGCGTACTAGTAAACGATGAGTGATTTGTCAGGGGCAGAGTCTCCGTAACACTTATCAAGCCATTGCTTTGCTCGAGCGTTATTTTTTCTCATCAAAAAACAGGGTTTAATCAACAAATCAAATTCGATTTCTTCCATTGTTTTGAAAATATTAAAAGTAGCTGTAACTTGTACATTAATCTTCGAAATGTCATAAAATTTTGACACCTATCGTCTAAAGGTTGGTACTTCCTTAAAAATCATATGGATTTTTTGAAAAGGGCGACATCTATGTATCAGACCAAAAACTTTTCAGCCTACGTGTTATATATACCATATATACCGGGTGTCCCATTATTCCGTGGACATAGAACTACCACGTATTTTTGGAATGAAAATAAGTCGATTGGACACAATTTATCTCTATACAAAAGTGCTTCGTTTGTCCGTTAGAGGGCATCAAAGTAAAAAAAATAAACACATTTTTTAAGATATTTTAAGAACCGATATTCCGATTTGAATGAGATTTAGGGTACTCATGTTTTGCTAGGCGCTCTAATATTTGACTTTCACAAAAAAAACCGAAAGGGTTCGAGAAGGGTGAAAACTATCCTCACCCTTACATAAATTCTAGTAAAAATGTTTTGCAACTTTAACGACGACTCTGAATTCTTTTTCATAAAAAGGTCCTTTTATTTACTTCATTTTTTGTCTCATGTAAAAAAACTCCACCTCGCATAGTTCTTGAAAAAAAAAATGTTTTTCCGATGCTGACCTACAAAACAATTTTCTTGTCACGTCAACCGTTAAAATCTAGTAGGCGATGATAATCTAGTTGGCGAAAATGTGGAATGTTATGTCAGTGTCACAAAAGATTTTTGACAATAAGCTTCATAAATTTTAAATTAATTAACGTTTGGGTTTATTTTTGATTGATAATTTGTTGTTGTTGTTGCTTGTTTTCCCTGTGAATATGGAATATTCTTTTGATGAACAGACTGATATGTTGCTAGTACTTTGTTTTTGCGAAGGCAATTGTAGGAAAAGTGTTCGAGTGTATCCAGAGAGATATCCGAATCGACAAATTCCAAATCGCCAGACTTTTGCCAGCATAGAACGTCGACTTCGAGAAATTGGACGATTCGAACCCTTGAGAGTCAATGCTGGAAAACCGCGGCAAGCCCGAACACCTCTGGTGGAAGAAGCTGTTCTTGAAGTAGTCGAAGCAAGTCCAGATATCAGCACTCGCAGGTTAGAACTTGAACAAAGAGTTAAAAAAAGCACTGTTAACCGGATTTTAAATGAACAACTGATTCATTCATTTCACGTTCAACCCGTCCAAGAATTGTTGCCCATTGATCATCACTCACGTCTAAGATTTGTACGAAATGTTTTAGAATGCAGAGCAATTAATAGGCTATTTCACAAAAAAAATTGTTTACGGATGAGTCATATTTTACCCGTCGTGGTATGATAAATTTGCAGAATACTCATGTTTACGCCGAAGAAAATCTGCATGCAGTTACAGAAAGACATTTTAAACGAGAATTTAAAATTATCGTTTGGATGGGGATTGTTGGTAACTTTTTAGTTGGCCCATATAGGTTGCCTGATAAACTAAACGGAGATAGCTATCTACACTTTCTACAGTATTCTTTACCTGAATTATTAGAAGAACTGCCTCTGAATGTAAGAAGAAGAGACATGTTTTTTATACAGGTGGAGCTCCACACCACTTTGCGCGTGCTGTAAGAAATTATCTGAACCAGAATTTTTGTGGTAGATGAATTGGTAGAGGTCAAGAAACTCCAATTCAATGGCTACTCGTTCCTCGGACCTTAATCCTTACGATGTTTTCATATGGGGAGCGTTGAAAACAAAGGTATACGAGGCCCAGATAAATAACGCCGATCAACTATGGGATAGGATTCAAAATGCTGCGAATACATTAAATAATAATGATATTTTAGAGAGAGTTAGTTTCAATTATTTGCGCCGTATTATTATGTGCAGGAACGAAGGTGTTGGTCATTTTGAACAACTTTTGTAAACAATACTGTGTTAAATAAAACTCGTAATAATAATTAATATCATACTTACTTGTTTAATTTCATCAACTAATTTTAATTATAAGTAAAACGCTTGTTGGTCTTTTTATTTTTGCGTAAATCATTAGCCAGAATAATTTTGTACAAGAGGCAAAAAATGAAGTAAATAGAAGGACCTTTTTATGAAAAAGAATTCAGAGTCGTCGTTAAAGTTACAAAACATTTCTACTAGAATTTATGTAGGGGTGAGGGGAGTTTTCACCCTTCTCGAACCCTTTCGGGTTTTTTTGTGAAAGTCAAATAATATAGCGCCTAGCAAAATATGGGCACCCTAAATCTCATTCAAATCGGAATATCGATTCTTAAAATATCTTAAAAAATATGTTTATTTTTTTTACTTTGATGCCCTCTAACGGACAAACGAAGCACTTTTGTATAGAGGTAAATTATGTCCAATCGACTTATTTTCATTCCAAAAATACGTGGTAGTTCTATGTCCACGGAATAATGGGACAACCTGTATATATATATATATATATATATATATATATATATATATATATATATATATATATATATATATACAGATGATATTTATAGGTCATTTCCTACCATGTAATAATTACCGGCTTCTAACAATACTTATTTTCTAAAACTTATTATCACCTTCAGAAAATAACCATTTTAAACAGATTTTAAAACAATGGCTTTTATAAACGATGTTCAAGGCAACAACCGAAAATACATATTTCCCCAACGGCAGATTACAATGTTTGATTTTAATTAAACATTGAAATTGAAATACCTGTTCAGACGAAAACATTCTTTTCATTTTCTGCGAGCAAAAATACAGAAACGAAAACAAGAATGTAAAGAAGATAATTTAATCTGCTTTAGAATGACGATATTTTAAGACACAATCATTTAATGATTCATTGAAAAAGTACAGGAATAGACATACAGAAGGTCTCCAATTGACTGTTTAATTCATAAGAAATAAGGAATAATCAGGGATATGTTTAACATGTATAAATTAAGAATGGAATATGACATTTTGATCCACTATTTATCTTCCACAGATCTCAATTCTTATTTTCTTTCAGTAAGTTATGTTAGAACTCGGAGCATACTACTGTGATCAAAAATTAGACTTTTTAAATAAAACGCAAACGGGTTATTTATTCTTCCAAATTTATTTCATCCCCTTCAAAGTAATCCCCCTTGGATGTGCGTTTATGCCAACGTTTTTTCCAGTCTTCGAAACAGTTGTTGATTTCGATTTCTTGAATGGCCTTTAAAGCCTTCTTCAATTCGGTTTTAATCTCCTCAATTGACTCAAAACGATGTCCTCGAAGCGGTTTTTTAAGTTTATGTAATAATCAAAAATCCGACGGAGCTAAATCAGGCGGAAAGGGAATTGCGATTTGGACGATTGTGGAATGATATGAGTCGAATTTTTGATGAAAAAGTCGTGTAGAACTGCTGCTGTATGAGAAGGCGCATTATCGTGATGAAAAAACCAAAAGTTATTGGCCCATAATTTCGGCCTCTTCAGACGAATAGCTTCACGTAAACTCAAATAATATTCCTTGTTGACAGTTTGGCCGGGCGGAAGGAATTCATAATGAACAACACCACGATAATCGAAGAAAACTGTTAACATCACCCTGATTTTCGACTTGCTTTGGCGTGGTTTCTTCGGTCTGGGCTCACCTCTAGTACGATATTCGCTTGATTGGTCGGCAGTTTCCGGATCGTATGCGTAAATTCATGTCTCATCTCCCGTAATGATGTGCTTGATGACGTTTTGATAGTCAGAAATCATGGTTTCACAGACATTAAAACGACGCTCTTTATCAAAAAAATTGAGTGTTTTTGGTACCAAACTAGAGGAGACGCGTTTGAGGGCCAAGTTGTCTTTTAAAATCGATTGAATTGACCCAAATGTCAACAAGGTCTCTAATTGTCACTCAACGATTTTTGAGCACCAGATCCTTGATTTGCTTGACGTGGTTCTCATCGGTAGATGTTGAAGGGCGACCAACGTCCTCCACACGTTCTTTACCTTCCTTAAACAAATTATTCCAATCAAAAACATTTGCTCTGGATAGAGCTTCATCACCAAATGACTTTTTTATCATTTCGAACGCTTGGGAAGCCGAAAAACCATTTTTAAAACAAAATTTAATGCTAAATTTTTTCACTCATGTTAAAAATCGAAAAACGCACTTTTGTTGTTGAACGAATGCAAGCGAATCTTATTAACTACTGATGCTATGGTTAAGGTCCTAACAACCTAACGAAAAAAAATTAATCCGATTTGGAAATGCCCGGGCGATTTAAATTTAAAAGTGTTACTATTTTTTGATCACAGTAGTATAATTACTTTCTTGTACATCAACAAAGTTTTAATTTGTTAATATATGAAGAACTCCGAGAATAACTTAAATTGAAGTTATTTTAAGATTATATTTTTAATTAGGTCGGTTTGGCTAAAGATAATTTAAAGCATTAGCAACCCAATCAGCGGTACTTAAAAGACATATGTTTCTGTTGTGCTACTATTCCACTTAGCGATCAGCGTTTGTTTTACTAATAGTTTTTACTACATGAAAATAAAAACAACATAAATAAAATAAGAAACGCTTAAAGTTTCTTCTTTATTGTTTAGAAGACAAAACTATTAAAATAAAAGTTTTAAATGTGAATCTTATTAAAAACCCATTCCAGGTCTGTCTAGGTCTTTCTCGCTTCTGTTTTCCTTGTATTCGGGCTTCATACACTTGTTTCACCTGTCTATCATCCTTTATTCTTTGTATATGTCCCCACCATCCCAGCTGTCTTTGTTGTATATATTCCATAATTCCTTGTACTCCCAGCCTTCTCCTTATTTCTGTATTCCTTATTGTGTCCTTCCGTGTAACTCCTTGTACTGCTCTCAGGTATTTCATTTCGACGGCTTGTATCTTGTTTTTCTGCCTGTCTGTTAGGGTCCATGATTTACATCCATATGTTAGGATTGACCTATAAATTGCTTTGAACACTTTTATTTGTGTTTGTTTCGTCACTTCTTTCTTGCTAATGAATTTATTACTAATTGCATGGTAAAGTTTGTTCGTTTTTTTCGATTCTTTCATTAATTTCTTTGTCTTGTCTTCCAGATTCATCCATTATCACTCCCAAGTATTTATACTGTTCCATTTATTGTTCTTTATTCCCTTCTATGTAAATGTTCGTTTGTTGCTTTTCCATTGTCATTACTTTTGTTTTATCTATATTAATTTTCATACTTTCTTGTTTAAACGCTTTATTCTAAATATCGGGGTTTCCTTGTAATTATCTCTCATTTTCCGTCAGTAGCACAATATCATCAGCAAAAGCCGCTTCAGATATTTCTATTCTTTTTAGCTTCCAATATCCAATTGTCATTCTTTTCACTTTTATTTCGCATTTCTTGATTATTTTATCCATGTATACAGTGAAGAATGTTAGGCTCAGGCATACTCACTGCCCCAAACCTTCCTGTGTTGTAAATCCCTCCGACTTCATGTTGTTTTTTATTACATACTGCACATTGCTGCTGTATATTCCCTTTATGATTATTTTTGTTTTCTTGTTTATTCCCTTGTTTTCTAGGCTTTTCCACACTTTATTTCTTGTCACACTGTCAAATGCTTTTTCTAAGTCTATGAAAGCAAGGTGTAGACTTCTATTATGTTTTGATCTTTTTTCGATAATCTGTTTCAGTGTAAATATGTCTTGTGTACTTTTTGCTGGTCTAAATCCCTGGAATGGGAGTATCGGAGGTATACTTAAGAAGAAGGGAAAATCCTGGAAAGAGGCAGTGAAAATGACAAAGAGATGGAATAAGTTTATATGTGGAGATTGAGAGAAAAAAAGGAGAATGTATAACTGCCCTACACTATATGGTAGAAGGGATATACGATTATATATATATATATATATATATATATATATATATATATATATATATATATATATATATATCTATATATATATATATATATATATATATATATATATATATATATATATATATATGTATATATATATATATATATATATATATATATATATATATATATATATATATATATATATATATTCGATTCACGTTGTTCTTAAATCGCTGTAAATTGTACTCGGTGGGAAATACAGCGCTGGGCAAATTATTCCAAAGGGATGACGTTCTCCATATAAAAGATTGCTTGAAAAACGTTGTACGCGGAGTAACAAGCTGAACCTCATACGGATGCGAAGCACCAGCGCGACGTGTATTTCTAACATGCACCGCTTTGGGAGGAATTAAGCGGGCTACATCCTTCGAACACTTTCCATGAAAATACTTGTAGAACAGACTCAAGTCGCCAACCGTTCTTCGATGTTCCAGCGAATCAAGGCCGCCGGTCAATTCCGGGTCCCCAATCAGACGGACCGCTCTTCTCTGAACAGAATCCAACAAATGCAGTGTATGTTTGGGAGCGGAGCCCCAAACGTGGGAGCAGTATTCCATAGGTGGTCGAATTTGGGCTTTGTAAAGAATTAACAGTTGCTGTGGGGTGTAAAGCTTTCTGGTTCTAAATAATATTCCCAACTTTTGAGAAGCTCTTCTTGCTATGCCTGCAACATGTTCATGCCAAGACATATTTGCTCCCAAACTAACGCCCAACAAATTGAGCGACGATGCTAGGGGAATGGAGTGCCCCGACATAACTATATCGGGTTCAGCAATGTTAACTTTTTTAGAAAAAACTGCCACTTGAGTTTTTGTAGCGTTAAATTCCACTAGGTTACTGTCACCCCAAGATAGAATTTCTTCCAGGTCTTTGTTAAGTTGAACGACCTCCTGCTGTCTGCGGATATTCGCCTGAACAGCCGATGTCCGAGCGTTCAAGGTGAATGAAGAGACAAGCGCACTGTCATCTGCAAAGCTGTGGTCTTTTCCAGCAGATCGTTAATGTAAATGAGAAAGAGAGTAGGAGACAGTAAGGAGCCCTGAGGCACACCGGCGTTGATAGTGAGGGTGTTAGAAAGAAATCTGTCGACCACCACTCGTAAAGAACGCTCTCTGAGGAAACATGAGAGCCACAAACAGAACCTTTCAGATATACCATAAGAGCGTAACTTAGCCAACAGTCCATCGTGCCAAACACGGTCGAATGCCTTGGATACATATATATATATATATATATATATATATATATATATATATATATATATATATATATATATATATATATATTATACCTTCCAAAACTTTTCTGTATTGCCTTCAGATTTAAAGTGTAAGATTTTTTATTAAATAGAAAATATATAGTTTTCTATTAGTTTGGCAGAAATCTACAGACAAATTAAATTTCGAAGATGGTCATTTCAATATAGTGTAATATGTGATACTTTAATTTTTTTATATATTTAGATTTTTTCGCATTAATTTAGTTTTTTACCTGGAAAAAACGGTCCGTTTTTACTCTCAACTGAAAGTTGTGTGACCCAGTTATTGTTATACAACATAATCCTCTGCTATATGAACAGTTCTATTATTACATTACACTATAGCCTATGGTACCTATTTCTTGCTGTTAGTTAGTTACTCATATGTCAAATATTAAAAGGTACCTCTACTATTGTTTTAATACTTGCCGAAAATAGTATTACCTGCTGCTCATTATTTAAAATCTGTTATCTAATTTGCGACAACAAAGCAAATAAAACGACAAAATTATGTAATAGAGTAATGCATTATTTCTTGTATACGTAACGGAGAAACAGAAAACAAAGTCTCAACTTACATACTATTCGCTAATGGACTATTTTTCCTACATCCATTGTTTGAATTTATTTTAAGCTTACCCTAACAATAATAATTCTTCATATCGCATCACTAAAATTTGTTTTTGTTTATTTTAGGCTGTATTAAGACAAATATTCACTTTTTGTAGTGAACTTTGAGGAAAATGTGATATTAATAGGATTGAGACCAGATTTGTTTAGTCACTACTAAAGTAGTTGTAAGGTATCTGAAGAAGACGCACTACTGTCGAAACGATTATCGTAGTTATTAAAATAAACTGGAAATCTTAAATAAAATCTTTATTTAATTTCTAATAATTTAGAATGAATTTCCATCAAAGTTAACAAAAAAATTGATACTTAAACGTTAAACGTAAAGAGGGAGGTAAAATTTAACTACTTCATTATTTTACCGCAAATCGAAGCATTAAATTTTGCCAATGGAAAGAAAGTTTTTTTTCTTATTTTTATACAGAATATTAAAATATATAACGAATCCGTAGTGTTTATTTTTTTAGAATTTCTCGTGCTCTTATAGACACGGAATTCTTTAGGTACTGGCAGTACAAATTTTAAAATATTTGTAGGTAAAGTACACCAAAAACCAATTATTCTGCATATTTTTGCTTGTTTTGAATCTTTGACTCGCTTTTATTTTTGTACACGCATAACATTCTTTTTTACTTAATATTAGTAGTTGGTAACGTTGTAACTTAGTATGAAACGGCTTACTCAACGGTATCTATTATATATTATAATAATAATATTCTACTACAGTGTAGTCGAAACAACAAGAAAGTTACACTTAAAAATATGGCAATAAGAATATGTCAAAATATAGTGCTCATGAAAATAACCTATCATGTAAACTTGTTGAGAATGAATAAAAATTCTGAAACTGTTTTAGACAAATGTCTATCAATTTAAAATTATAGCAAATACTACATCAAATGAGCTGTATTAAATTGCTTTAGTTTCAAAAATACGTAAAAAAACCTCTCAATATTTTGTCTTTTTCTTTGTCATATTTTCTGTAATATTAACGCTATTAGCCCAAACTTTCAAACATGTACAGTTTTAAAGTATCAATTTTCATTTCAATATTTGCCATTATTGTTGGCTGTAGAAGTGTTAAAAATATTAATTTCATATATCAAAATACCTATTTAAAACAGTTTCTAATATGGTTCCAGAACTATTGTTAGTAAACCGCTACAATCAAATAAATTAAACTAAAATCCTTACAGTTAGTTACTCTATAAGGAGTTCGGGGAAAGTAAGTAATATGAGAATTAAGCAGTACAAAACTTAAACCAATTATTTCTCATATCTACGTTACCACGCTGCATTCTGCAAGATTGCTGGGTCCTAGATTAAAATGTATACTGCTTAAATATAGAGTTTTAAATATCAACTTAAATTTGATTATTAGAAAAGTTTAAATGGATTTAGCTTTAAGTAAGTTAAAATTATTTCATTACGAGAGTGCTGAGAAAGTTTAAACTTTATGAAGAATATTCTTACTTCAAACTTTGCAAATTTCAAATAGTATGGATTAGTTATACCGAACGAGATTATAAAGATATGATAACTAATTAGCACTGAAAAAGTTGAAGCATAAATTGAGAACGAATTTATAAATCAAAACAAAATCATTAGTTGTTTTTTAAAAGCTGCAGACGTATACTATGATTTAATAATTTTAAATGAAAAAATAGTTAGATAATTAAAAAAGTAGCGGCATTGATGGATATGAGGCCGAAAAGAAATTTCATGTTGAAATCGAATATTCTTTTTTAAAAGAAAACAGTTCAGGAAATTAAAGCAATGCTTTACTTTTAATTTAATTAATGGTACTGCAGATCTGCACCTTCAATTAGGATGGTTTACAAACCATTTGAACTCTTTTAATTGAGCTATATTAGCATAAAGAACAAAGACATGCCGGAAGAGCATCTAATGTCACTACGTCAGAAAGCATCACCAAAATTCATAATATAGGGGTTAACAACAGAAAATTTAGTCTGCGTGAAGTCGCTAAGGGCTTGGGTATCTTTAATGACCAGGCTTATGATATTTTGCATGCACACACAGAACAGAAAGCAAAATCAGATACGAGTCACATTAAGTTCGGCGAATTTAAAGGTGTATTAAAGAAATCCTGATATTGACGACGATTTATTACTGCAGATGAAATTTAGATATACCACTATCAACCAGAAACCAAGGAATAATCGAAACCGAAACAGTAGGTGGCTAGCGGAGAATGAGATTTCATGATGACTATTTTCTAGGATGCAAGAGGTAATGTTTTTTTATAGATTACCTTAGAAAGAGGACCACAATCACAGGAGTCTACTGCGTATATGCCCTAGATCTGTTAGACACCAAAAATAAAGCGAAAAGGGCTTTTATATCATGACAATGCTCCAGCACACTCATCTGCATTGATAACTGGAAAACTGGTAAGGACAAAACACAAAATGAACTATTAAAGTACGGAGGAGTAAAACTGACTTTGACAAAGCTCATAAGCAAAATAATACAGGGATCGCGAATACCATGGAGAACCAGCATAATGATCCCAGTTTTTAAAAAAGGAGAAAAAACCGATCCGAATAATTATCGAGGAATTAACCTCTTGTGCATAACTTTAAAACTGACGACAAAAATATCTACCAATAACATAACTCCACTTATACAGCTTTCCGAAGAACAACAAGGATTCAGGGGCGGAAGTTCCTGTAACGACGCAGTATTTGTAATCAGACAAATTACTGAAAAATCAATTGAGTATAACTGAGCAACGTTATTATGCTTTATAGATTTGGTAAAAGCATTTCATAGAGTATAGCTGTAAGACGTAGTGCACATACTTCATGACAAGAATATTCCATTGTATATAATAAAACTAATTGAGAACATTTACAAAAGAAATAAAATAAAAGCGAGAATAAATTCAGAGTTAACTGAATCCATAGAGGTAACAACTGGTATTAGACCAGGAGACTCACTGAGTCTCCTACTGTTTAACCTTATATTAGATGAAATAATTAAGGTAAAAACAAAAAAAATTCTATAAAATGGGAAATAAAGAGATACAAATATTATGTTACTCCGACGATACTGTCCTAGTGGCTGAGAATGAAGATGACTTGCAGAGATTAATACATCAGTTTAATACAACAGCAAAGAAATTTAATATGAACATATCGGCTGAAAAGACCAAATCAGTAGTTATCTCCAGAGGACCAATTAGGTGCAAGCTGGAAATCGATAATCAGATTATAGAGCAGGTGATGAAAATTAAATATTTAGGAATTAAATTATCATATAACAACAACATAGAAGAAGAAATAAAAGCAGAAATAGTAAAAGCCAGTAGAATAGTAGGATGCTTGAATGACACTATTTGGAAAATTAATACTTGAGAACAGCAGCAAAATCTCGTATATATAAATCTGGAAATCGACAAGTTATGACCTACACAGCAGATATAAGACCCGAAACACGCAAAACTCAGAGATACTTAGAAACAAGTGAAATGAAAACATTAAGAAGAATTACAGGAAGAACACTTTAGGATAGAGAAACAAATGACAACAAAAGACACATATGTGAGGTAGAGGACATTAATACGTGGATAAGAAACAGAAAACAAGAATCGAACCGACAAATAAATAGAATGTCCGAACGACGATTAGTGAAAATAGCTCGAGATAAATCACCGGTGGGCCGAAGGAGTATAGAACGCCCACGAAAAAATGGAACGAAGACCTGTAGCGACGATACATTAAAGAAAAACAGGCAGGAATGCCTAATATAAAGAAGAAGAAGAATAAGAAGAAGACTTCATCCTCACTCCTTTTATTCACCACAACTAGTACCATCTGACTATTATCGGTCTCCAAACATGAAGAAATAGCTAGAAGACAAAAATTTTTCGTTGAGCGAAGAAGTTACAGCAGGAATATACGCCTATTTTGCCGATTTCAGCAAGGAGTATTATAGGGATGGCGTAAAGAAATTGAAGAAGCTTTAGGCTATATGCATTGCTAGCGGAACTATGATAAAAAATTAATAAGGTTTTGTTAAAATGTACTAATCTATATTATATTTTTAACTTAAATTACAACTCTAGACAGCCTCCATGTACCAAACCCTATCTCAAATATCAATGGTTTTTGAGATAATGGCATCTGAAAACCATCAAATCATTCGGTTGCTTTGGCTGACTACCCTAAAAAATACCATTTTTCTTGTAATTCCAATATGGTATCTTAGGAAATTAAAATTACGTTAACATCAATTTTCAGTAGATTTTTAGTACTCTCTTGTCGACAACCTATACGTTGTTTCTCTACAGGTATCTATTGATTAGAACAAGATAAGCTCTGATTAGTTTAGTTGCATTTAAGGTTTAGTAGTTTTTTTATTTATACATGACATTGTTAAAAAGAAGTAATAAAAGGGCTCGATCTCATTTTTTTTTTATGTTGGTTTTTCTTGATTTCTGTAAGAACCGATAGCTAAGTATGACTAAAATGAATAAAAAACTGAAACTACAAATTTATCACCATTTAATGATATACAAGCACTTCATTCAAGTTTTTATTTTATAATTCCAGATTTCTTGGATACTATATTTAAAATCATCATATTAACGTTACATTCACAAACACAAGCACATTTATAAATATTTGATTTTTTGAATTCTCTGTTTTTAATGTAATTTTATGTGTTCTCTTGGGCTATTATTTACTGGCGTAGAGATTTTCCTTATAAAAAATTTCTTATATTCATAAGAAATTTTTTATAATCTTGATTTTTAAATACTATTTTCACGTTGCGTTTATCTTATATTCTTTTTTTCTTTATTGGAAAGGCAGCGAATACAATGTGCGATAAAGTTAGTTTGATTTATATTTTCATTTTGCCCATTTTTAGTGTTTCATACGGAACAGTTGTAACATTACTTCCGTGTCTGTCCGTCTGTCTGTCAAATCCGATTTTCTCCGAAATTATTTGACATGGAAAGTTGCAATTTGGTACTAATATAGGAATCGATTGCCTCATCAGAGCCGTGTAGTTTTAAGAGTTTATATTTTGACTTAAGGAGTTAGTTTTGGGAGGTTAAATCGGAAGTGAAAAAAAATTTACCGGGTCATCGACTGGGATGTCAAATGAAAGCTTGTAAAAACACGAGTTCTCAAATATACGTAAGGTAATAATTGTGCACACTTATTTTTGAAAAATCGCTGTACCTCCCCTGATCTCGAAAAGTACTTATCAAAAATTTTTGAAAAAATTCTGGAATATTCTTCACAGGGTGTGGATTGAACGAAAATCATCACAAATGTATTACCTTTAATAATTTATCTGATATATAAAAAAAAAAATCAAGGTCATCATTTCTCAGTAAAAATCGGAAAAAAGTTTGTTTAAAACTCATTTGAGGTGTGCTTTAGGAAGTCATTGGTCATTTTATATCTACGAAACAAAAATTTTTATTTTAAAAGCAATCAATTTATGAAATACTAATTGTGCAAGTACAACTTGCAGTAATTTAGAATCTCTGAAAATTCGCATAATTATATTTTATTAAAACCTTTTCTTCTAAAAACTTTGCTCTTTATCAGTTTTTTTAGCAATATCATATTAACTTTTAGCGAGACTATATACCCTTTCTTCTTAAAGTGCCATCTGTGATACGGGCGTAGATAACCCTCTCGCTTTTGAATGTGGTTGGTGGCTTTCTACATATTTCCACAGACAAAGGGGACCTACAGTTTAATGCCAGTTCCTAGCGGCAGAAATGAGAGAGTTTTACTAGCCGTGATACTACGGGTAGCTTGCCATTGCTTTCCCGAGACTATACATCAACCCAATAAAAATTAATTCCTTCTCAACGCCATAAGTATGTCGAATAATTGAGTATTGACTATATATTTTTTTACTTTTATTGGTTCGTTTACTACGAGTTTAAATTTTTTTTTATTGTTCTATTATAGCACAGCCTTCTACTGATAAATGAATGTACGAAAATAAACTTAGTGTATGTCATGTAAATATAAATTCACTTACAGCACATATTAATGAATTTCGGAACTATATTCTGGACAATTCTTATGACCTTGTAGCGGTTACAGAAACCTTCTTAAAGCGCCATATACCAAGTAGGGCTGTTAATTTTCCCAATTACACACTGCTCAGAAATGATAGATTAAATGGTGCCAAAGGAGGTGTTGCTATTTATAATAATAATTCAATCAAAAGTTATGAGGAATTGCATTACGATACATTTGAATGTTTATGGGTTAAATTTAAATTAAAGAGGGAAGTATTTGTTTTCGGATGCGTATACAAGCTTCCAAATCTAAACAAACGTAATTTTATAGATAAATTTGAGTCGGTGATAATTATTAATATTCTGCCGCAAGTAGATAGTTTTATTTGCACGAGTGACATCAATTTAAATTTAAATTTAATAGAAGATTCTGTTATTGACTTTTATCGAAGTATGCTTGAGAGCTGTGGATTGCTTCAAAATTATCAACCAACCTACACGCGTAATGAATGGTACCTCTACTTTAATTAATAGATCATTTAATAGTGTCTGAAAATATTAAGGTGATTGAGTCTGGAGTCTGCTCTGTGGGCATATCGGATCACGAATTAATTTTTTGTATTATAAATATAGAAATTCAGAAACCTCCTCCGATGACATACACCTATAGAAATTTTAAAAATATTAATTCAGAGGTTTTCACCGTCTAAAGTCTATTCCATGGAGAAACATTTATGATTTGGATAACATTGATAAAAAAGTAACTTTCTTCAGTGAAAATTTATTAGCCTTAATGGACATACACGCACCACTAAAGACGATAGTTTCACGGAAACCATATTGCCCCTGGATTACCGACAATATTAGATACCTTATTAGACTAAGAGATAAGGCCAAATGTAAATATAGAAGAACAAAAAAGCCAGAGAACCTAGAGAGATTTTACTAACAGCGCAATAAGAAGGGAGAAAAAAGCATATATTCAAAGCATTATAATAAATTCAAGCCAAAAAGAAAAATGGAAAGCACTTAAAAACCTAAATATTATTAAAACTAAAAATAAAAAACTTCTTGACAATCTTTGTAATCCGAACGGAATAAATCAATATTTTATCAATTCAATACCTCAAATTAAAAACCCTGATCTCGATGCTAAAAATTATTACAGAACTGATGACTCAAATAAGGCTGCTTTAAAACTTTGTGCTGTTACTGAAACCGAGATCTCAAAAGCTTTGTGTCGAATAAGGACAAAAGCTGTGGATTCTGATAATATTCCTATTGATTTTATCATTTTTTGCTGTCCCTTTATTTTAAAATATATTTGTCATATTGTAAACTTTAGTATCGAGATGTCAGCATATCCATCCGCCTGGAAAACTGCGCATGTTGTACCATTACCTAAGACTGACTGCCCAATGGCATACAGTGATTTACGCCCTGTAAGCATACTTCCAGTATTATCAAAAGTTCTTGAACATGTTGTAAAATCACAACTAGTAGAATATATAGAAAAGTAAGATATTTTACCTACAGTGCAGTCTGGCTTTAGGCGATCACACACTTGTGCTACTGCACTTCTTAATGTAACCGACCATATATTTAGAGAGATCGATTATCGAGAGATAAATGTACTATTTTAAGCATTTGACATGCTCGACCACTCACTTTTAACTCATATCTTGAAGTTTATAGGTCTGGACAATGACGCTGTTAAGTTTATTGGAGAATATCTCAAAGATCGTCATCAGAGAGTTGTCTTGAGTGGATCTTTCTTGGACCTCCAAAGGGTGACGAGAGGCGTCCCGCAAGGATCAATTTTGAGCCCTATTCTATTCTGCATTTATATCCATTTATTTCCGTCATTTCTCAGAGTCTGTAACTGTCAGATGTACGCTGACGATACTCAGTTGTTTTACTCTTTTCCTGAGAATACAGTGCTTGACGGTTGTCGACTGATAAATGATGATTTGGAGGTTATACAGAGAGTTTCGGAGGAACATCATTTGAAACTTAATCCCAACAAATGTATCGCAATGTTGTTCGGTAGACCAAGTGTTGTAAAGAGACTCACTTCACTAGTTGAAGTTAATATTTCTAATGAAAGGATAGCTGAGGCTAAAAATTTTGGCTTAATTTTGGATTCAACTTTAAGAATTAAAAAACACATGTCAGTTTGCATTAAGAGGGCAGTGGGTCTACTTAGGTGTCTTTATAACTCAAGACATTTATTAAATACTCAATTAAAACTCATGCTTTGCGATTCTATCATTTTATCTATATTTAACCACTGTGATGTTGTTTACGGCACCTGCTTGACTGCCGAAGATACAAAAAGAATTAAAAAAATTCAGAAATATTGTTTACGGTTTAGCTACGGTATAAAGAAACGAAATCCAGTTACTTATAAACTGAAGGAAGCTAAATGGATTGACATGAAGTCAAGACGATATTTGCATTGTTGTACCTTGTATCATAAGATTATCTGCACAAAGTCATCTACGTATCTTTTTAAAAAAATTCCGTTCAAGACTGACGTTCATAATATAAATATAAGAAGCAGAGGCTTACTTACGCCCCAACTTCATAAAACAGGCATATTTGAAAGGTCTTTCACTTACAATTTAGTTAAAACTTACAACAACTTACCGGATATTCTGAAATCTAAATCAGTCAAATGTTTCAAAAAGCACCTAAAGCATTTGTTATTGCAGAATAATTGAAGAATTTACTGTTCCTAAAAATGTAATTTTTCTAATCTTAAATCATGGCTTTCTGTTACTGACATAACATTTTTTTTTTCTTTTGTTTGTTATTTGGTTGTGCATCATATAATTTGGTTGTGCATTATTATTATTATTATTTGGTTGTGTATGTGTTAGTGTGTTGCTGCCTAGGGGCAAGTGTAAAGACAGATGGACATATATTTTGCTTCAGTTAAATTAAGTTTTTTTTTTCTCTTATCTTTATTCAGCCTCACTCTGTCCTTTTCACTGTATATTGCATATTTTGAATAAAATTTATTATTATTATTATTATTCTCAACGCCATAAGTATGTCGAATAATTGAATAAACTTTAAAGCAAAAAACGTTATAAACTTGGATGCATATTGCAATGTCGTATATTAAAACGTGTCATTACTTTACATTACATAATAAATTTATCGCTACATATCATTATTCGATGTCATAGAAACGGAAGTAAATCCTCATTGAATTATTCACTCATGCAGTGACAAATTTACTCATCGTTATTGCGGAAACTGTTAATAATTTAACCATATATTCTTGCCGGTTATGTGTTACTATAAAGCAACAATTTATATTAGCCTAATGTGCTTGTCACACGGTATGACAAACTTTATGAATAAATTAAACCAGCATCGATTTTAAGTTTTAAAATAAATTTTTTCATCAACTGCTACTTGCTGCTCGCAATTTAAAATTTTGATAGGATCAACATGAAAAATTATTTTATATTATAATAGCATTCCTCACCTACATTGATTCCCTTCTAGTGTCATGAATTAATTTTAGATTTGTCCTCATTGCAGAGGATATAACAATAACATGGGCTGCTGATGAATTAATGAACACACACCATAACAACAGAGACCAAATTATAATATTTCGAGATCTTAACGAACTAATTGGCAACAGAGCGGTACCCGGAGTAATGCAAAAATATAACGAACAAACGATTAATCAGAATGGCGAGCTCTTAATTGACTTCTGCGCCAGAAACGAAATGAGAACAAATAGTTTCTTTTTCCCTCATAAGCAACAACACAAGAGGACAAAAATCGACAATCGACTATATAATAAGCAACAAAGCAATCACCCCATCACAAATCCTGGACGTACGAGTCTTAACCTCAGCTAACATGGGTATAGACCTTAACCGTGTATTATCCAAAGTTATACTAGGACGCCTAAGTAAACCGAAGAAGAAACCTGTGTATATTCAAAAGTATAACATAGAATCCCTACAAATGGACAGTGTTAGGGACCTGTACCAAAGAAGACTAGCGAACAAACTGAAGGAAATAAATCTGACCGACTGTGATGTGGAGAAGGGTTGGGAAAGAATCAAAAAGAGTGTACAAATTCAAGAAACACCACCAAGCCATGGTTCTGCCTAGAAATCAAGCAACTAGTTGAATTAAAAAATGAAAGCTATTTATCATGCAAAAGCTTCCCGACACAAGAGCAATATGACAAGTACAAGGCTACAAGGAACAGGATAAACGCGAGAATTAGGATAATTAAACAGGAACACTGGACTAAATTCGCCACCGATATAGACCATGACATATATAGAGCACAGAAAAAAGTATGGAGGATGCTTAAAAACAGAAAAAAACCGGTGAACGAACTCTTGCGGACTAAAGGAGTGACTTTGAGATATGGAAAGATTACTTTCGGAGGCTCTACCACGCACAGGAAATATAGATAGTACCATCATAACGGAGAACGAAATAACAAAAAGACTGGGAAAGCTGAAAAATCGAAAAGCAACAGGACCGGACGAAATACTCAACGAATTGCTGAAGTACGGCGGTAGAGAACTAGCACGCAAGCTAACAACACTCTTTAATAAACTTCTCTCATGCTCCGAGATACCAGAGGAATGGCATACGAGTACAAGCATAACCATTCCCACCTTTAAGAAAGGCCAAAAAACTCAACCAGAAAACTACAGAGAACTATTCCTCTTGTGCACCACAATGAAGCTATTCACGAGCCTACTAAAAGAGCAGCGGGACGCGCAAATTATCCAAAGAGAGGAACAAGGCTCCAGAAGAGGAAGGTCTACAACACATACATACAATATTCACTATAAAACAAATCAAAGAAAAGGCAATAGAATACAACATTCCCGCTTACATTTGTTTCATATACCTGACGAAAGCCTTCGACAGGGCTAAACTTAAAAACATAATTGAAACACTAACAGATAGAGAAGTAACTGCTGTCATAGTACAAATAATATACATTCTTAACACCAAAAATACAACAAAAGTGAAAGTGGACGCGCAAACCACCAAAAGCATACAGATACCCGAAAGAATTAGGCAGGGAAATAGCCTCAGCCCCTTGCTATTTAACATGCTTATGGAGAGAATCATAGAAGAGGTATCATCCCTCAACTTGGGATACAGAATGAATAACAAAAGGATAAGCATGGTGTGTTATGCGACCATGCTGCTATAGTTGCAGAAACCGAAGATGACTTACAAAGACAGCTACATAAATTTCATCTGGTCAGTCATTATCTCAACATGAACATCTCCATTACAAAAACTAAAAGCATAACTTTTGCGAGGGAACTAATAAGATGCAAACTCATAATCAAAGACAAACCCATAGAGCAGGTCTCGCACTTTAAATATCTCGGAATAGAAATATCAAGTAACCACAACCCAACGATGGACCTGAGAACTCAAATCAACAAGGCATCAGTAATATCAGAATGAATGAGGGATATAGTGTGGGCCAACAAATACATGAGAATAGACAGTAAAGTGAAAATCTATAAAACACGCATAAACCTGTCATGACATATGGGATAGAAACAAGAAAGGACACCAATAAAACAAAAAAAACTACTTCGAGTTGCGGAAATAAAGACCCTGAGAGCAATCCTTCATAAGACCAGGAGAGACCACATGAGGAACACAGACATAAGGAAACAATGCGACGTCCAAGACATAGTTAAATGGGGAAGACCGAGAAGAAGAGAATGGTACGCTCACGTAAGGAGAATGGAGGAGGACAGGCAGCCTCGAATCGCAATGGAGGGAAGACTGGCAGGAAATCGACTACCTGGGAGACCACCGAAGAGATGGAAGGATAGCCAATTATCCTCTACAGAAGGCACATAAATAGAAATACAGATCGTCAGATCTCTAAAAAGAAGAAGAAGAATAAAATAATTCATGACTGGTTTTACCTTAACAGTTTGTATTTAAATAGTAAGAAGTGAAAGTGAACGATAATAAATTACAAGGTTGGTTGGTACAATTTTGAAAATATTAGCAGTCAGATGATCGACATAAAGGTTAGAATCCAAGTATATTCCGAGAAATATGGTAAATATCCAGCTTATTTGTGGCCAAATTATTTGAGTATTGATTTTCTAATGAAAAAGACCTATACTATTGTTAAATGGCGTTAAAGATCAACGTGCTCATTGTGAAAGCCTTTTTAACAGGCCTTTTACTTTCCTTGTTGAAGGGAAGTATTATATTCGTGAAAAATCATCCGCCCTGATTTCTATTTCTTCATGTTTTAGACTCCCTAGGCCACAAAATACATATTCATTCATTTTACTCTGCCGATCTGTCTGTCGACTCTCTAACGAAATGAGACATCCGTTTCAAATCTAGTACACATACAATATTTGAGCGGGAACAGAACAGTTTTTAAGCAATATAATTTCAGAAAAGAAACGATAAAAGCGGCTGGAAGATTTTTTTCTTGGTTTTTGATTGGATAATAAATAAATTTTAAGTATTATTATTTGTACTTAAAGATATAATTAATTCAAAGAGTAGCCTAAAGGTTTAGAGGTATTAATGGAATCTTATATGTCGTGTTATAGGCTTTTTTTTTAATTGAACCTGTCCCAATCAGGTACCACTGCGACCAATACACAGAAAGCAGTCAGTCAAAATTTCACCAAACCCATAATACCCCCACTTACATGGCCAGATAATTCTATTGCAACGATACCTGTTGAGAAAGCGAACTTGTTGGCTGAACTCTTTGCTTCACATTCTACTGTCGATTTCAAAGGAAAAACACCACTTACTAATCCCATAATGCAGTCAAGGATGCCCGACATTATCTTCAGACAGCGTATCATAAAACGTATTTTAATGAAGTTAGACACCAAAAAAGCTTCTGGCGCTGACGGAATACCTGCCATAGTTCTCAAAAACTGTGCGAGGGAACTAACACCAGTTTTCTGTAGACGTTTCAATCTACCCTACAGAAAGGGAATATTTCCTTCCTGCTGGAAATGTGTCACAGTTCAGCCGATGTTTCGCACGATGAGCTGTTGGCTAAGCTACGCTTTTATGGTATGTCTGAAAAGTTCTGTTTATGGCTCTCATGTTTCCTCAGAGAGCGTTCTTTACGAGTGGCAGTCGACGGATTTCTTTCTAACACCTTCACTATCAACGCCGATGTACCTCAAGGCTGCATACTGTCTCCTACTCTCTTTCTCATTTACATTAACGAGCTGCTGGAAAAGACCGAGAATCCAATCTACAGCTTTGCATATGACAGTACGCTTATCTCTTCATTCACTTTGAACGCTCGGACATCGGCTACTCAGACGAATATCCGCAGACTGCAGGAAGTCATTTAACTTAAAAAAGACCTGGAAAAAATTCTATCTTGGGGTGTCAGTAACTAAGTGGAATTTAACGCTACAGCAAATATGTCCTGGCATGAACCTGTTGCAGGCATAGCAAGGAGAGCTTTTGAAAAGTTTGGAATATTACTTCGAATCAGAAAGCTTTACACTCCACAACAACTGTTAATTCTTTACAAAGCTCAAATTTGACCAACTATGGAATACTGCTCCCATGTTTAGGGCTCCGCTCTCAAACATACACTGCATTTTTTGGATTCTATTCAGAAAAGAGCTATTCGTCTGATTGGAGACCCGGAACTGACCAGCGGCCTTGATTCGCTGGAACATCGAAGAACGGTTGGCGACTTGAGCCTATTCTTCAAGTATTTCCATGGAAAGTGTTCTAAGGATGTGGCCCGCTTAATTTCTCCCAGAGCGGTGCATGTTAGAAATACACGTCGCGCTAATACCTTACATCCGTATGAGGTTCAGCTTTTTACTCCTCGTACAACGCTTTCCAAGCAGTCTTTTACATGGAGAACATCATCCCTTTGGAATAATTTGCCCAGGACTGTGTTTCCTACCGAGTACAATTTACAGCGATTCAAGAACAACGTGAATCGCCTTCTCCGCACACGTGTCGCTCCTGTAGCGCTTTAGAGACTTCCCTGCAGCACGTGTACTAGACCCATAAAAAAAAAAAAAAACGCTGTACATGGCCAAGGCTTTCAGCCTTACCTAAGCCCGCGAACCACCTAGCCACAATCTGAACTCTCCAACCGGCCCGCAGGAGGTAGACACTGCAGCCCAGCCTGCGTAGGCATGCTTAAGATGAACGAGAGCCCAAATTTGTATCCATAACGAACGAACTACAGTAGCTCTATTTCAACATATATATTTGTCTGTGTATTGTACATATCTCCATCTGTAATATTTTTGCTATTAAATACATTTTAAAGAATATTAACCAACCAAGACGCGGAAATAAAATGCTTTAGAAATTCTTGTCTTAAATAACTGTATACTATGTCTATTAGTTTCACAGACTACTTTGTCATCATCTTTTGTTGATGAGAAAATTTCAATTTCCTTACGTTATTAAATAGGTTGAGGTAAAGTAATAAACTACCTAGTGTAGGTTATGAGAAACTAAATTAAATACTTCTAAAGCTTTGTTTTCGTGTCACTTTATTTACAGATAACGTTGTAATAATATTAGTATTGAAGGGTTGCTTATTTACTAATTAAATATTTATGAAAAACACTATAGTTTAGAGCTTGATATCATAACATAAATTTAAATTTATAAACCACCAAATTTTTATGCCATGATGGCATAAGGTGGCTGTCTTCTGGTTAACCCCATTTAATGTATGGGTAATTTGTGCCAGGTGGGACCTACAGATTAACATAGAATCTAATAATCGATAAGCGTTATTTTCAGCTCATTGTTTTTCTCTCTTGCTCTACATATTTTACTTATTGCTTATGAAAGTCTTCATGGTATTACGATGAAGTCAATTTTCTTTTGGTGACTATTGCTGATCAATCTTTTCGGTTCAAGTGGTCTCCCAATAACAACATGCTGTTCGGAGTATCCGTCGGGGTTGGCCATCAATTTGACGTTGGATATGCATCCCATCCGAGAGCAGAACTGGAAAGACACTGTCTTTATCGTCAGTTTCTGTATTTTGAGCTACCAATATACTGAGGTGCTAGGAATGCCACGTTGTTTGGTGATATTCTGGGGGGTTACAGTTTTTCTGTGTTTCTTAGGGCTATATTGAGTTATTTTTATCATGACGGATGATTTAGAGCAGTTACAGTTACAGAGCGAATACTAAAGTAAGAAAATACTTTTTTCCGTATGGATAACTAATTCATTAACCAAATCACTGATGAGCAATGAGCATGTGTATAAATATATTTATCCTTGAACAACAATTTTTGAACTAATTCATTCAGAAAATTTATCTTGCTTGTTTTAAAGCAACTTTTTGATTAATATTTTTTTTTATGTGCTGGGCGGATACACTTTATTTTCAAAAAATAACAAAAACAATTACTTTGTCTTGGAATAATATTGATATTGTTTATCTTTGTATTAACTTTTTTTTGCAAATAAGAAGTTAAATTCATAATGTAGGAATTTAAATGTTGAACATACAATAGCTGTAATGTTTCTAAATATTGACTTATAATTGTAGAGATTGTTGTGTAAAATTACCAATAAAATATTAATTTCTAATTATCTTATTTGATAGCTTAAAACCCTAATTATTTTAATGAAATATAAAATTCGTAAAATTAGAACCCAAAGAATAAATTTAATTATAAAGAATTTATTTCACATCTCACAATAAAGTATTTTTATTTTGGTTTAATATTATTAATAAAAAAAATATTAGAAATGTAATACGATCTTCCGTCATTTAGCCTTCCTTTATGAATAAGAATTTTATATTTTACATTTACAAATTTTTGCAAAATAAAAATTTAATACTAAGAAAATGTTAAAAATTTTCTTTTCCTCATGTGCGACAGTCCAGTATTTTTTTAAATTTTGTCGTTCATTTGTTGTTTCCTTGGTAATATTGGTTTAGAGTATTATATGAATAATAAAAGAAGATTTTACTTATAGGTATATACCACCGATATAGCCAATGCCCTAAAAAGGATATTTAAATTTCCTGGGTAAAGACAGATGGTAGTTTGAAGTAGATAAATTCAGTAAAACGTTTTTGACATCCTGCAATGAAGTAAATTCGGAATTAGTGAGATGCAGAGACCGAAATAAATATCAAACAGTCATGACCTAAGAATGTGAGAGAGAAAGTCACCACTTTAAAATCGTTGGTTCCATATGTTGTATGTTTTGTGTATCACGGCATCGTCTGTTACCGTTAAACAAATCTTCTGCACAGCTTCTGTCGCATTTTTTCACGTTTGAAATATGCCTCAGATGCTGCTTGCCAAGCTATAAGGTTTTCGAGACTGTATATTCAGGTTATATGATTAACAGTATTGAATAAAGATAATTAATTTGTATACTTAATATCATAAGTAAAATCAATTAATTTATTGGGGATATAACAGTAATTTTTTTATGTACAAATAACCTGTAAGTAATATTTGTTTCTTTAAATTTATGAAGACTAATCTCATGTTGATATACTATCCATGTAGGTAAACCAAAATCGTTTATTCTTATGTGGATAATATTGACGCATACACAAATACGTTGTCGGTGATTTATACCTGTATTTCTCGACAAGTTGAGTACGATTTGTCTATTTTTAATTATGTAATTTTTAAAACAGTGATTATTACATATTTGTAAAAAATCATGAGCCTAAGATATTTTGCCTGTTACCGTATTGCTTTACGATTGCATTACTTGTTTACTTTTTTGTATTCAAACAATAATTAATTTAATGGCTTTTTGCCAACAAGTTCGCAACATATGCCTCTAAAGTTAGCCAATTTTATTATGAGTACAAAAAATACCATAAGGAAAAGTTTACGCTTTCAGTATGAATTAAATTTAAATTAAATTATAAATCCTGCATCATGGCGACATATGTTGAAAAGTTATTTTTGTGTTTTGTATCATAAATAGGTTAAATACTAATTACCTTGAGTGCTATTTGTCAATAAAGTATACACAGATATACAGAAAATGTCTCTTTTTGTTCTGCGATTTTCAATAAAAAAAAAGCGTAGTTTGAAATGAGTGAGATAAAACTAAATAGGTACAGCAAATTTCTCCACTACGAGAAGTTTTACAGGTATCTAAACCTGAAAAAGTACAAACATTTGTTTATTAAATTTTATTTTATTGACATAATTATAAACTTAATTAATTTTTGACATATTTCGTTATAAGTATACCTTTTTCTTGAAATAGCATGCAATAACAACCATTACCCTTTAGATCACTTGTCTGTTTATCTGTTTCTGATGAGATATAATGTTCATCACATACTGATAAAGCTCTAAATACTAGTGAGTTAATAACAGATAGTTTTTGAGATGGACGATGGTGAGAATTGGCATTCAGATAACTATTGGTATGAGTGTTTCTGTAAATCAACTGTCCCGAATTACCGGTCCCTTCCCTTGTACTATTACATCTAGAAAAAAAGTGCACCCCGGATTGTATTGTATATTTTATGTCTGAATGTTGTTGGTTGAGGTAATTTAAAAAAGTTTTCTGCATCATAAGGCCAGATAACAAATATGATGTCGATATATTTGCACCAAAAATTTGGAGGATATGAGTTTAAGGAAGTTTTTTTCAAGGGCTTAACACTATCGGAGATTGTTGAGAAACTATGGCTGCTCGTAAAGTTTGTTTATAAAATGTACATTGGAAAATGAAATATATAGACGACAACCATGCTTCTATTAAATCTATTAAAAGTTTTGTTCTCGAAGGATGAGAGTACTTTCCACAAAGCCTTCCCACTACCGGAGATAGTGGGAAAACCGTGGCTGCTTGTGAAATTTGTTCATATAATGTTCCTTGGAAAATAAAATATACACATGACAACCATGCTTCTATTAAATGTATCATAGATAATACTAAGTGATTGGTGGGAATAGCTTCTCCTCTTCCTTCTTCTCCTCATCCTCCTTCCTCTACAAACAAACAAGCGGTAGCTTGATCAGGCGGGGACGTGAGCAATAAAAGTGACTCCTTCCAACAAACAGAGTAACTCTTCCTGTCAAAAATAATATTAATAAATTTCAAATAATATTATATACCTCCTCCTCCTAAATTATGATGGGAATATGTGCTGAAGAGAAAAAAAAAATTAATGGAAGTAAAACGAAAAAAAAAAAATTCAAACGAAACAAATTTTTTATTGTCAATTTGATTTTAATATTAAAAATGGATTTGCTCGAAATACTAAAGCCATGTTTATTTACATACAATGATATAATTGCTCTTTTGACTATATTCCCAAAGAGTTCGCAATTTACGATAGTATTCATTGCTCAAATGATGTATTTAAACCACGATTTACAAGAAACATGATATCTGATGAAGATCAAAAATTGATTAATTGGTCAGAAATATATCATGTCTTAGATTGGGAGACTGAAGTAGTTGAAAATAGATAACATTTTCAAAGATGTATTAAGGGTTTACCAATCTCCATACCCAATTTATGCTAAAGGAAATAAAAAGGGGAAGGAATTTTTGGATGAAGAATACAGAAACAACATTTCAATTAAACTTGAACCTAAATTAAGTTGATTTAAGAATATTCGAAACTTTATTTTCACAAGAACATTAATCCATGGAATTAGCCAATGTAAAATTATTTCTTAATTATAGAACTTGTTGCTCACAAAGTTTAACACCAACAAATCGACAATTTGTTCTAAGTTTGGATTTTAAACTTAAATAACAATGAAGCTTTTTGAAAATTTCTTTTAGATGAATCAATTTTAAGGTGGGAAATCTTTCTTTCGACCCCTTAAACCCACAAAACTAGGACCCAATGTTCATCATACGATTTACTCTGCTAGAGATTTATTCAGAATTACGAGTAACTAGAGAAGACAATGCTCCATTAAAAAACACCGTATTAATCAAGAATGCACCAGCATTCTTTAAAGAATGACATTATGTTTTAAATGGTGTTACTACCGATTCTGTTCGAGATATCGGAACAACTTCTATACTTAACGGCTACATATCTTATAATCAAAAGTTAGAAAATAGGGGATGGTATCCAAAATCAGGAGAAAATATTATGACCGATGATAAAGAAATGTTCGTGTATCCCATGAAAAATAAATTCAGGATTTTTTGAAGATTACAACAAAATCATTTTGAATTCCCAACAAGAACCAACAGAATTTAAGTCCACTGCACTTATTGTCTATATTCACTGCTTACATCAGCGAGATTTATTACAGAGTGGTCTAGTAACAATGAGGATTGAATTCAAAACAAAGGAAAAAATTCCAGCTAAAAAAACACCATATTGCCTAATAATACAGGATAAAATATTTAGCTACAATCCTTTGACGAAATTAGTAAAACAACTTTACATTTCATCTCCACCCTTAAATAGTTCTGATTATGTCTTAAAAAGATAATTATATTTTTCAAGAGTATGGTAAACAAATTAGTGTTTCATCAAATGTTAAAGTGATTTAATAAGAAACTAGAATAACTAAAACAAATAATAGATGAATCCACCAGAAAAAATTTTGTTTGCACGTCATTTTCTTATTTAAAGGGTAATTAGCATCGTTATAAGTAAGATGCTTGTTATAAATATACAAACATTTATGAATGAGAAAAATAAATTTTTTCCTAAAGAATTAACTGTTAACGGCAGAGAAAAAATAATTCACTAGGTATTTAAGCAACCTTTTGCTTTAAATTTGCTTTTGTTCAAAATTACATAAGCAAGCAATTTGGCTGATGAAATATCATCACTGCATTAAGTAGAATTTAGGATACACGCCTCTTCACTGTTCTGCGGATATTGGCAAGCAACTTACCAAGGATTCGCTGTTTGTCTTTGTCAAAGGAAATGAAAAAGCAGAGTATATTAAAAAGTATTCTTCTAAACCTGTAATTCAGTTAGATGATCAACCGACTTTAAGAGCTTTAACACCATTGATTTAACACAATTAATTATCTCGCCTACATCCGTAGGATATGATTCAGGCGGGAACGTGAACAATAAAAGAAAATTAAAATGTATTTATCACTTAAAGTCGCCATCTATCTGTGTGTTATCAAATGTATTTTTTATGTATGATCATTTTTTCAATTAAATTTATTTAAAAATGTTTTACTTTATAACATATAATGCTGAATTTACTACAACAAAATAAGTACTTATTAAAATATATTTTTAACTAATGAAATGTTTTTATCTAATCCGAATAACTCAAACTGTACCAATAATCTTGATACGTTTTTTTATTTTTGAATGAACTATTAACTTAAAATATGAATAATGAATAGAAGAAAACAAATTAAAGAAGAATATTGGGAGACATTTACTAAAGGGATGGAAAGTGATCTGTATGGCTCTCAAAGTAAAGTCTGGAAAATGTTAAAACGGAACAAACTTAATATAGAAGACACGGTACAAACTAATATAATTACAATTCAAGAATGACAAACATAGTTTGAGAAATTATATAAAGAAGCAGGAAATCATGAAAAAATACTTGAAGAAGTGGAAGAAGTAAATCTAGAAGTAACTTTATAACAGACAGAAAGAATTATAAGAAGTCTTAAAAATAGAAAAGCCTCAGGACCAGACAACATTACAAATGAGATGTTAAAATATGGAGAAGAAAAGCTATATCAACAACTAGCACAGCTCTTTTTAAACATAGTAAAACATGGACAAATACTTACGGATTGAAACACTAGCATACCAATACCCATATTCAAAAAAAAGGACAAAAGATGTCACCCGAAAACTACCGCGGAATAACGCAACCTAAGTACTACCTTAACAGTATTAGAAAAAGTCATACTTGAAGAAATTAGCAAGGATATTCAAATAAGAGAGGAATACCAGGGATTCCACAATTCCACATACTTGAAAAAATTAGCAAGGATATTCAAATAAGAGAGGAACAACAGGGATTCCACAAAAATCGATCGAGCATAGATGCCATATTTTATAGTGCGGCAGATAATGAAAAAAGCTAAGAATTTAACAAAACTGCGTTTGTGTTTCGTCGACATGACTCAAGCTTTCGATAGAGTGCAATTAAAAGATATTATAAAATTATTACATGAAAAGCAGACAAACCAGAATCTAATAAAAATCATACATGACATTAACACAGAATGTAGAACAAATATAAAAGTGGGACATCTACTGAGCAAGGAAATAAAGATAAACGCCGGAATAAGACAAGGCGATTCACTTAGTCCCTTTATCTTCAACCCCGTCATGGATAGAATAGTGAAGAATCTTCGAAAAAGTAGAGGATACACACAATCTGCTACGCCAATGATGCAGTCCTCATCTCCAATTCTGAGGACAACCTTCAGAAGATCTTTCAAGCCTTCAATTTAAAAGCGAGAAAACTAAACGTGATTATCAACATAACCAAGACATATATCGTAGCTTCAAAAGAATTATTAAGAGGCAAGCTGGAGATCCAAAGAAGTATTATTAAACAGGTTAATAATTTTAAATACCTGGGAACAATGATAACAAGCTACGGAGACTTAAACAGGGAAGTAAAACAACAGTTTATGGAGGCATCACTAATAGCAGGTTGTTTGACGGATATAGTATGGAAAAATTAATACCTCACAGTAGAAAGTAAAATAAGAATATACAAGACAACAGGGAGATCGGTCCTCACATATGCTGTCCAAATAAGTACTAATACATGTAAAACAGCACAAATGATGAGGACAGCAGAAATGAAGGTGATTAGGGACATACATGGAAAAACTATCGACGACAGAATCCGCAACAAAGATGTACAAGAACTAAGTAAGATCTAAGAAATTTCAAATTGACCAGAACTAGAAGAAAATAATGGAATAAACACGTAGATCGGATGGACGACAACAGACTGGTAAAAAAGGGCCAAACTCAATAAACCCTGCGGTAGAAGCACTAGGGGCAGACTTCCGAAAAGGTGGAAGGAATGCTGGACGTCCATATCGGAAGAGGCCTAATGCGGATAAAACAGGCCATGGTATATCATACAGTGTGCTTGTATGATATACCATATAAGAAAGAACTTAAAATATCAGGATTAATCTTGAGCTTCAGTTTTTTCACCAGCCAATGTGTAGTATCGAGAACATGCCTCTGGCATGATGAACGCTTCATTCATTTTTGTCAATAATTTCTTTTTATTTAGCCTCACTAATAAGTTCTAACGCAACAGGATCTTGAATATAGTTTTTCAACCTGACAGCTTCTGCAAAAAATCAATTTTTCTTTAATTTCTTCGCAAATCCCAATATATTTAGTGTTTCAAAATGATGGTCAGAGGATTCTACACTATCTAAATATAAATTTCTAAAAGCATTGTAATAATTGATCCAATCAGGTCTACTATGTATAGAATAATAAAACTGTTCGTTAACTAATTCGCAAAAAAGTTATATGCAATTTATTAATTTGTTTGGTGCAAATCATAAACAGATTGGTTAGATATTGAGATTATGTTCTTATGTTACTGAAGGTACATAATAGTTTGGCAAGTCTTTAGATAATCTTTAACTCCCCTTCCTACTTTTCACATGGATTAAATTTGCTCTATTTTAAGGTTATTTTGTTGAAAGAAGTCACTCCGTGTACGAAGTTTGTTCAAAAAAAGACCGAACTTTTAAAATTGCGTGCGAACATTGTACAGTTTGAGGTAGCGTGCCATGTTGCACCTAGCGGCATTCTTTGGAAACAAAAACTTAACTTCTCACATCGCGGTAGCTTGATCTGTTAAAAAATTAATGCTGACTTAGTAAACACGTGCAGTCACCGCTATGCGATCTAGTGAGACAGTCAAGATCAAGGACTTTAAGGAGCAACGTTGTAATATTAAAATTCGTGTACACAATGTTACAAGTGGTTTAAGCGTCGTTTTCTCTAACTATCGTGGAGTAGTTCATTAAGAATTCATACCACAAGGTCAGACGGTCAACAAGGAGTTCTACTTTGCAGTTTTAAGGCGTTTGTAGAAAGTTTTAAGCCGGAAGAGGCTTGATCTATGGAAGAACAAGAATTGGATGTTGCACCACGACAAAGTGGCAACAGCCGTCCTTCCCCACCCTCCGTATTATAAAGATACGGCTCCAGTAGACTTTTTTCTATTTCCCAAACTAAAAATCACCTTGAAAAGACGTCGTTTTCAAAGTCTAGAAGAAATTCAAGAGAAAACACTGGCATAGCTACGAGCCATCACACAAAACGAGTTCCCGGTGCATACGAACAATAAAAGAAACGATGGGATCGGTGCATAACAAGCAAGGGGGAGTACTTCAAAATAGACAAGCATTAGTAAATACTGTTTTTTATGTTCGCTTTTTTTTGCAGACCTCGTGTGTTGGGAGAAGATCTATCATATATTAATAATTAAAATTTATTAATATTATTCTTGGGAGGAAGAGTTACTCTGTTTATTGGGAGGAATTACTCTATCAATTGAATATCAACAATATCTGCGTCATTCCATGAATTGAAAAGAAACCAAAGTTCTTGCTTCTGTCTCCAATTTCTATAAATTAAAGTTCGACTTAAGCGCGAAAACCACGATTTATCTTCCGTTAAATTATTTAGTTGTAAAGAGTATTGATTTAAGAATACATTGAGTTGTAAACACTGTCCTTATGATAAAGGTTATTTGATCTATATTTTTATTTTGCTGAAATATGTATTTTTTTTATATCGCCTCTTAATTTAATTTATGTAAATATGGAATTCACGACGTTGTTCATTTCTTTCTTGTAAAGTTTTTTAAATTTTATTTTCTTGTCTTATTTGACGTGCTATAAACACGACTTTAATAATCAAATTGCTTCTAGCAGGTTTAGCTAGCTATTTCTTTTAGGCACGGAAAAAATAGTAAAGGGAAAACTTTGCGCTTCGATGTGAATTAGTTAAACATAATTTAGACGTTTAGGCTATTTTTCAGATAAGACAAGAGTTTGCTATCGATAAAAAATAATTGTAACTGGTTGCATTGTCTTTAGGCAGAATTGAAAACTGTACTATTTTCGTGCACTTGTGCAAATAAAATTTATAATTATTAATGATATTTTAAAATTAGGCTCGTATGGTTTTTGCGTGAAAGTAGATTCTGTAGTTTTAATTAAATTTATTATTTAATTTATTGTTTAACCAAAAATAAATTCTGGTGAATACATTTTGTCGAATTTCAATTGTATTATAGGAGTTTTTTCTAATTTTTTGTTAGAAGAAGGAACAAGCCTTATATTATTTATAGTTAAATATATAAGGGTGGAAGAGTAGGCTACAGGAAGCAGCGTCGAATATATCACGTTTCATGTCCTTTTTCAGAGTTCATTATTTCCATTCTGAACAGAAATAGTATGTAGAGAGAACTGAGAAATAATTACAGAGTGACTTCAAAAAATATAATATATACTTAACAATTCCTATATGCTGAGGTAGTAGAATTTTATCAATAGTTATATAAAAAAGGTCGGTAAATGCGATTTATCCAGTACTTTCCTTGTAAGCAAGTGGTAGTAAACCAAGTACTGAATTTAACCTTATCACGTTAACGCATAACTTAATTCAGCACTACAAATTAATATTCTAAATAATTGGTACTTTAGGGTAGATAATAATCAAATTAGTTAAGTAAGGAGATACTTTAGAGATGTTTTCATTACGCCCTTATATGTTTGATTATAATAATCAACGAAGGATATATCTAAGGCAACCCCTCCAATTCCCGCATCAAACCTTAATATCTTATATATTTGACTATAAAAAATTATGCTTAAACTTTGCTCATTATCGCAACCAAAAACTAAGAAAAATGTTCATAATTTTTTTAAAAATATATACAAATTACACAGGGGAACAGCTGTTTTGGTGTCGAGGTTTTTTGAGCTGATTCTATATCAATTTGATGTCCTGAATTCAAATAACGTATTCATTTGTACCTAGGAGCTCAAATTTTTAAGATATACAATTTTAGAGAAATATAAGTTACATTATTGTAACTCAAATCCGTAAGTGTAGTAAACAAAAGTAGATACGAAATTTTTATTTTAGTTATACAAAATACAATATTATGTCGTACTTACAAACAAAAAAAAAACATTGAAGAAATGAAATAGTCACTCAACACTTGGAAAACTTCTTTTCCGCGACATTCTTGAATGTTTTTTTAAACAGTCCCTTTTTAAACTCCAGCAGTAATCTGCCATCATGTGCATGTCCCATCTTCCTTGGTAGCGGTCCTCCATAACTTTAATATCTTGGTGAAATCTTTCACCTTGTTCCTCACTCATGTCTCCTAAATTTTCTGGAAAACGGTCTAAGTGGCTGTGTAAATAGTGTATTTTAATACTCATATTGCACCCTAAGGATTTGAAACTATTAAGCATCTTGTTAACCATTTCAACATAGTTTTGAGCTTTATGTTTGCCTAGAAAATTTTCTACAACTGCAACAAATGATGTCCAAGCTTCTCGTTCAACTTGATTCATTGAATTTATGAAGGCAGGATCCTTAATTAATTGTCTTATTTGTGGGCCCTCAAATATCCCTACTTTGAGTTTTTCTGTGCTCAACTGATGCATTTTTACCCCTATATATGCAAAACAAGACCCATTCTTATCAAGAGCCTTTACAAATTGCTTCATTAAGCCCAACTTTATATGTAACGGAGGAAGTATGATTTTTTTCTCTTTCAACCAAAGCGTCGTTAATGACATTCTTTTCCCCAACGTCCATGTTTTCTCTCTGAGGCCAATCTTTTCTAACCCAGTGGTGTGTTTTGTCCCTACTATCCCAGAGGCACAAGAAACACGGATATTTCGTGTAACCACTTTGCTGCCCAAGAAGAAAGTTTACCATTTTTAAGTCTACACAAATCATCCATTGATGTTCGTAATACTTTATCTTCTGCAAGACCAAAGCTATGGTATTATATTCTTCTTTCAGTTTCGTTGAGTGAGCTAGTGGTATTGAACCATATTTATTCCCATTATGTAGAAGGACACATTTTAAACTTCGCTTTGAACTGTCAATAAATAGGCGCCAATCATCTGGAATATATTCAGAAAGTTCCATTTCTTTCATGAGTCCCCTAATTTCGTGACAAAATACAAGATTGTCTTCTTGAGAAAAGAATGGTAGCAGATCTTTTTCTCTTGTACGGTAAAAGGTAATTTTGGTTCCTTGTTCCAGTAAATTTTTGTCGTTCAAAACCTAGAAGCCAGTACTTCAGAAGCTTTTTTCGATAAATTGAGATCCCTGGTGAGATCATTTAATTCATTTTGATTGAAGCGTTGAGGAACTGATGACGTTCCCTCATAGTCACTGTTAGTTTCATTAGCATCAGAACTTTTATTAGCATCAGAAGAGCGATCAGAGGGAAAATATTCGTCATCAGAGATATGTGGTAGCTGATGAAATGTTGGAATCGGTATTTCATCTGAGTGCGGGATAGGGCGTATTGCCGAGTCTAAATTGGGATAAGTCCACTTACTGCGGTTATTTCGATTGATTCCATTAGTATTTACTAAACAGAAATAACAATCATTGAAGAGGTTTTTTGGTTCTCTCCAAACCATTGGTACGCCGAATTTTAGACATTTTCTTTTCCCGGTAGTCCACTGCCGTAAATGCTCTGTACAAGTTTTACATACGAGATGCGGGGCCCACGTTTTGTCCTGATCACCAAGCTTAACGCCAAAGTATCCAAGATACGCTCGCTTTACAAAGTCAGTAATAGTTTGTCTGTTTTGTTGAAACATGTATTCTCCGCATATATAGCAAAACACATCAGGTTGATTTACACAACTTCTTCTTGAACTGGAACCTGAACTCATTTTAATTCTGTTCAATAACACAAAAACACTCTTTTCTTAACATAAAATAACACGCCGAATTCGATCTACTCTCATTAGTAAGAACGCACAAACTGACGAGACTTACCCGAGTTAGGTGATTAAAAGGGTCAGTTCAGGTACCTGATAGGCAATGGTTCCACTATTTATAGATTTACCTTGAATTTACTCAATTACAGACTGACAATAAAACCATTGTACCTACATTAATGAATATATAATAATTTTAGAACTCTCATAAATGAATATACTGAATAAAAACCACATTGGTAGATAAGTTGATGTATCTAAAAAAGTAGAGCTGATAGAGAAAAAAAACGGATTGCATGTATAGATTTAGCGTCCCAAATATAGTTAAAATCAGCTCTAAAATCCCAGGCACCAAAACAAAAAAATATTTTTTTGTTGCCCTGTGTTATAGGCACTCCTTTCTTCAACGTAAAATCGCTCATAAACTATAGGGTTTATTTTTACATCAAGTATTAAATAAGTACCAAATCTGAGATCATTTAATTCAAGAGTTTAGTACCAATAAATCGACGGGCGCACAGAAGAAAAATGTCTCGAAAAGCTGGCCAAAATATGAAGGTATTCTAAATCGATATTCCGAAATAAAATTCCGGAATATGGTTTGTTACTTGATTGGTCACTACAACATAAAGTCGAGAAATTTGCACAGACAAAATGACCAAGGAGGAAAGGCATGGAATAGAGCATTCATGGGATCTTTGTTGGTCATTTTGCATGTGCAAATTTCTCGACTTGATATGAAGGTATTATTCGATTTCGACAAAACTTAGTATATCGGGATTTTCAGGATCGTTAATCACGAATATGAAGTCAAATTTTTAAAAAACAAAATGGCGGCTCCAAAATGGCGGACTATTTTTGGAAAACCGTGAGTTATTTTTATGAAACCCTATATAAGGCAGCTCAAAAATGACAGACTGTTTTTGGAAAAAAGCTAGTTATTTTTATGAAACTTTATATATATGGGTTTTTGGGATCGCTGATTACGAATATGAAGTTCAAATTTCAAAAAACAAAACCGGGGCTCTGAAATGGCGGATCAATAAACGACGCCCTGAGGGGCTCGTTCCTGTTGGTTTCGTATTTTCCGTTTCATTCTTATTTGTTAACGGCACACAAACGATGAGCCAACCATCAATCTTTGAGAAGAATTGCGTTTGAATTCTGTGAACTTTTTGCGATCTATCTCGGAAGTCTATCATCAATTTGACCATAGGTTTTTTCAAATTTTCTGGCAAAATATATGTATGCGAAGTTTTCTTTTCACTTCCGCTTCAACAGTGGCAATAACTACATTTATGTTATCATGTAACTGGTTTTTGACAAGTAGGAAAATGTATTTTTTTGATAAAGAAATTTCCAGTTTCTCAGATACATTTTTTGTAAAAATAAAAAATACATACATTTTACTTCAATATTTTCCATTACTTTTGGGTAATTGTTTTAAATAGGTAAATAAAATTGGAAAAATTTGCAACAAGGTACTGAATATTTAAAGTATGTTTGCCACTTTGCAAGTTTCTTCCGCATTTTTAAACCATTTTTACCATTTAGCAACAACTTCCAGAATTGTTAAACAATTTGCTACATTGTGCAACAATTTCTGGAATTTTAAAATTATTTTTCCCGTTTGGTAACATTTTATTAAAATTTTCACATATTTCTCAATTTTAGCACGATTTCCCGAAGTTATAAACAATTTGATACATGTTGCAGTATTTTACCAAATCATTTATCTAATTTAAGTATTTTGCAACAATTTACAGAGAAGTATTTTTCCCATTTTGCATCATTTACCCGAATATGTTAACTATTTTTCACATTTTGCAACAATTTCCCGAATTTTCAAGTTATTGGTTGAATTTAGGAACATTATCCCCAATTTTTTAACAATTTTTTTTTAAGTTTGCGTCACTTTCCCGAATTTTAAGAAAAAGCTGTCATGAAAGTAAGATTGAAGCGCCCATGCATTCACTTACACTTTCGTACAAAAACTAACACAGATACTAAACTTGCTACAACTAGCTTTTAATTTTTCGATATTTTGGCCAAAAATGTCTAATAAACAACCTCCAACTGATTTTACGTTAGAGTTAAATGGAGTTTTTAACTTATTTTTTTTTTATGGGTCTAGCACACGTGCTGCAGGGAAGTCCCTAAAGCGCTCCAGGAGCGGCACGTGTGCGGAAAAAGCAATTCACGTTGTTCTTGAGTCGCTGTAAATTGTACTCGGTGGGAAACACAGCGCTGGGCAAATTATTCCAAAGAGATGATGTTCTCCATATAAAAGACTATTTGAAAAGCGTTATACGCGGAGTAACAAGCTGACGGACGGATGTGAAGCACCAGCGCGAGGTGTATTTCTAACATGCACCGCTTTGGGAGAAATTAAGCGGGCTACATCCCTCGAACACTTTCTATGAAAATACTTGTAGAACAGGCTCAAGTCGCCAACCGTTCTTCAATGTTCCAGCGAATCAAGTCCGCCGGTCAGTTCCGGGTCTCCAGTCAGATGAACAGCTCTTCTCTGAATAGAATCCAACAAATGCAGTGTATGTTTGGGAGCGGAGCCCCCAAAACATGTGAGCAGTATTCATTGCATAGTCGGTCGAATTTGAGCTTTGTAAAGAATTAACAATTGTTGTGGAGTGTAAAAATTTCTGGTTCGAAATAGTATTCCCAAATTTTGAGAAGCTCTCCTTGCTATGCCTGCAACATGTTCATGCCAGGACATATTTGCTTCCAAATTAACGCCCAACAAATTGAGCGACGATGTTAGGGGAATGGAGTGCCCCGACATAACTATGTCAGGTTCAGCAACGTTAACTTTTTTGAAAAAAAAACTGCCACCTGAGTCTTTGTAGCGTTAAATTCCACTTGGTTACTGTCACCCCAAGATAAAATTTCTTCCAGGTCTTTGTTAAGTTGAAGGACCTCCTGCTGTCTGCGGATATTCGCCTGAGCAGCCGATGTCCGAGCGT
Organism: Pachyrhynchus sulphureomaculatus; assembly: GCA_019049505.1. Classification (NCBI taxonomy): domain Eukaryota; kingdom Metazoa; phylum Arthropoda; class Insecta; order Coleoptera; family Curculionidae; genus Pachyrhynchus; species Pachyrhynchus sulphureomaculatus. Next base: position 115,902,903 of record CM032455.1, read on the forward strand.
TCAAAATGAATGAAGAGACAAGCGTACTGTCACATGCAAAGCTGTAAATTGGATTCCCGGTCTTTGTTGCTTGTTCTTTAAAGATTTTTGGCAATACTTTCTTAAAAAACTCGAAAATTGACCATTTAGTTACTCACTTAACGTTGAGTAAATATGAAATTCCAGAACCACAATGAAATTGTGCTCACCTTCAGGGACAGAGTTCATTTGACACAATTAAAATTCGTGCACTTTTACACATTTTATAATAGTATAATAATTTTATAATAATAATATAATAATAAACTTGATGACGTCTGACGTGCTTCACGAGAGATGCTGCGAGGCACTCAACGCTTCGAAATGGAATGAAAGTTATGAGACAGGTACAAGCGGAAGATGCACCTGAGTGGTTGTAAATCATAGTGGAGGAATTGGAACAAGTATTCAAACAGGTAAAAATCCCGAAATAGAACCTTTTGTTTTTCTTACATTTTGGCCAGCTTTTCGGGACATTTTTCTTCTGTGAGACCAACAAATATGGTAGAGAGATCGATGGAAATTACAAACTGTGTTTTCCTTAGGATCCTGAATTGTAATGAGATGTAAAATCCTCGGAGCGTGATTCTCCCATGAATACTTTCCGACTTTGGCAGGGAAAGTAAAAAAGAGTAAACGGATTAAAATATAACATATGTAAGATTAATTTACTATTTTATAGATGCCAACGAATATCAGCAAAATATGTGCAAAACTTTATACGTTGTATTTAAAGTGCAGTAGGTTTTATGGAAATTCAGCATTCTAATCTTAAAGAATCCTGAAGATGCTTTGTTAGTAATTTTGTAAAATAGAGGTTAAAAAATACTGCTTGATTCCTTCCATAACTTTAATTTGTCCTCTATTTAATTTGGTCGAGGCTATAAAATAGTGAATTATTTTAATTAAAACTAAATCCGTATTCTCTAGAGTAGGAAGAGAAAAATAAACTTTAATGTAGGAACACTTAACTTCGTAGAAATATTTTATTTAAAATAATTATTTACATTGCTTTTTGCTAAAGCACGTAAAAGCAGAGCTCTGTTAGATGTGTTTTGTGTTATTTTTCGGCTTAAATCTGTTTGTTTTATTGCAGCCGTTTAATTCTTGTATATATTGCTAAATAATACCTAGTTTTAACAATTTATGTTATAGTATTTAGAAATAATAATGGCTCTTGAGATAATCCCGTATCAGCTTGGAGCAACATTCTAATGTTTTGCCTACGATTGCACTAACCATCTTCAGAAATCTTTACTTTTTGAGTTTAGAACGATGAGTGAGGGAGAAAGAGCACAATTTAAGAATTTATTCTCAACTGGTGTTGACAGAACCGTAACCCAGTAATGCAGACCGTAACTCGACTCGTTATTAGAGTTGTTAGGGGGTGTTAGTACATATCGATTGATTAACTAAATCTTCGCTTATAGAAATTGGTGACAAAAGTAGGAAATTTGTTTTTAGTGTTCCGTACGGAACACTTATAAGATGACTTCGGTGTCTGTCTGTCTGTCTGTCCGTCCGTATGTCTGTCTGTCTGTCTGTCTGCCACACCCGATTTAATCCGAAACTATTTGTTATAGAAAGTTGAAATTTGGTAATAATATAGGAATTGATGGCCTCATCAAAGCCGTATAGTCTTGAAAGTCAAATTTTGACTTAAGGGGTTAGTTTTGGGGGGGGGTGAAATCGGAAGTGAAAAAATTTTTTTTTTAATAGGTCATTGAGTGTAGTGTCAAATGAAAGCTTGTGAAAACACGAGTAAAAAAACATATATATAATGTAATACTTGCGCACACTTTTCTTTGTATTATTTTTAAAAAATCGCGAAAATTCGCTGTCCCCCCACCTTATCTCGAAAAGTACTGATGAAAAAATTCTGGAATATTCTCCACGGGGTGTAGATTGAACGAAAATTGTCACGAGTGCATTACTTCTAATAATTTATTTGGTATATAAAAAAACAAAAAATTTCAAGGTCCTCAGTTTTCAATAAAGATTGGAAACAAACTCACTGATCATTTTATACCACCGTAACAACATTTTTTATTTTAAGAGCAATCATCGTACGGAACACTAATTGTGCAAGTTCAACTTGCACTTGACCGGTTATTTATTTTATTGATGGCGTGATCTATAGAGAGTAGATGATCAGCTATAGCTTATTGTAGAATTTGTTTCTTTTTCGTTATTCTTTTAAATCACTCAATTCCAGATATTATCCTTCTATACCGTAGCACAAGACATTGTATAGACCACGTCAGTTTGTAAACTAGTTCTGACGTTTGTTTTTCTTTTGGATATAGCACAAATACTCCAAAGTGCTAGAGGAGCGACGCGTTGGTCTTGAATCGCTGTAAATTGGACTCCGTAGAAAACACAGTCCTGGGTAAATCATTCCAAAGAGATGAAATCTTCCATATAAAAGATTGCCTAAAAAGGATTTTATGAGGAATGACTAGCTGAACCTTATGCTGATGTGATATATTAGCGCTACGTCTATTGTTAGCATGCACTTTTCTGGGAAAGATTAAGCGGTCTACGTCCATCAAACACTTTCCATGAAAGTACTTGTAGAATAGAGCCAAGTCGCCAACCGTTCTTCGACGTTCCAAGAAATCAAGGTCCTGGTTAGTTTTGGGTCTCTGATCAAACGAGTAGTTCTCTTCCGAATAGCATCCAACAAATACAATATGCGTTTGAAAACAGAGCTTTAAATATAGAAGCAGTATTCCACCGTTGGTCGAATTTGAGCTTCGTACAGGATTAATAGTTATTTTCGGTGTAAAACTTTCTAGTTCGAAATAATACATAAGTAACATGTTCATGCTGAGACATATTTACTCCCAAGTTAACGTGCAAAAAATTGAATGACAATGCTAGAAAATGGAGTGTCCCAACATAACTATATCGGGTACCGTAACGTTAACCTTTTAGAAAAAAAACTGGGGCCTAGGTTTTTGTAGCATTAAATTCTACTTGGTTACTGTCACTCCAAGATAATATAGAATTTCTTCTAGGTCTTTCTTCTTCTTCTTCTTCCTACTTTTTCTTTAGGTGTACGCCTGTTTAATCTTCATCCACCTGCCTACTACTCCTCTGCATTCAAGTCATTGCTCCACCTTTTTTGCGGGCGGTCCACGCTCTTATGGCCAACTGGTGAGTTATCTCGGGCCACTCTTACCATTTTTCCGTCCTCCATCCTACCAATGTGCTCATTCCACTCTTTTTTTCCTTTTTAATACCCAATCGTTGATATCGTCGACTCCACACGTATTTCTTATATCCCAACTTCTTTCTCCATCCAGCAGTGTTTTCCCAGCTATTCTGCGAATTACCCTCATCTCTGTTGTTTCCAACAGTCTTTTTGTCTTGGATGTTTCAGGCCTGTTCTCAATTCCTATTCTTTTGTTACACCATATTATGTCGTTTAGGCATTTTGCTATTTTTGTAACTCTCGTTGTTTGTTCCCTCATCTCTGCTTTAACATCGCCACAACTCGATATCTCTATGCCAAAGTACTCAAATTTCATTTCCTGTTGAATAACTTGCCATCCATCTCAAGTTTCTAAGTCTTTGTTAACTTCAAAAACTTCCTGCTGTCTGCGGATATTTGCAGTTCGAGCATTGGAATGAAGAAATAAATGTACTGTCATCTGTCGAGCTGCAGATTAAATTCCTGGTTATTTTCAGTACATCGTTAAGGCTAATAAGAAAGAGAGCAGGGGAAAGCATTAGAAAGATATCTATCCACTGCCATTCATAAAAAATACTCACTGAGGAAACACGGGAGACATAGGCAAAATCTTTCAGTCATACCATAATATCGCAGCTTAGCCAACAATCTGTGATGCCAAACACGGTCGAATGCCTTGGATATGCTCATATCAAGTCAACCGCTTAAGATTCTTCAAAATATTCAATTGCGTTGTATCAAACATATGTGACATAGGTTAGAAGATCTTCTGCTGATCTTTGTTTACGGAAGCTATATTAATGGTCGCTAATAATATAGAATCCTTCTAGATATTTTAGAAGATGCTGATTGATAGCCTTTCCCATTACTTTCGATATTATTGAAAGCATTGAAACTGGTCGGTAGTTGTTTGGCAAGGTATTCTTACCGTTTCTGGGTATTGGCTGAATTCTAATGCATTTCCAGCAGGGAGAAAAGATTCCCTTTCTATAGGATAGGTTGGAAAGTCTCCAGAAAACCAGTGTTATTTCGCCCGTGTATTTTTTTTACAGAGAGATCCTACTAATAGATATTTAAATGATAATTTATACCATAGTCGGTTTCTTACATCAACTTGCTGGTATTTCTAAATACCATAGAGGTCTAGCTCTATCAATATGTCATGAACTTAATACTTAATAGATCTAACGTTTGTACAATCCTCAAACTTGGAAAAAAAGAATCCCGCACTAATCTTATGGAAACTGGATCCCAGTCAAATCTGCTGAAAGTGTAGTATGTTATGCTTCAAGTCATTCTGATCAAAAGTCTTCATGGACACAAAGTTCACAAATGGATGGATTGGGAATTATCGGGCGTGGAATTAGTAAAAAAAACAGCTGATAAAATGCTATTTTTGCGTTTTTTTAAGTTTTGACTAGAATATGATTTTGAAAAAATTCCAACGGGATTATATGTATGTTTTTTAGGTTGCTAATTATGAATATAATAATTATTTTTATCTATTTCGGTCCTACTTTCGAACATGGCCCATTTTACCCATTTCTGGAGTCTCTTTTTGACTTAATTCCTCTAGAACATATTTTTGAGAAAAATTCTAACGGAAGTTTATGATTTTTGAGTTGATAATTACGAATATAATAATTCGAATAGCTTTTATTTTTGGCCAAATAACTTTCACCATTCTTTCTAAACAATTTCCTTAGAGTTGTTGAAAATAAAGTATAACTTTTATATGTTCTAATCTAATTAAATCCAGAAAAGGGCTAAAGGTTGGCCAAAAATAAACGCTATTATAAAGTAGGATCAAATTGGTTGAAAATAATTATTATATTCTTAATTATTAACACAAAAACATAAAATTCCGTTAGAATTCTTCACAAAAATTTGTTCTAGACGAATTAAATCAAAAAAAGACTCCAGAAATGGCCAAAATGGACAATATTTGAAAATAGGAGCAAAACGGGTCAAAATAATTATTATATTTATAATTAGCCACCCAAAAAACATATAATCCCGTTGAAATTTTTAGTAAAATTATGTTCTAGTCAAAACAAGTCCTTAAAAAACACAAAGATAGCATTTTTGCAGCGGCTTTTTTACTAATTCGACGTTCGATAATTCCTAATCTATCCATTTTTGAACTTTGTGTCCATGGAGACTTTTAATCAGAATGGCTTGAAGCATAACATACTATCTTTTCAATCGATTTTATCGGGATCCAATTTCCATAAGATTAGTGCGGGTTTTTTTTTTTTATCAATGTTTCAGAATACCAAAAGGCCCAATTTGTTTACAAACTAAAGGTGCCTATAAAATTCTCTGTCCGTGCAGTAAGGTGCATGTAGAAAAAAGTGGAAGATTAGTATCAATGTATTAAAGAAAAAACAAGTTGTAAAATTAGGTGTAACTAAACATCAACACTCTACAGGTCATACCGTTAATGTACGAAAAGTTCTTGCTTCACAAACACAAATTTAAGGAATCAATCGAAATTTACTAACAATATTAGTGGAAACTCAGGTTACGGTCTACACTGCAACTACAAAACGATCGTTACACTAGGTCGCGGTTTGGTGAACACCGTTCAAGTACAATTCTCGACTTGAGTTCCTTCGAGCTCATTCAGTGTTCTTATACCGAGGAGTAAAATTACCTGAACATACTGCGTGGAATCGTAGGCGAAATTTCTTACTCCAAATTGACACGCTCTAATCCTAAGGAGTATGAGGAACAGCAGACGAGAAATGTTATCAAATTTTGTAAACGAAAATAACTTCTACGTTATGAACACATTTTTCCAAAAGCCAGGACACAGAAGATGGACATGGCAAAGCCCAGAAGGAATAATAAGAAACAAAATTGATTATGTATTATCAAATAACAAGAATATTGTAATTGACACGACAGTCCTGAACACGATAAGCATTGGCAGTGACCATCGGATGCTTAGATCAAAAATAAGAATAGATCTGAAGCAGGAAAGACGTAGATTGGTAACGCATACAAAGATAAAGACTTCAACAGAAATAATAAAGCAAAATACAGACGAATATCGAAAATCATATGAAACACATAAACTACCAAACAGAACTTGATTAATTAAAGGCACCAATAACCAACAGCCTACCCATGACTACAAAAGAAAGAGCAACATCGAAAAAAGAAAAAACACAAAAATTAAGTAAAGAGACACAAAATCTCATAAAACAGAGACGACTATTAAGAAATGATCCTACAAACTGCAGATTAGAATTGGCAGAAATAGACAAAAAAAAAAATATAAAAAAAAGATCAGAGAAGACGTCAGACAGTACAGAAACTCGAAAATAGAAGAAACTTTGAAAGAGGGAAAAAGTTTGAAACACCTAAACAAATAAATGAAGGGAAATAATAAAACTAATAAATAACGATAACCAAGAGATCGCACAAATCAAAGAGATACAGGAAGCTACTGAGAAATATTATCAAACACTATATGACACGTAAATACCGTCACCGCCCGGAATAGAAGAAGGAAATAGAGCGATAGTAAGAAATGTGGGATCTGAAGAAATTCCCGACGTAACAACGGATGAAATAATGAACGCTCTACAACATATGCACAACAACAAAGAACCAGAGGATGATGAAATAACTATAGAAATGTTAAAGTATGGAGGGGCATCGATACTACAATCTCTTCAAGCCCTATTTAACAGGTGCCTCATCTATAATATATATAAAATGCAACGTCTCTCTGTCTGTCTGTCCGTTAGTGCGCTTATCACTGAAGAACCACTTATCCGATTTACGTACTTTTTTTTTTAAAACATACATATGTTCTCTGGCCAGGTTATAGGCTATACTTTATTACGATAGGTATCATAAGGAATGAGCAGTGAGGTAAAATAGTGAATGATGTCGGAAATAAGTTTGCCAATAGCGCGTGCCTTTGCAATACACAGCCTAAACCATTAAATATGGAACAATATTATGTAGCAAAGAATATCTGTAATGTATAATCTATAATATATATAAAATGCAATGTCTCTCTGTCTGTCTGTCTGTCTTTTTTAAATTCATACATATATTCTTTGGCCAGGTTTATATAATAATAATAATAATGTATATCTATAACAAATATAAAATGCAATGTTTGTCTGTCTGTCTGTCTGTACGTTAATGCGCTTATCCCTCGAGAACCACTTATCCGATTTACGTGATTTTTTAAATTCATACATATGTTCTCTGACCAGGTTATAGGTATATATTTTATTACATCTATAATATATATAAAATGCAACGTATCTCTGTCTGTCTGTCTGTCCGTTGGTGCGCTTATCACTGGAGAACCACTTATCTGATTTTCGTACTTTTTTTTTTTAAAACATATATATGTTTTCCGGCCAGGTTACAGGCTATATTTTATTACGATAGGTAGCATAAGGAATGAGCAGTGACAATAATAGTAAATGAAGTCGGTCAAGGTTTGCCGCTAGCGCGTTCTCTTGCAATACACAGTCCAAACCATTAAATATGGAACAATATTATGTAGCAGAGAATATCTATAATATATATAAAATGCAATGTCTCTCTGTCCGTCTGTCTGTCTGTCTGTCCGTCCGTCCGTTAGTGTGCTTATCACTGGAGAACCACTTATCCGATTTACGTGCTTTTTTTTTAAACATACGTATGTTCTCTGGCCAGGTTATAGGATATATTTTATTAGGTGACATAAGGAATAAGCAGTGACGATAATAGTGAATCAAATCGGAGAAAAGTTTGCCGCTAGCGCGTTTTTTCTTGCAATACACTCCCTAAAGCATTAAATATGGAACAATATCATGTAGCAAAGAAGACAATATATATAAAATGCAACGTCTCTCTGTCTGTCTGTCTGTCCGTTAGTGCGCTTATCACTCGAGAACCACTTATCCGATTTACGTGTTTTTATAAATTTATACATTTGTTCTATATAATTCGATATAAACCTAGATAATGGAAGATAAGGTGAGATAATGGGAGATAAGGAGAAATAATGGGAGATAAGTCGAGATAAGCCTCGATAATGGGAGATAAGGTAAGATAATGGGAGATAAGTATAAATAATGGGATTATAAGAAGAGATAATGGGAGATAAGCAGAGATAAGTCTAGATAATGGGAGTTATGGTGAGATAATGGGAGATAAGGAGAAATAATGGGAGATAAGTCGAGATAAGCCTAGATAATGGGAAATAAGGTGAGATAATGCGAGATAAGGAGAAATAATGGGAGATAAGGAGAAATAATGGAAGATGAGCAGAGATAAGCCTAGATAATGGAAATTATGTAGAGATAATGGGAAAATAAGGAGAAATACTGGGAGATAAGGAGAAATAATGGGAGATATTTTATTACGTTGGGTAACATAAGGAATAAGCAGTGACGATAGTAGTGAATCAAGTCCACGCGAGCGGAGCCGTGGGCCCGGCTAGTAGAAAATAAAATACCAGCACTTTGGGGGGGTAAACGCCTTAATTGTGCTTATATTTAAAAACGGGAACAAATTTAAATTGGAGAATTACAGATCCAGTCTGGAACTATACAAAATCCTCACTAGAATCATAACATATAGATTAACGCACAAATTGAACAGGTATCAACCACGTGAACAAGCGGAATCTAGACGAGGATACATCTTCTAGGGTAAAAAAGCAAGTGAATATAGCATATGCATAGCAATGGTTGACTACGAAAAAGCTTTTGATTTGGTAGAGATATGGGCAGTCCTTAACGCCTTAAGTAACAGCAGAGTCGATGAAAGGTACAAAACTCTTTTTGTATACATATATAAAAATGCTGCATCACAAATAATGCTTGAAGAAAAAACAAATAAAATCAAAATGAAAAGAGGAATTAGACAAGGCGACTCGATATCCCTAAAGCTCTTCACGTTGACACAAAAAGACATGTTCAAATCGTTAAAGTGGGAAAATAAAGGAATACTAATGGATGGTGAACGATTAAATCACTTAAGGTTCCCAGATGATATCACTCTGATCGCCAGCACAAAAGAAGAATTACAAGAAATGTTGATGGAATTAAATAACAAGTCTAGAGAAAGAGATCTAAAAATAGACTTCACTAAAACCAAATATTTGAACAACGAAAATGAAGATAACAGCCAGGAACTATTAATAGAAGGTGAAAGCATAGAAAAGGAACAAACATTCATATATTTAGGACAAAAAATCGAAATATCAAAAAACAATTTAAAGGCCGACTTGGATGGAAGAGTCTCTTTAGCTTGGTTTGCGTTCGGAAGGTTACAATCTGGAATCAAATTGGACATCCCAAATATAATAAAAGCCAAAGTATTCTATCAGTATGTACTGCCGGTATTAACATATGGCACTGAAACGTGAGCTTTAAATAAAAGTATAATAAATGAACTCCAGGTAACCCAAAGAGCAATGGAGAGCAGAATGCTAAACATTTGACTCCAAAATCGTTTTCCTAATATCGAGATACGAAGAAGATCAAAAGTGACAGATTTAGTGCAACGAATATGTATATTAAGGTGAAATTGGGCGGAGCATATCGCAAGGCCGAATGATAACAGATGGACACGCCGTATAGTTGAATGGATGCATAGAGAACACAAAAGTTGCAGAAGTAGACCACAGACAAGATGGACGGACGACATAAAAAGATTAGCAGGACACAATTGGATGCAACAAGCAAACAACAAAACTCATTGGAAACAACTTGAGGAGGCTTACATCCGACTATGGATGTAATAAGCTAAGGAGTATGATTTATGGTTTCTTATAAAATGTATAACCCAACCCGTCATAACTACAAGTACACGACCAACAATATTTTTCAGGTAATACGTACAAATGCAACTAAATATTTACGATCCTATATTTTCTTTTCTACATGTGTCTAAATTAGATTCAATTGTGCTGGTTTTTCACACGTTCAGCGTAGTTTCCCTAACTTTTCAAACAGGAAAACCCTTTAAGTTAAATCTTGTCGTCTAAGTGACTTCGCTGCACTTTTATCTGTCTAGTGTCGACTTTGTTAACTTTTAACTTCGGGGCAGAATATCAATTCTAATTTGAAAAAGTCTGACATAGGAGATATTTTTGAAGATCCATGCCGTAAGTTTGGATATATATTTTTGCTGTACGTGAGACGAAATAAATATTTTTATAGTTTTGTTCGATTGTTTTTTTTTTTAATAGAAAATGGTTACAGAGCTTATAGGTGCAATTCTTCTGGATTTCTCCTGTCTCCATTGAAATAGTAATACTGACATTTTAATAGGATTGTTTTTCTTTCTTAGCCACAACCTCTTTAGACAGAATTAAAAGTAAGATTTTATTCTTTAATCAAATAATTTCCAGTATCGCGATATAATTCAAAAACATACATCTTCCCAAGTGTCTCCGAAGACTAGGAGTCAAACAGACATCAAAAATATCACAGATAGCATAAAATAATAACACGACTATCTACGCCCGTCCTCTAAACTCTCACAACATCTCAGATCCTTCAAGGATAAGATTCCCCTTAAAAATTTGGTAATCTACGGTATCGCACGTAGCTAAAGTAAAACCTGTAATCATAAAACAAGCAGAAAAATAATTGATAATCTGAATCTGAATATCTTTCTAACATTTCCACTTCTATATTTGCAGCATGAAGCATGACATCAGATTCTCTCTGACCAATCAACAATTCCTTTTTCTATACTAGGAAAATTAGGATATCTATGGAAATATCTAAACATCCCAACAGACTCAATCGTGACACTAGTTCTTGCCACACACCAATTTGGGAACAGATTATTCATGCAGCCCCCTCCCCCTATCTCGATCCGCTAATAAAAACGCGTATGCAAGCGAAATTAAGTCAAAATTCGTGCTAGATTCCGAAGAAGTCGTCAGTTTTTGAAATAAGCTCTGAATAAGCCAGCAGAATGATCAACGAAATGTTAGCATCACTGTTCCAATGAACACAGAAGAAATCCAGAAAAGTTGTACCTATTAACTTCATTATTTTAGCTCTGTTTTGAAATATGATTTAAAGTGACATAATTGTAATACATTATGTAAGGTAAAGAATGAGTATTTATGGGAAAGAAAGTAATCCTTTTGAGAGGGGCAAATCAGGATTGGATGGCTATTCGAAAAGCAAATAAACTTTGTAAACATTGTAATAAGAATAGAGAATGTTATATAATTCCTCTATTTCATTAAGGCGAAGGCAAGGTTGTTCTTTTTTAACACTAAGTATCAACCACATCAAAAATCCACTATGATCTGCATGAAATCAACTTAAAAAAAGAATCACAGAATTAGGTAATAAAATGTATTTACAGGTTTTGAGTACTTTTGTTGCTTAAATTTGTTTTTAGTTATTAAAAGTTTTTTTATATAATACTGACTCTTACAACATTTTAGTGAATTTAGCTGTTAAAATTGTTAAAAATCGCTTATAAGATTATTGATAAAATACGCAAACAGTCTTCAAGAGATGATTTCTTAACGAATTCCCAAGTAAATAATTCAGAAAAGAATATTTTAGATTTCTGTGATTTTGAGTGATACGATCTTTTCGTAAATTTCGAGTACTTGATACGCTAAAGACTAAGATATATTAATATGTGAATGAACTATTTGCTTTAGGATTCCTTCTAAAGTTTGTTGGCGTATTTATTCACTATATAACAAAAACTTGAATATTTATATCTAAAAAAGTGTTATCCTTAGAACAAACACTTGTAACTAGCCTTGTAAAAGCAAGAGATCCAGATTATTTGAGCAACTTAAAAATACGCACTATAATCCTAACAAAGATTCCACAAGAAAATAGCAGCGATTATTGTATAGGGATTTCTAACTCAATATACTTGCTATGATATGGTGAAGTAACTTTATTCAGTAAGTATCCTAGATAATAAAATCAGTCAGGAATATTCGTTACTTTCGTAAACTACAAGATATTCTATTTTCTGATCTTGATTACTTGTTTAGCCTATTATTTTAAAGGGCCAAGCCTTAATTAGTAACCATAAATAGTATTTTGTTTTTCATAAAATTGCTAATTAAAAATAAACATAATAAATAGTATTTAAATAGTATATTTATTACATGAAATGGCATGGCTGATTAACGAGTAAATACACCGATCTAGATAAAATGACCTTTATACAAGAGCTAATCTCTATACAATTTGCTCCACCTCGTAACTTAACGATATAATAGTAATTGATGCGTAATTGTTGCAATTACTTAAAAAGAATAAAAATGTAATTTCATAACTCTTCTGAGCATTCTTGTTTCCCTCAGTCTTTGCATATGAGCATACTATTTCAGTGAATTTGTTTCAATATTTGTCCTAGTGAAAATCTAAACAAATTCATTTTCGTGGAATTAAGTTTCCTTTATCCTTCATGTCTTTTTTCTTATGGGTCCAGCAGCTGCAGGGAAGTCCCTATAGCGCTACAGGAGGGACATGTGTGCGGAAAAAGCGATTCACGTTCTAGAATCGCTGTGAATTGTACTCGGTGGGAAACACAGTCCTGGACAAATTATTCCAAAGGGATGATGTTCTGCTTATAAAAGACTGCTTGAAAAGCATTGTACGAGGAGTAACACGCTGAACCTCATACAGATGTGAAGTATTACTGTGACGTGTAATTAAGCGGGCTACATCCTTCGAACACTTTCCATGAAAATACTTGTTGAATAGGCTCAAGTCGCCAACCGTTCTTCGATGTTCCAGCGAATCAAGGCCGCCGGTCATTTCCGGGTCTCCAAACAGACGAACAGCTCTGAATAGAATCCAACAAATGCAGTGTATGTTTGGGTGCGGAGCCACAAACATGGGAGTTATATTCCATAGTTGGTCGAATTTGATCTTGGTAAAGAATTAACAGTTGTTGTGAGTGTAAAGCTTTCTGGTTCGAAATAATATTCCCAACTTTTAAGAAGTTCTCCTTGCTATGCATGCAACATGTTCATGCCAGGACATATTTGCTCCCAAATTAACGCCCAATAAATTGAGTGATGATGTTAGAGGAATGGAGTGCCCTACCATAACTATGTCGCGTTCAGCAACGTTAACTTTTTTAGAAAAAACTGCCACCTGGGTTTTTGTAGCGTTAAATTCTACTTGGCTACTGTCACCCCCCAAGATAGAATTTCTTCCAGGTCTCTGTTAAGTTGAATGACTTTCTGTCTGCGGATATTCATTTGAGTAGCCGATGTCCGAGCATTCAAAGTGAATGAAGAGATAAGCATACTGTCGTCTGCAAAGCTGTAGATTGGATTCTCGGTCTTTTCCAGCAGATCGTTAATGTAAATTAGAAAGAGATTAGGAGACAGTATGGAGCCTTGGGGCAGACCGGCATTGATAGTGAAGGTGTTAGAAACAAAATCCGTGCCACTCGTAAAGAACGCTCTCTGAGGAAACATGAGAGCCACAAACAGAATTTTTCAGACATACCCTAAGAGCATAGCTTAGCCAATAGTCCATCAGGCCAAATACGGTCGAATGCCCTGGATATGTCAAAAGCAACCGCTCGAGATTCTCCAAAGTGTTCAATTGCGTTGTTCCACGAACGCCAAATTGGTGATCGCTAATAATGTTGAATCCTTCAAAATATTTTAGAAGAGGCTGACTAATAGCCTTTTCCATGTCTTTCGATATTATTGAAAGCAGTGCGTCTGGTCGGTAGTTATTTGGCAAGATCTTCTTGCCTTTTTTAGGTATCGGCTGAACTGTGGCACATTTCCAGCAAGAAGGAAATATTCCCTTTCTGTAAGATAGGTTGAAAAGTCTACAGAAAACTGGTGTTAGTTCCCTCGCACAGGTTTTGAGAACTATTGCAGGTATTCCGTCAGCCCCAGCTTTTTTGGTGTCTAGCTTCATTAAAATTTTATGGTACGCTGTCTGAAGACAATATCGGGCATCCTTGACTGCACTATGGGAATAGTAGGTGGTGTTTTTCGTCAGAAATCGACAGTAGAATGTGAAGCAAAGTGTTTAGCTAACAAGTTCGCTTTCTCAACAGGTGTCGTTGCAATAGAATTATTCGGCTGTGTGAGTAGTGGTATGGTGGATTTGGGATTTTGACTAACTGTCTTAGCGACTGACGAGAAGGACCTGAAATTGTTGGGACAAACGAGAAGTTTGTTTCTAATTCGTTGATTGCGTGCCTCTTTGGATTCGTCGATAATTTCTTTGCATCTGTTCCGGGCACGAACAAAGGTGTTACGATTTATGGTGTTAGGATTTTCACGCCATTGTGGGTAGGCAAGATGTTTAGAAGAAACAGCTTCTTTGTATTTTCGGTCAAATCAAGGCTTGCCGTTGGAAGGGCATTTCTTCGAAAAAGGGATGTAAGCTTCCATACCAGTCAAAATAACATCGGAAACCTCTCTGGCTCAGTCAGATGGGTCATCGGATCGAAAACAAACGTCTAACCAAGAGAAAGTTCGAAAATATTCCATGAGATCTTCCCATTTAGCAGATTTGTAGTGCCAAATCTTGCGCGGTTTAGACGCCTCTCTGTCACTGATTGGTAAGATACTGGATGTCGAAAGCAGATTATGGTCGGAAGAACCTAACGGCAGATTTACGGTGACCGTGTAAATCTTAGATCAAGAAGACTGGCGAACTCCTCGTCTCGATCAGAGATGTTGGTTCGTCAATAAGCTGAGTTAATCCACAACTGATTGAGAATGATTCAGCTTTACGACATTGTTCGTCGGTAGTACTTGAATATTTAGGCCAGTTGGCAATTTCGGCATTTGGATAGTTAAATTTGTAAATGATAGATGGTGTCTGCAAGAGAAGCGAAAAGTGTTCTATAGTTAGTATCACTTGGTGGTCGATAGAGGACACAGCATACTATGCACTATCAATCAGGTCATACGTCCAAAGTATTTCATTTAGATAGCTAATTATGTTCCTTATCAGAGCTATTTTTTTTTGTTATCTCCCTTGCATCTCTCCCTATTGTATCGCAGTCTACCAGTAAGTATATATATTTAATATTAGTTATTATTTTCTATATTTTTACCCGAATGTTGGTAAATTTTGTCCCTAAGAATAGGTATTTTTCCTTCTACATCTTGAGGTCTAATGTTCACTTTTTGAATTCTTCCTGTAACTTTCGCGTTCTATATTCCAAGTCGTCTCTCTCCTTTACTATAACAATCATTATCACGTGTGTCATCTAACTAGTACAAAATAGATGAAATTAATTTAGAAGTAAACCTCTAATAAATTTTAAAATAATTATTTTTAAATGTCAAACCTAACCAATTTCCCAGTTTATCACCTAAAAATTATATAAATATGAAAGCAATAAATTTTAACGAAGATACATACGTCATAATTTTCCGATATCCATATGCCAAACATCAGAGTAAATTAAACATAACACTGGGTATAAAATGACATATCAATATGAAGCTATGCGCTGGGAAACTATAAATCTGTTTGAATAATGGTCTATTGTGTATATGTGATCGTTATTCTTGGAAATTAGGTAAAGAGATGTGATAATAAAGTTAATATGACTGAAATTATCTTTTCATTTGGTTAACTATGATATGTACACATTTGTTACTGATTTATTGGCACATTCTGCTTTATCAAGTAGACGTGAGTAAATACTATTTCCTGGATGTTTATTGTCCAACTTATTTAACATAACTTTCAACTTTGTATGGTTCATGCTATGTAGAGCTTGTTCCCTTATCTACCTTGATCTTAATAAATGAATAACTTTGTTACAATGATTATAAAGAACGATATTTATTCGATAAAAATAATAAATAAACTAATTTTTTTAGGCACACGCGCTGCAGAGAAATTAGGTTGGTATTGAATTGCAATTTGTACTCGTTGGGAAACGTATTCCTGGGCAGCTCAATTCAAAGGGATGATGTTTTCCATATAAAAGAATTCTTGAAAAGATGCAATTTCTAGCAGGAATTAGGCGGAGTATATATTCACACTGTCTATTAAAGTACTAATACGAGTAGAATAGATGCAAGTTGCCAACTTTTCTTCGATATTCTAAGAAATGAGGTTTGTTTGTAAATTCTGGATTTCCAGTCAGAAATAGCTATCTTCTGAATATAATCTAGCAAATGCAGCATAAGAACCAAAAACATGGGGGCAGTAATCCACGGTTGGTCGAAATTAAGATTTGTACTGGATTAAAAGCAGTAGTGTATAAAGGTTTTTAGAACGAAATGATAATCCCAGATTATGTTCATCCCAAGACAATAGGTCTAGCCGGATAAGATACTAAAATCGGCTCTTAAAACAAATGCCAGCCATAACCTCAAAATTACTGTTTTTTTTTTATTTGCCTCGTACACCCACAGCTTTTGGCCGTTTGACTCAAAATTTGAGGAAGTAGTAGGTAATTGTTAGTACTATAACCTGATTTTTTTTCTTTTTTTTGGCGCGAAATTCAAAAAAAAATTAAAAAATTTGTTGGAACAATTAAAAATTTTGATGGAACAATTAAAAATTTTGATGGAAAAATCCATATATATTGAAATTATATACCGTGTAGGTACGAAACTCACATAATATATGCAGATATATGTCACAAACATGTCTGTCAAATTTCAGAACGATCGGAATGCGGGCTGCAAAGTTATACCCAAAATACCAACGAACCAACCTAAAAACTCATTTTTCTCATTAATTTTATCAAGTTTGTCATTTTCTCAGCTTCAATTGCTACGAAAACTAAAATTTGAAGATTTTTTATGGTAAAAAATACGTAAAATCAATCAACTTCCCCCATATATACTCAATATAAAATGCATTAAATAAATATATTTACCTAATTATATAGTAATAACTTTTTTCCCTTTGCTTCATTTATAAAATATTAAAATTTGGTTTCTCTATCTGCTAAGGATTTTTTTTATTTGAAT
The DNA here is from genome assembly GCA_019049505.1 of Pachyrhynchus sulphureomaculatus. Taxonomy (NCBI): domain Eukaryota; kingdom Metazoa; phylum Arthropoda; class Insecta; order Coleoptera; family Curculionidae; genus Pachyrhynchus; species Pachyrhynchus sulphureomaculatus. Next base: position 115,920,059 of record CM032455.1, read on the forward strand.
TATAGTCTTTGCCTGGCACCCTAGAATTTCGAAATTTTACAAAGTCTAAAATTGAAGCACTCCTATTCAAAAACAAAATATCGTAGCCAATTGTCCATTAGTATACATGATAAAAGGTGCTTCTTCTATAATATATATAAAATGCAATGTCTTTCTGTCTGTCTGTCCGTTAGGGCGCTTATCACTGGAGAACCAACTTTTTACGTACTACTTTTTTTTAAAAACATACATATGTTCTCTGGCCAGGTTATAGGCTATATTTTATTACGATAGGTAGCATAAGGAATGCGCAGTGACGATAATAGTGAATGAAGTCGGAAAAAAGTTGGCCGCTAGCGCGTTCGCTTGCAATACACAGCCTAAAACCATTAAATATGGAACAATATTATGAAGCAGAGAATATCTATAATCTATAATATATAAAATGTAATGTGTCTCTGTCTGTCTGTCCATTAGTGCGTTTATCACGCGAGAACTACTTATCCGATTTACCTATCTTTTTTTAAATTCATACATATATTCTTTGGCCAGGTTATATAGTAATAATAATAATCTATATCTATAATATATATAAAATGTAACGTCTCTCTGTCTGTCTCTCGAGAACCACTTATCCGATTTACGTGATTTTTTAAATTCATACATATGTTCTCTGACCGGTTATAGATATATGTTTTATTACATCTATAATATATATATATATATATATATATATATATATATATATATATATATATATATATATATATATTATAGATGTAATATATATTTTATATATATATATATATATATATATATATATATATATATATATATATATATATATATATATATATATATTATAGATGTAATATATATTTTATATATATATATATATATATATATATATATATATATATATATATATATATATATATATATATATAAAATGCAACGTATCTCTGCCTGTCTGTCGTCTGTGCGTTAGTGCGCTTATCACTAGAGAACTACTTATCCGATTTACTTTTTTTAAAAACATACATATGTTCTCTGGCCAGGTTATAGGATATATTTTATTGCGTCAGGTAACATAAAGAATAAGCAGTGACGATAATAGTGAATCAAGTCGGAAAAAAGGTTACCGTTAGCGCGTTCTCTTGCAATACACTGCCTAAACCATTAAATATGGAACAATATCATGTTGCAAAGAATATAATGTATATAAAATGCAACGTCTCTCTGTCTGTTTGTCTGTTCGTTAGTGCGCTTATCACTTGAGAACCACTTATATTATACATATGTTCTATATAATTCGATATAAGCCTAGATAATGGGAGATAAGGTGAGATAATGGGAGATAAGGAGAAATAATGGGAGAAAATTAGAGATAAGTGTAGATAATGGGAGTTATGGTGAGATAATGGGAGATAAGGAGAAATAATGGGAGATAAGGAGAAATATTGCGAGATAAGCCTAGATAATTGGAGATAAGGTGAGATAATGGGAGATAAGGATAAATAATGGGAGATGAGCAGAGACAAGCCTAGATAATAGAAATTATGTAGAGATAATGGGAGATAAGGAGAAATAATGGGAGATAAGGAGAAATAATGGGAGATAAGGGCAAATAATGGCATATATTTTATTACGTTAGGTAACATAAGGAATAAGCAGTGACGATAGTAGTGAATCAAGACCACGCGAGCGGAGCCGCGGGCACGGCTAGTTTATAATATATTAAAATTTGGTTTCTTTATTTGCTAAGGAATTTTTTTTGTTTGAATTATAGTCTTTGCCATATACATATTTATGTATGCAAGTGTGTATGAGGGTATGTGTGGGCTTTATTATTGGAAAAACAAAATTTTAATAATAAAAACAATGCTTGCAGCCGTCGCTTTATATGTGAGAATAGCATCTTTTTTGAATAATACTTTTTGGAAGAGATTGAATTCCGACGTTCATAATGCTGATGAAACCGTCAATCGAATGTTATTACGTCAGTCAGTACAGAATATGCCAGAAGAAACGTAATATTTTAAAAAGTATCAATTAGGTCAGACGATGTTAGATGAGGACAATATTCTTCATCTGCAATAAACTGAAGCCCAACCTCCTCAAATTCTTAGTACAATCAAGGCACATTTCAAGAAAAATTTACAAGTGCTTTATACAGTACGAACCTGAATTAGCTATAATGCAATCATTCGATATTGCTAATGGTCTGCGAACTATGGGCTATCATTCTCATATAGTAGCCATTGTTTATGATTTATCCCGTGGAAGGTACAAAGACAAAATAATTATACCCCAATAAATATTAACTCATATATGATGAGATGGAAGTTGTGATAAACGATGACAGTGATGAAGATTAAATAATTATTAGTATATTTGTAAGAAAAAAAGGTAAAAAATATTACTAAGTTTACTACTTTTATAAAAGCTTATTTTTCCAACATGATTTTTTGAAAGTAAAAATTTTTTCTTTATATTACAAGAAATTATAACTGATCCTGCGTTAATCAATATTTTGAGTTGATATGACGAATCTTATTATTTCAGCACTGTTTTTCTTATTAAAATTTTATTTTTCAAATAATGAAGCCCACACGCACGTATATGCGAACTTGTACACATAAATGTATGCTTTAAAAAAATGGAAAAAAAGTTATTAATGTATAATTACATATATTTATTTATTTAATGCATTTTAGGTTGAGTATACATGGGGGAAATGTTGATTTTATGTATTTGTTACCGTAAAAAATCTTCAGATTTCAGTTTTTATATCAATTGAAGCTGAGAAAATGACAAACTTGATAGAATTAAAGAGAATTATACTTAGACAGCCAAAAAATGAGAGTTATTAGGTTGGTTTGTTGGTATTTTGGGCATAACTTTGCGGCCTATACTCCGATCGTTCTAAAATTTGACAGGTATTTTTGTGACATACAGTCAGTCCAAAAAGTCTCCATACACCACCTGCTTTCTATACTATTTTTCTGTTATGTTTAACTAATTAATTGGAACTATGAGAAAACATGTTTGAATTAATATTTGAAACTTAACCAACGAGGATTAGTAGTAAAAATAATTACAGAACACTTTATTTAGAAGTTACATCATTATTATAAAAATGTAAACAAAACTAATGTCAAAAAAGGCTCCATACACTCAAGAACTGCTTTAAAAAAAAAACACATTATAATCAGCCGCATTTTATCTAACTATCTATTGCTCGCTAAACTGAAAACAAATGACTAATTTTCGGCCATACTTTATAATCTGTCACTTGTTACTAGTAATTTTGCAGTGGGTTTTCAAAGTAGTATTAAAAATGAGCGAGAGGAATTACGAAATTCCATTTCAAGTTCGAAAGCTCATAAATGATTTGTGGAAAATCGTACAGAAATATAGGAAAAATTGTTAAAAAGTCGCATGCTACTGTTCAGTACATTGTAAACCAGTATAAATCAACGGGTTTCTATAAAACTCGATCACTCTCCTGTCGTGCCAAGAAACTGACTCCACGTGAAGAGGCCAGTATTGTTAGACAAATAATTACACAGGTCAACATTTGATCTAAAAAAAAACACTCGGAGCTGATTACGATGAGCGGGTTGGTTAACCTCCATCACATCAGATTCAAGGTCATTTGAAGGTCAAATAGAGAAAAAATCGTGGAAAAAATCTGAAAAAATTCATCTATTATTTTTTCAGATCATTCAGTTCAAATCCTGCATGATCTTATGCTCAAAAGATATACGGTGGTCATTTTAAGTATCTTTGTATATATATTTGGAGTTTTACTTTGACAATAAAATGCTTTTTCATTCCTCGCGAAATTATTTATTCTCTTCTTTTTTATAAATTTAGTTCAGTCTCGCTTTAAACTCCAGTATTAAGGTGTAGTTGCACCCAGGGCACCTCCACGTGGTGACGGTGGGCAACGGAGTTGTCTCACTATCCGGCGAAGTCCCTGGGTTACGGCGTTTATGCCGTCATGGCAACTACTCCTAAAAAAATTACGAGACAGGGTCCCGGAAACCTAGAATCGGCGGCTGGTCAGGGTGGGAAAGCGGGCCCGCAGGCGTCGTCATCATGCGACCGTAGCTCTACATTGGTGGGAAACTTGGCCTCTGTAGAGTCAAATGCTACAAGAAATTCGTCATGTTCCATTAAACTCGACAATTTTTGTGTTGTTTGTGGGGAGTATATTCCACAAAAGAAATTCATGTTTTCAGATTCGTTAAAAGTAAAATATCACCAAATTTATCATATTGATACAAGCGCATTGGATAACTCTTACACACCAAAATCTATATGTCATAAATGCCGCAATGTTCTATATAGAATTAACAACCAGGTATTTTCTCGGCCAATGATATGGAGACCCCCAACAGACCATACCACCGACTTTTACTTCTGCTTAACAAACTTGACAGGGTGCAACCGAAAGAATAAGGATTCTATTTCATACGCACGTGTAACATCTGTGACTTTACCAGTTCTTATTGAAACAAATTCTGATCATATCATGGAAATTAATGAATTGGGACAAGAAGTGGTAACTGATGAAGATATGCCAGATGAAACATTCGAACACGAAGAAAGAGAAAATTTCAGCACAGAAGAATCAGATGTTGAGGAAAATTATATATCGGAAGCCGAAACATTTAATCAAAACGAATTAAGTGATCTGTGCAGAGACTTGGGACTCTCTCGAAAGATAGATCAGAGCTTTTAGCATCTAGGCTAAAAGAAAAAAATTGTCTATCTACAGGAACAAAAATTTCTGTCTATCTTTCGAGAGAACGTCCATTCAGAAAATATTTTACTAAAATGAATAATCTAGTCTATTGCTATAATATTGAAGGGTTAGTGCAAGAATACGGTATAGAATACACAGCAAGTGATTGGCGATTGTTTATAGATTCTTCAAAAATAAGCTTACAAGCTATCTTGTTACATAATGGAAATATTTATGCCCCTTTACCAGTCGCTCATTCTGTTGTATTAGATGAAGAATACCATAATTTTGAGTTGCTATTGCAAAAATTGAATTACGATCAAAACCAGTGGGAACTTTGTGGGGACTTAAAGATATTTACAATATTACTGGGACAGCAATCTGGAAACACTTCTTATCCGTGCTTTATTTGTGAGTGGAATAGTCGGGCTCAAGATGAGCATTATGTGAGGAAAGACTGGCCGTTGAGACAAGAATTAATTCCAGGTAAAAAAAACATCATAGGTCCAAGTTTGATATCAACCAATAAGGTCCTACTTACACCTTTGCATATCAAACTAGGTATTGCAAAGCAACTTGTCAAGGCCATGAGCCGAAACGAAAGTCCTGCTTTCATGCATATTTTTAAAGTGCTACCTAATATTTCTGAAGCTAAAATAAAAGAGGGCATATTTACTGGACCACAAATAAGAGACCTCCTAAAAAATGATGCATTTGAGAGGAAAATGAATGCCAAAGAAAAAGCAGCATGGCAAAGTTTTAGAGAGGTGACGACTAAATTTCTTGGAAATCATAAAGACCCTAATTACAAAAATATTGTTGGAAATTTAGTACAAAATTATAAAGAAATGGGGTGTTTAATGAGTCTGAAACTGCATTTTCTCCATTCACACCTTGATTGGTTCCCTGAAAATCTCGGAGATTTTAGCGAAGAACATGGAGAAAGGATGCACCAAGACTTGAGTGAATTTAAAAAAACGTATCAAGGTGTTTGGGGGATAAACATGTTGGCAGATTATTGCTGGAGCCTGAAGCGAGAATTAAATACATCTCATAAAAGAAAAGCAAGTCGAAGATCATTTCACGAGAAACGAAAGCGTTCTCGTTTAGAGTAGTACTTCAAACATGCTTTAATAAATACTAAAAGAAGCAAACTCTTATGCTTAATTCATAATAAAAACTGACTGCGCGATTTCGAAAATCTACTTGGACACTCGAGACTCTTTACGAAGTATGAGCCGAATCATTTTTAGTAGTTAACTTACGCATTGAGGTATTCTATAAGACAATATGAGAGTATAGGTAGATATAAGGATTACTGTACAAGTAAGTTATTGGGTTCAAAGGTATTGGGTATTAGAGTTTCTTTGTCGACAAGGATTTACTATTGAAGTATACAGATTAAGGGTTACTTGATAACAAGGTTGTTCGACATTAGAATTATTAATTTGAAATGTATTGGGAATTGAGTTATAAAACGAAATTTAAACATAACATAGCGCACAATGTTTCATTTATACTTGAAGAAACACAGTCGGGCTGGACTTTAAATTTACTAGATATATGGAACGAACATCGAGAGTACAAAAATTAGATCAAATTTTTTTTTAGATCTTAAAAGTGTATTTCACAGTCACAAAACTAGTCAAAATATTTGTATAGTCTATTTTTGATATGAACAATATTTTAAGTTTTACTAATAAGTACCTTTAAATAGTATTAAAAAATTTGCCTGCATCAGTCTACCTGCCATTATTTAGCTTATATTTCACATATTAATTCCCTTGTAATGACCGAGCAGCATAAAAGACATTTTTGATTGTGATATATTAATATATAATCAATAAAAATGTACCGTAAATTAACCTCTGTATGGTTCGCAAGTGTACGATAAAAACAAAATTAAATTTAACAACGCGAAATGACCATACATATTTTTCAAATAAACATAAACTGATGATGAAATGACCTGTAATGACCTTTGAAAGGCGGCTTGAGTCGAACAAACTACGGGTTCGGACTCAGGGACCTCAAAAACATACGCATGAATTTTTTCAGATTTTTTCCACGATTTTTTCTTTATTTGACCTTCAAATAACCTCTGGGAAAAGGCGTAAGGTCAAACAAACTACGGATTCGGACTCAGGGACCTCAAAAACATACGCATAAATTTCTTCAGATTTTTCCTACGGTTTTTTCTCTATTTGACCTTCAAATGACCTTCAAATGACCTCTGGGAAAAGGCGTAAGGTCAAACGAACTACGGATTCGGACTCAGAGACCTCAAAAACATACGCATGAAATTTTTCAGATTTTTCCTACGATTTTTTTGACCTTCAAATGACCTTGAATCTGATGTAATGAAGGTTAACCAACCCGCTCATCGTAATCAGCGACCCCAAAAACTCCATAAGGACCATACCGCTCCGAGTGTTTTTTTTTAGATCAAATGTTGACCTGTGTTATAGATACCAAGAAAAGTGCACCAAAATTAAACGAATCAGTACGGGAACTATTTTCGAAAAATGTTTATTTACAGTGAGAAATTGTTTACACAGGATGGGCTATAAGGGTGTGCAGCCAGGAAGAAGCCGTTAATTTCCGAAGCTAATCGCAAAAAGCAGTTAGGTTTTGCTAGAGAATACGTTACTAAACGTCCTGAATTTTGGGAATCCGTAATCTTTAGTGATGAAACTAAAATTAACCTTTTTGGGTTTGATGACAGAAATAAAACCTAGAGAAAGAAGAATACTGCATGCGATATTAAAAATATTTGTTCCACGGTGAGACAAGGGGGTGGCAGTGTTCTGCTTTGGGGATGCATGTCCGCTGAAGAGATTGAAAGTTTACTTTTTATTAATGGTACTACGGATCAGAATGTTTATCTGAACATTTTGAGAGACAATTTAAGAGAAAGCGTCCAAAAATTAGCATTTGAAAAAAGATACATTCTTCAACAGGATCATGATCCGAAACATACCGCAAACTTGGTACAAATTGGATGATTCATAATGTACGACAGCAGCTTCATACACCTCCGCAATCACCCGATGTTAACCCCATCGAGCATTTATGGGAGGAACTTAAACAGCGCGTTCGCAAACATAATGTTTCAAATAGAGAAGAATTAAAAAATAGAATATTGAACGAATGGGAGAACATGCCAGCAGAAGTTACTAGAAAGCTGGTTGTAACCATGACAGAAAGGTTACAGGAGATTATCAAGGTCAACGGCAGTTCCACTGAATATTAGTTTAAACGAAGTTGTTATTTTCCGTTAAACTATTATTGGTAATGGAGCCTTTTTGACATTAACTTTGTTTACATTTTGATAATGACTTCTAAATAAAATGTTCCGTAGTTGTTTTTAATACTAATCCTCGTTGGTTAAGTTTCAAATATTAATTTAAACATGTTTTCTCAGAGTTCCAATTAATTGGCTAAACATAACTGAAAATAGTATAGAAAGAAATGGAGACTTTTTGGACTGAGTGTATATCTGCACACAAAATTTTTAATTAATTAAAAAGAAAACAAAAATCGGGTTATAGTATTAATTATTACTTACTTCCTCCTCAAACTTCGAGTCAAACGGCCAAAAGCTGTAGGAGTACGAGATAAATAAACAAACACTAACTTTGAAGTTATGACTGACAAGAGTGAGTTAGAGGTCTGAACATTTCAGGATAAGCTTTTCTCAACAATACCTACAAGATGTATATACTTACATTGCATTTATTTTAAGGGCCGATTTTAGTATCTTATCCGGCCCAGCAAGTTGAGTGGCGATTCTTGAGTAATGACGTGTTCCGACATAACTATGTCAGGTTACGCAACGATAACTTTTTTAAAAAAAAACTGCCCCCTGGGTTTTAGCAGCGTTAAACTTCACGTTCTTATCATCGTTCTAAGACAGAAACTTGTCCAGATCTTTCCCAAGTTAAACAACTGCCAGCTGTCTGCAGACATGTACACAAGTAGCTGATTCTCTGGCGTTTCAGGTTAATAATACAACAAGCATATTGTTATTGGTCAAGTTGTACATTCGATTCCTGGTCCATTTCAGCAGATCGAACGTTAATGAGATAGAGCCTTGGAGTACACCGGCGTTGATAGTGAAGGTAGTAGAAAGAAACTCGTCTGTTACTCATAAAGAACGCTTTCCGAGAAAACACTATAAGCTACACTATAAGCTACAGCTATAAACAGAACCTTTCATAGGTACCATAAGAGCGTTTGCCTTAGGTATATACAACCGCTTGAAATTCTTTAATGTGTTCAACTGCTTTTCAAACATATTTGACATACGCAAGAAGATCTCATGTTAATCCTTGCCTAGAAAAAGCTATAGTGATAGTCACTTTTAATATTAAATCGTTTCAGATATTTTAAAAGATGCTTTGCCATAACTTCTGATATTACTGAACGCAATCCGATTCCTCTTTTTTTTGAAGTGCCATTGCCTATGGTTGGTGTTTTCTTTTAAACATTTCCACAGACAAAGGGGACCTACAGTTTAATGCCGGTTCAGAACGGCCTTGGTGAGAGGGCTTTATTAGGCATGATACTACGGGTGGTTTACCATTGCCTTGCCGAGAGCGGCGACCGTCACGTTGTAAATTTTATTCTTATTTTATTATTTATTTATCTTTGTTTATTATTATTTCTCTAGCCCAGAAACGAACTCGCGTTGCTAGAGTAGAAAGCAGACACCTTAATCACCACGCTTTGGCCGCCTCTGCAATGCCACTGGTCTGTAGTTATTTGGCAAGATTTTTTGCCTATCGGCTGAACTGTAGCGTATTTTCAGCAGGAAGGAAATATTTCTTTTACTACGAAAAACTTATGTGAATTTGCTCATGCACTTTTTGAGTACTATGGCAGGTATTCCATCAGCGCAAAAAGTTTTTTAGTATTTAGTTTCATTAAAATTCTACTTCTAACCCTCTACCCCATGCCTTTCAATCCATACATATCTTAGTATAAATCATCATCATCATCATCATCATCATCATTAACTTATTCCATCCATAGTAGGATGTAAGCCTCCCCAAGTTGTCTCCAATAAGGTCTGTTGTTTGCTTTTTGAATCCAATCGTGTCCTGCTAATTTTTTTTATGTCGTCTTGTCTGTGGTCCACCTCTGCATCTTTTGTGTTTTCTAGGCCTCCATTCAACTATATGGCGTGTCCATCTGTTATCACTTATCCTTACTATAAATAATTATGCTAAAATGTTACTAAACGAACCCCTTTCATCTCTTTTGCTTGAAACGGCAACGTTCAAGAACTATAAGTTTAATCTCTACTTTCAGTAACATAATATTTTTTTCGCTTAAGAATTTCCAACAAACCGACAGACCGACTTTGTTTTTTTGTGATCTTAGAACCTTAAAATGGAAAGAAAAGCAAAAAGCTCGGTGGGTAATTTTTTTACGAATAAAATATTTCCCTTTGTCAAGGGAAGCAAGAACAATAATTACGGAACATTTATCATCACTTCGGTGTCTGTCTGTTATACTCGATTTTCTCAGAAACTTTTTTACATAGAAAGTTGAAATTTGGTACTAATATGGGAATTGATGACCTCTTGAGAGCCGTGTAATTTTAAAAGTTAAATTTTGGTTTACGGGGTTTGTTTGGTGGGGGAAATCGGAAGTGAAAAAAAATTTTTTTTTACTAGGTCATCGAGTGGGGTGCCAAATGAAAGTTTGTAAAAACACGAGTTCGAAAATAAATATAATGTAAGACTTTTCTTTGTATTATTTTTAAAAAATCGCTGTCCCCCCCTTTAACTCAAAAAGTACTGATCAAAAAATTTTAATAATTCTGAAATATTCTCCACGGGGTGTAGATTGAACGAAAATTATCACGAGTGCATTACCTTTAATAATTTATCTGGTATATAAAAAACAAAAATTTCAAGGTCATCAGTTTTCAGTAAAGATCGGAAACAAACTCAATTTGGGGTGTGTTTTATGAAGTCATTGATCATTTTGCACATCCGTAAACAACGTACGGAACACTAGTTGTGCAAATTCAACTTGTACTTGACCGGCTATTTTTTAGTTTAGTCTATAATCAGATATCAATCTTCACCTTTCTAACCCTTGCCTTGCCCCCATACCTTTCACTTCATATATATTTTACTGTAAATAATTAGGCTAACATTTTACTAAATGTCAACACACTTACTTACCCCTTTCACCGCCTTTCCCTGAAACAGCAACGCTCAAGAACTTCCAGTAATATAACATTTTTTTCTGTCAAGAATTCCCAACAGACCGATAGACGGAAACGGAAAAACTTTGTTTTTTGTGATCTTAGAATCCTAAAACGGAAAGAAAAGCCAAAAACCTCGGTGAATATTTTTTTTTACAACTACAATACTTCCCTTTGTCAAGGGAAGAAAAAACAATGATAGTTAAGTAACTAAGTCTGTTCCAATTGAAACGTTTGTATTTCAAAAACTGTTTCTATAATTCACGAAACATTTAGTCTATAATCAGATATCAGCTCCTACTTCATACTATTTCTTTTAAAATTGGAAATAATTGGAGAAAAAGCTATAATATCCATATATTATTATATATATCCAACTATCTTTCTCACACTCTAACCCATGCCTTTCACTCCATATTTATTTTACTCTAAATAACTATGCTAAAATGTTACTAAATGTCCTAAACAAAAATTTAAAAATATTCTAGTAATACTATTGAAAGTATCCAGTACTCTATGGCACTTTTTCCTGCTTTTCCTGTTTACATTCTGAATATTGATTTTGGAATATTGAAATCACTACTACTTAGTATATATCACCATTACATCAAACACTTTATTTTTGCACTCGACACGCGTTTCGCTAACCATTTTAGCTTCATCAGGAGCGATGATTGATTGAAGCTGAAGTTGAAACTAAGATGGTTAACGAAAGGCGTGTTGAGTGCAAAAATAAAGTGTTTGGTGTAGTGGTGATATATATTGAATAGTGTCATTGTGCCAAAGATTCCACATTTCCAGAATAATTGAAATTAATATATTAAAAACCGGTCAAGTGCAAGTCGAACCTGCACAATTAGTGTTCCGTATGTTAATTGCTTTTAAAATAAAAAATTTTGTTACGGTGGTATAAAATGATCAGTGACTTCACAAAACACACCCCAAATGAGTTTTTTAACAAAGTTTGTTTCCAATTTTTACTGAAAACTGGTGACCTTAAAATTTTTGTTTTTTTTTTTTATATACCAGATAAATTATTAAAGGTAATGCACTCGTCACAATTTTCGTTCAATCTATACCCCCTGGAGAATATTCCAGAATTTTTTCAAAATTTTTTGATCAGTACTTTTCGAAATAAGGTTTTTTAAAAATAATATGAAGAAAAGTGTGCGCAAGTAATACATTATATATATATATATATATATATATATATATATATATATATATATATATATATTACTCATGTTTTCACAAGCTTTCATTTGACACCACCCTCGATGACCTAGTAAAAAAAATTTTTTTCACTTCCGATTTTACCCCTCAAAACTGACCCCTCAAGTCAAAATTTAAGTTTCAAAACTACACGACTCTGATGAGGCCATCAATTAGTACCAAATTTCAACTTTCCATTCAAATAGTTTCGGTGAAATTCGGGTGTGACAGACAGACAGACACCGAAGTGATCTTATAAGTGTTTCGTACGGAACACTAAAAATTACATTAAACTACACAACATTTAACGACCCCATAACCCTCTTACCCCCTTCCCGAGATAAAATTGAAAATATTGAAAAAAATATCCTAATTTTTGGATTCCGCTACTCCAAAAATCTTGAAAATGGCATATAACAAGCAACTCCCCTAATCTCCTTCCCCACACCTCTCACCAGTTATTTGTTTTACCCTCAGTATTAGTGCATAAAATTTGTTTTATATCTCAACAAAAAACCGCAAAAAATTACCATATACTTACTATATAACCCTCAAAAACTATAGGTTTCATCACTTTATTTGGTATTAAATATATACCAAGTTTAAAATTGATATCTCATTTTATTCGACAGTTATCATGTCAACAAATTAACAGACAGAGCTACAGAAATGAGTAACTATTTTTTTTTTGTAATCTAGGTACGTTAAAACACGAAGGAAAGTAAAAATCTTGAAAAGGGATTTTTTCACACATACGATACTTTAGCGCAAAAAAATAAAAAAGAAACGATTGATGGGTTTGTAAATCAGTCTAGTCAGTCGGTAGCAGGTGAAGCACTAATGCTAAATTGTTTTTCACTTTTGATTCCCTCAAAGACCAGCCACTCATGTACGATACTCAACAAATTTTTCAATTATATTTGTCGTCTTTAACGTAAAGAACATGGTTTAATTTCACTGTGCTATGTGTTTAGCTGAGTCTATCTTGTGAATATGAAATTTTTTTTATTTATTCATTACTAATTTATTTGCCGTCCTTTTTACGTAACTAATCCTTTTTTGATCTGGAAGTTTGGACCTTCCTGAGCCATGCTCACTAAACAAGTATCTACTTATGATGCGTTCCAATTTATTGCATTTAGTTTAAACATAAAAAGAAATTTACCAACTATGAAATATGCTACAAAATCTGAATTTTGCTATTATTAATTGGAGTATCTCCCGAAGCTGTTGATATACTTTACTCGCTAGCAAAGTTTCAGGAAAATTAGTTTATGTCAATTCTGCAAAAACTGGCGGAGGGCGTAAAATTTGATGTTTTAGTAGAAACAGAACATTAACATTGACTCAATCTAGCAGCAAAACTTCCCTCTTCATTAGCCAGCCATTTCTCAGGTCAGCTATCATGACCTTTCTCGTGGCCATCGGCGAAAAATATTTCAGTCGATGGGCTACTCGTTCTGCAGCGCGGCTCAAAATACTCGAAAAATCTTTCAAAACATGCAAGAAAAAAACATTTTCAACTTTGGAAACCCTATTATATAACAAGTGGTCTCACTAAATAATCCAATTAAAAAGTTTAAGAAATTATGAATTAAAGTTAATTTTTAAAAGTGACGAAACCGTAAATTTGTTCGAAAAATTAAAGCGATAGCTTTGACATTTTATAAAAGCCTGTAATTTTATGGTTAGCTCACTAAGTTAAAATTTTAAAATGAATTCAAGACAAACAAAATATAGTATGTTTCTGTTTACGTTCATTGTCTAGTGATTTCTGAAATTAGAACTGATGAATATAGCTTGTAATAAAGGCACAGGATGCCATATGCTATATTCCAAATATTGGAGTTGGTTATGAAATGACTTATCAGTATTGAACTAGGAGCTGGGAAACTATAAATCTGTTTCAATAGTGACCTATTGTATATATTAGAACATTATTCTTGGAAGTTACGCAAAGAGATAATAAAGCAACATAACTAAAATTATCTTTTCAGTTAATTATCTGTGACACGTTCCTTAATATTTATTCTCAAACTGAATTCTCATTCTAACAATTAACTTTGTTTGTTCTGTTGTTCTGAGCTAATATATTTGCTGTACTCTGGCAGTCTGCACCATCAATAAATTTTGCTTATGTTGGATATTCTCCTGATGTTCTTTTATTATATTTTTTTTGTGTATTCTGACCTAATCCGAAAAACAGCGAATATTCTTCTTATTGAGCCCTCCCTTAAAGAAAGTTGGCGATTCACATTGCAAGTCTAGCGTTAGCAAAAGCTCAAAAAATATCAATATTCAAGCACCTGGCACACCGGTTTAGGTCTTTTGTCAATTAGTTGTGCCTCCTATTGACAATTATCTTTTCGGGAACATTTCTCCACATGACAAGTAAGCATTTCAACATGGATGATCGTGCCTGTCTGTAACAATTAATGATACGGATTGGTTTCATAGATGTAGTGACTGTCTAGCTCTCGCACAGCTCAACACCGCCAACACCTAATACCTTAGTTTTCGTACTTTTAAATGCAAGCTTAGCTCGGACTTGATGAGAAACCTTCCCATTTTGACAGAAACTTGTCGAGCATCTCCAATTCTTGACTTTATTTCTATTTCTGGCTCACAATAATTGTTAATTTTATAACCCCAGTGAGTGCATGATAACTTATTTAACTCAATATTCGGTCGGTTGTAATATCATATGTGTCAGTTATTTATAGAACACTATCACTTTATCCTATACTTTTGCTGTATTGTATGATGCTAGCAATTATGAGCATAATTGCTTCCAGTGTCTTGCTATTTATTTTGACTACATTCTGATTCTATCTAATATCAGTTATTGAATAAACTAGGTAGGGCGAAGCCTAGCTACTATAAGGTGAGTTGACCTAACGTGAGTTGAATTTTGGGTCTTAAGATATTACCATGTTAGTAACCTAATTAACTTAGCCTAGGTAACGGTGTTATAAATAAGATAAAAATTTAAGATATTTCATAAATTATTACTTAATGCTCATCCTGGGGGAGAGGGTTTGATAATCTTGGGTAGCGAGGCCTATCGTTGGGCTGAGGGGTTGGGGTGGTGTTCGATTTATTCAGGAATCTGAGCTGAGCGTTGCTCATGAATTCAAGAATTGTTGGCATCTGGCCGGAACGATGAATTTAGATATTGAGAGCGAACCATGAGGCGTTGATGATGATGCGGATGATCTTGTTTTGAACGGTCTAGAGGGTGAATCTCCGCGAATGTTATATTTGGCACCATATTGGGTTGGAGCAGGTAAGGCCGGTCCTGATGATCATTTTGTAAATTGTCAACTTGTTGTATGTTGATCGTTTACTGAACTTGTTGAGGAGGGGGTAGAGCATGCCTAAAAGTTGGTTGGCCGTCATGGTGGTCGCTGCGACCTGGTCTTTAGATACTAGGAACTTGTTGTAGAGAAGGCCCAGGTACATGATGTTGTTGGTCCACTGGCGTCTGGTTCCATGGAGGGTAAAGCTAGCCGAAATGGGTCAGGTGGATTAGGTGAATATGATGGTTTGTGTCTTTGCTGAGTTTAGTTGGATTCTCCAATGTTAGAATCAAGGGACTAACATGTCTAAGTCTAAGAAGGAGGAGGTCTGATTCTATTATAATACAACAAAAATATGAATGTCTCTGTGGGCAATACCCGAGTTTCTCACAAATAATACCTTCGCATATATTCACAGTTATAATTAGAGTTTTAACTCTTTCAAATTTTAAAAATTATGTGATGTTTTTAATGTAGATTTTATGTTTTGAAGCAACTTTGGTGTGTAAAATCTAATCCGTATTTTGCTTCTTTTGTTGCTGTACTTATTTTAGTATTTTAAAGATTTTCTTATGGTCAGTTCTTCTAGACTTCTCTTGTGTAGTTTCGACAACTAATGCTGAAGGCAGGATTATCGTGAAATATGTGCATCATCACTTTTTTAATCGACACAGGAAAAATCTAGAAGCATTGTACCTACATGATTTTCTTATCATTAATAACTACCAAAAATAGAGTTCAAAATCGGGGAATAATTTACTGCTCATTTTTCGAACCATCTCGTTATTTTATAACGTCTCTTTTGCGGCGCTATTTTGCCCCTTATGTATATCTTAATTTTTGAAAATGGATTGAGTGGATAGTTGTTTAAAACTTGGTTGTACAGATTTGGGCACTATTCATTTTAGAATAAAATAATTCTAAGTTCAGCTCTAAAAACAAAAAAAAAATAGTGAAGAGTTACTTAGTTGTTGAAATAAAATTGAATTGGGTACAACCGTTGCGTCCTGAAAGATAAAGCAGGTAGGTCAGTGAAAAGCTAAATTTAAATATAGAAGGGTATATATATTAACAAAATAAAAATTCCTACCCTTATTACACTCTTACAACTACATCTACTAAATAAAAACCCCTTAGACTATGAGAGTGTACACTCTTGCATAGAGTCTTTAAATTAGGGTTATTAAGTTTTTAATAAGAGGCTTTATAAAACAGGATATTAAAAGTTCCTGAAATTAACTCCGCGGATTACACATGTTGAATAGTCGTTGGAAACACACTTGTAGACAGGAAGTGAGATGTTTAAACTGGTGTACTACTCACTTACTGATTGGTTATTCCTCGTGAGTTTTCCATAAGCTACTTGGCCTCTCCTGGTGAGATTCTCATAAAAAAATTGTCCCAGCCATTACTATCCTAGTCTCATTTGGGTAGCTAAACACTTTTTGACCCGAAATGCCTGAGGATGAGCAGGATTTTTAAAGAATGGGAAAGGCCTTAAACTTGAGCACTAGAAACGACAACCTCTTGGTGATAAAAACGTTACTGCGCTGCTGCATCACTGAGAAAAAAGCACTCTGGCGTGCTGGAGAAAAAAGCCACTAGGGCCTACTGGCGGAAAAAGCCACTACGGCATTCTGGTGGAAAAAGCCTCTAAAAATTCCATCTGGCCGTTTATATATCCTTCTTCGAAATCAAATATTTAAAATGGCTTGCTTCCGGGATGCAAAATCAACCCAAACCAAAGAAGTCGGGTCAGCAACACTGTGCAAAAATTTAAATCACTGTTTTAAACTACACTAAATTACAGGAAGAAAAACAGTGTCGTAACATGATCTTAAAATCTAAGAAAAAATGAATGTTACAATACATTGCGCCCTGTTTAGGGCTCCCTAGTTGACCTAGGAACGACAGAGAGGAGACCCAATCTCGTTAATATTATTGTTAATAATAAACTGATTAATAATCCTGAGATCTGTTTTACTCTAGGTCGTTCCTACCTCAGCTGATCGCAAGATAGTTTGAGAGGTAGATCGAGCAATAAGTATTGCCGAAATGTAAAGTTTGTTTATTTTTGGTGGTGGTTAATAATTTTTATTTTGGATACCGTCGAAAGTGATATATGTCGCGGTGCCTGATGCCTTTTTTTAGGTTTTCATCTGTCTAAAAATACAACTTATTATATCGAACTGTTTTTTATCCTTTTACCAATGAGAAGTTTTCCATCGTTGTTAGGTGGCTACCCTCTTTCTTTGTCTACTTTCCGTTAGTCTAGGAAACTAGCACCGGTAAGCAATAAACTCATTAGTAAATAAGAGAGATTCTTGGTGGTACAGCGGTTAATGATTATCAGTAACCATTTTTACTGTATTAAAAGTAAACGGCAACAAAACCAATTGACATCTAATGGGCGTACTTGCTAACTAAGTGCCAGTCTAGAATATTTCTGAATCTATTATCCAATCAGCTAGATATGGCTAAGACAGCATCGAGCATTGTGTGACGATTAAACAGCAACACTGAAAATTTCTTACTATCTTACTATGAACCGCGTCACCTGTGGCAGCTTTGACAAAAGCCCTTGCTGTCAAACTGGAATTTCACACTTTTCTGTATAAAAACATTAGGTGTCTATCGGTAGAGTAGCCCAAATAAATAATGCATGAGGTTTTTTACAGCTACGTGTTGTGAACTTGTTTAAAAATCATCGAATGTACATATAAATGTTGTACATCTATAGCAACTGGCCTTAAATAACGATCCAATTAAAAAGTTTAATAAATTATAAATTAAAGCTAATTTTTAAAAGCTACAAAAGTGTAAATTCGGTTGAAAAATTATAGCGATAACTTTAATATTACGTTAAAGCCTGTAATTTTATGGTTAGCTGACCCAGTTAAAATTTTAAATTAGTTTTAAAGGAAAAACAAAATTTAGTTTATTTCTCTTTACATTTATTGTAAAGTTGTTTTTATAGTCATAGTTTTTAAACAGTAGTAGCAAATGACTGGAGCTTACCATAAAATAGAACAAATCGAAACTAATAGATAAAATGTACTAAATTCTGAAAAATTTGGATTATGATGTTTTGTTCTTTCAGTCAATAACTCTATCTCCAATGACTCTTTGCTAGCTCACGAATTCTCTGACAGCTAAATTTATTTATGATTTTAAAATTTTATATATTCATCTAAAAGGAGTTTGCTAAATAATACTTTTGGAATATCCTCTAGGTAAATAAACTTCTAGACAAAATTAGGATATATGATATTTAATTTCAGATTCATGGTAAACAAAAAATTACGCTATGGTCCAGTTGTTTGGTTGTAGACGGGGTAGATAATTATGCCTGTTTGTTCACTGCAGCATCTTGGTTTATAGTGCTCCTCTCTTTCGATTACGTGAGCGTCAACCTTTCAAGAAGATTTATGAGCTTTCTTTTAAGCCCTTTATGTAGAAATTTATCGTCACAATGTAGATTTCTGAACACTTTATGTCCGTTCCTAGTCAAAACTGCACATTCATATAGGAGGTGCTTCCTCTGTCTGTATGTTGCGGGACCATTGCGACTACACATTTTCTGCAAATGTTTCCTCAGGTGACAGTGACCGGTTATCAATCCCACCACTAGTTTGGTCTGGGCCCTTGTTAGGACGTCAGTTCTTAGTTTCTTTGAGGGGCTGCCAATTACGTCACTTGCATGCAGAGCCAAAGAGCCAACGATCTAGATGCTATGCAGCCATCAATGCTGGTGCTCCAAATGACAAAATCGAGAAAATTCATGTATGTATAAGTGTTTCCTATGAATCTATAGTGACCAAATTGCTGACGTCCGCGCCTGACTTACGTCAACTGTCAATTGACTTTGGTAAAAGTTATAACCGGCCCCAAAAAAATGGAGTGTAATTATGTAAAATCATTAATTAGCATAGTAAAAGATTGTGGTACTCTTTGGGATATGAATCATAGACACGATTATAGTCACTTACCAGTTGATTGCGGGTAAAGCCATATTACTACGGATATACGAGAAGCTCTTTTTGCAGAAATAAAGAGGATAGAATCCAGGACTTTCTGGTCTAAGGATTAGCTATATATATATATATATATATATATATATATATATATATATATATATATATATATACGAGTATATATATATATATATATATATATATATATATATATATATATATATATATATATATATATATATATGCAGTGCCATCATAAAGTTTTTTTTTTTTTGCACCATATGGGAAACATTTTTTTTATAATAGTTTTTGAAAATTTAACTTCGAAATATGGTAATGCATGTTTTATCTTTAGGATTACATCCAAATTAGGTCATGACGTCACATGCCTTGTCTGTCAAATTTTACATTTAAATTTTAAAATGTGAAAAAATCGTATCTTTATTGAAAATATCGAAAAAAGTTATAAAGAAAAAATGATTGTATTTTTAGTTCTACGTCTATATACCAATTTTTTTTAAAAAAAGATAAAATTCACTTTTTTTAATTATATCCCCCGAAAATGATAATCGAAATTTTTCTTATAAATTATATTATATACTTTTTTAGTGGTTAATGTTTTACTGAATGTTATGAAAAAAAATTAATTAGGCCGTAAAATTAGCCTGAAAATTTATTTTTTTCAAAAAGTTGTAACTTAACAATGCAATATTTGTGCAAAGCTGCTTAATATTTATGACACGTCAATTTTTAATGCATTCTGTAAGAAAAAATTAATGTTATTTACTAAATAAAAAAAACGTTGTTAAGTTTCTACGCTTCTTCCTTCTTTTTCAATGCACATAATAGTTCTGTTATAAATTTTATGGCTAACACTCGCATAGAACTCCGGCTTGATTTCATTTACAGACTGACGGATAGTTTCTTCGAAGTGTGCGATATTTTCAAAAGGTCTCTGAGCATAAACTAAAAATTTTTTAAATACCCCCACAAAAAAAAATCACAGGGCGTAAGATCGGGTGACCGCGGCGGCCAAGGTACTTCATAGGAACACCTACCAATCCACTTCCTACAAAAGTTTTCGTCCAGCCAATTTCTACTTTCCAAGGTGCTATGACTACGTGCTCCATCTTGTTAGAAATACATTTTCATTCTATACCCTAAACTAAAATCTTCCAGTTCATTGGAAAGTTCGTTGTTTAGAAACCGTAAGTACCTCGCGGCTGTAAGATTTTCTTTAAAAAAAAGCGGGCAATAATTCGGTTATTAAAAATACCGCACCAAACGTTAGTTTGGGTTGTTAGTTGTATCTATTGTAAAATTTGAATTGCTATCCGCCGACCATCTACAATTTTGGGATTAGACAACACCATTAGAATTAAAAGTACATTCACCACTGAACAAAATATACTTTGTAAATGACGGGCCTTCTTCAGTTTTACTTTGCAGCCAGAAGGAAAAATACATGCGCCTATCATAATCTTGTTCTTTGAGAGTGTGGACAAACTTTGGTTTAAAAGGTTTAAACCTATTTTTCTTAAGCACTATTTGAACTGAATTATAAGATAAACCTACATTGTGCGATATTTTGGCAATTGAAGTTCTAGGCGTTTCAATCACACTCTGCATAACTGTAAACTCAGCATCCTCATTAGTAACCCAATGTTCATGTTCACGTTTAAAATTATTCTTCACACATCCAGTATTTTTAAAGTTGGTAAGAATTCTTCCTACTGTTTTATTCGTTATAACTTTTTCCGGATGTCGTTGGTTAAAAATGACGACAGCTTCTCTTTGAGTTTTGTAGTTATCACCCACGATCAAAACTATTTCTATTTTATCTTGCTTAGTCAATTTAATTGGAATTTTTATTAAAGTAGTAAATTTAGAAAACTCTTATTATTACATTAATAATAGTGAACAAACTAATGTCAGTTTGATGTTTTATGTGACAAAGGAACAAAACACGAAATCCATGGCACCTGCGACAAAGATACATGAAAGCCTATCATATTATAATTTTGTTTCACTTAATAGCAAAACATGAATGTATATTCTTTCTACCAATATTGCGTTGCAAAACGTAACAATTTTTAAAAATCTTGTTTTTGACTTTTTGCAAATGTGTTAAAAAATCTTTAGAATAAACTATCCCCAAAACTTGTTTATGATATTAAGAACGAGCTTCTCGCGAATGTTCGCCATATAATTTATAAAAGAACTATTTTGTGCATTGAAGAAGGAATTAAGAAACTTAAACAACTATAAATTTGCTCAAATTTATGACATAACATTAATATTTATTATATTAGCCCTTAGAAGTTGAGCTATAAAGCTATAAAAATTATGCAGCTTTGCACCAAGATTACTTTGTTAAACTACGACTTTTTGACAAAACTCGTTTTTTTTCAGCTTAATTTTAAAGCCTAATTATTTTTTTTCTTAACATTTAGTGAAACATCAACTAATAAATAAGTACATAAGATAATTTATGTGGAAAAAACAGTTGATTGTCATTTTAGGGGAAAATAATTGAAAAAAGTCAACTTCATCAAATCTTTTTGAACATTGGTACATAAATGTAAAACTGCAATACAATCATTTTTCCTTATAACTTTTTTCCATATTTTCAATAAAAGTACGATTTTTTCACATTTTAAAATTTAAATGTTAAATTTGACAGGCAAGGCATGTGTGAACTAACATATTTCGAAGTTAAATTTTCAAAAACTCTTATAATAAAAATTTTTCCCATATGGTGCAAACTTTATGAATAGAACTGTATATATATATATATATATATATATATATATATATATATATATATATATATATATATATATATATATATATATACACTTGGAACTAGTAGCTAGTAGCTGTTCATTCATTTAGTGTATCAGAAGGGAAAAAAAGAATTTACAAATAACGTCGGTTATCATGTATTGTTTTAATTTAGACATCAAGATGTCGTTTCCGTATGTGATTGATGAAATTCAGATATATCTAAATCATTTTACTGCTTTACAGTAATAATTTGTCTTTGTCTGTGGCGCTTCTTATTTCACAGTCTGCAAGCAATGAAATACTGTAGTGCTAAAACACATCATAACGTCACCACGATTTGAATGTTTAACGACCTATTGAAGTAGATCTTTTTTTTGTTTGTTTCTTTTTCGATGAGGGCGCGTCGATAACTAGATCATTTGGCGCCCATGAAGTAGGTTTCTTATTAACAAGTTCGTCAGGGCTGAAATTAAAATTTTCAGTAATTTCAAGGGAATATATTTTCTTTTTGATAATACAGCCCCACAAAAAAAGTTCATTACCGCGAATCAAAATACATGGGTCTAAGTGTATATTGGCTGTATTTGTCCATCCTGCCTGAGACCCCGAAAGCCTGTATTTTTTTTTCAGATGCTAGTACTTCTAAGATCCATCAATCCCAGGGGATAGTTCTCCCTATCCCCTCCTAGAGATGATTTTCGACCTTATTAGGAATATGATCTTGTTTAGTGATTGTTTGACACAATGAGATAAAAGTACTTAATCCTTTCCGAATTTCAGTAACATTCATTTGCCTTATTAGAGCGTAGAGATAGTTTCTACCAGCTTCTAAGGGTAGTTTATAGTCGCGTATAGATAGTTCAAGCGAATCTACTCCATATTTGTTTACCCTGCCAAAAACTACAAAAGCCTGAACTTTTTTCGTCATTATTGAAACTTATGAAGTACCTCCGTAGGTGGGAGGGAGCCTCAACCTTTTAAGAGTAATGTCTGGTTGTCACACCAGATCAGATATTTTGTCCTAAGAACTACAAGAATTTGTCTTTTGTACATGTTATTTAAACTCACGTGCGTTATTTGAGTTTTAGAGGTAATTTTCACTCGCTATAATGGTGCGTTTTGGTTTAATTAATAAAAAGGACTAGCTGTGGTTTGAATGCATATTTTCTTCTCTAGACTACAAAATATCTACCATTTTTCACACTTCATTAAGAGTCTTTACATTATTAGTATAGTTTTACCCTATTTCATGGGATGTTTTTGGTCAAAAAAAAAACTACAAGATAAATCTTTTTGTAACTACGGATTCGACTTAATCGTCGAAAAATACACTAGATTTTAGTTCGTGGTAATGAACTGTGTGTGTGGCTGTGTTATTGCTTCATGATTAGTCCGTGCTTTTGAATATTAAAATAATGCTTCTAACCAAACTCTACATCTGACAGTGTAGGTTAAAAGTTAGAAGGTTTGAAAATAATCCGATCAATATACAAGATACAAAATCCATTAGAAGTATTTAGAAATAATAACAAGATTTTTTTCTAAAAATCTATGTACTTGTTTAAAACATATAAATCTACAATCGCAGTTAGTTACGATTAGATTTCAAAATATTTATAGAAATTTGAAAAGTATTCCTGGGGCAACAATTAAAACTCTTCTTATGAGCCACCGAATATGATGCACCCTATATTCATTATAATATCATTATGGAATAGAAGTAATTAAGCTTTTATTTATTTCGTATTTAGTTCAAAAATACAAATAAAATAAAAATTACGGACAATAATTCAAAATAAATGTATTTAATAATTTTATTGATCGATAATAAAGATAATTATACTTTGTGGCATGGAATAAACAAATCAACAAAATGAAGTTATGGAATATTTAAATTTTATTTGGTCAAATAAATCAGTTTGAAATTTCAAACAGGTATTTTGTATTAAAATAAAATAATTAAAATTATATTTGCATGTTTTTTAATCTCTTTAAACTAAGCACTGAAATATGCTATTCATTGGTCAACCCATAGTTAAAATTAAAGCGAATTGATATAAGAAAAAATTGTGTAAATTGTGCAAGGTGTTCGCAAGCTTTTATATTCTAATACAAAAGTATATGTAAAGTAACATGTTATAGCATTTATTTAAAGGAACAAGTGGGAAGTGCATATGTTGGAACTGGTGGATCATTGTAGCAAGACCGATTGTAAAAAATCACCTTAAAGAGCGGATCTTAATAATAAAGGAAAAAAATCGACCCTAAAGAAATAATGTCTCTCTCGAACGGTTGCTCTTGAGATATCCAAGGCATTCGACCGTGTTTGGCACGATGGACTGTTGGCTAAGCTACGCTCTTATGGTATGTCTGAAAAGCTCTATTTGTGGCTCTCATGTTTCCTCAGAGAGCGTTCTTTCCGAGTGATTGTCGACGGATTTCTTTCTAACACCTTCACTATCAA
This sequence comes from Pachyrhynchus sulphureomaculatus, assembly GCA_019049505.1. Taxonomy (NCBI): domain Eukaryota; kingdom Metazoa; phylum Arthropoda; class Insecta; order Coleoptera; family Curculionidae; genus Pachyrhynchus; species Pachyrhynchus sulphureomaculatus. The sequence goes on from CM032455.1 coordinate 115,944,747, forward strand.
CGACGGTGTGCCCCAAGGCTCCATACTGTCTCCTACCCTCTTTCTCATTTACATTAACGATCTGCTGGAAAAGACCGAGAATCCAATCTACAGCTTTGCTGATGACAGTACGCTTATCTCTTCATTCACTTTGAACGCTCGAACATCAGCTACTCAGGCGAATGTCCGCATACAGCAGGAGGTCGTTCAACTTAACAAAGACGTGGAGGAGGTTCTATCTTGGGGTGACAGTAACCAAGTGGAATTTAACGCTACAAAAACCCAGGCGGCAGTTTTTTTCTAAAAAAAGTTAACGTTGCTGAACCCGACATACTCACTTCGGGGCACTCCATTTCCCTAGCATCGTCACTCAATACGTTGGGCGTTAATTTGGGAGCAAATATGTCCTGGCATGAATATGTTGCAGGCATAGCAAGGAGGGCTTCTCAAAAGTTGGGAATATTATTTCGCACCAGAAAGTTTTACACTCCACAACAACTGTTAATTCTTTACAAAGCTCAAATGCGACCAACTATGGAATCTTGCTTCCATGTTTGGGGCTCCGCTCCCAAACACACACTGCATTTGTTGGATTCTGTTCAGAGAAGAGCTGTTCGTCTGATTGGAGACCTGGAACTGACCGGCGGCCTGGATTCGCTGGAACATCGAAGAACGGTTGGCGACTTGAGTCTGTTCTACAAGTATTCTCATGGAAAGTGTTCAAAGGATGTAGCCCGCTTAATTCCTCTCAGAGCGATGGATGTTAGAAATACACGTCCTGCTAATACTTCACATCCGTATGAGGTTCAGCTTATTACTCCGCGTACAACGCTTTTTAAGCAGTCTTTTATATGGAGAACATCATCCCTTTGGAATAATTTGCTCAGGGCTGTGTTTCCCAATGAATACAATTTACAACGATTCAAGAACAACGTGAATCATGCCGCTCCAGGAGCGCTTTAGAGACTTTGCTGTAGCACGTGTGCTAGACCCATTAAAAAAAATGTCATTAATATTTTTTTCATACCCCACTGATGAACGCTGAACTCGCACTATATCGAAATACCTAAATCAGACAGAAGGTCGTTTTTTTAATCCCGTCAGTGAATATTTACCAATTATAGAGCTAAGGTGTCGTAAAGGTCAACGTTTTTTTAAAGAGAGATGGACTGAGTGAGTAAAAAATTGGCAGAAAGTGTTTAACAAAGTGCCGATAGATTGGTACAATTGGTTCAGTTTTAAATTTGTCACGGACAACTTTTATATTTTATATGGAGATCGGTTACATATTCAAGGTACATTTATTTATGGACGTACATTACACGCAGCACAATTGAAGTTAAATCAAATTACCTAAAGGAATTATACAAAAATATAACCAACCAATAAGGTACCGGTTAAGGGTACATCAAAAAATCGTTTACCATTTAGGTCTTGACAGAGTTAAGTGAGAAACCTATTTGAAATTCTGTTTTTATTTTGCCTTCATACAGATGTTAAATAAAAAATAGCGGATCTCAATAATAAAGGAAAAAAAAATCGACCCTAAACCAATTTAATATAAAAAAAATTATATACAAAATATAATAAAAAAAAAAACAGGTAACTCGCCAAAATTTGGTTTGCTTCCTTATAAAAAAGATAATAAAATAAACGTTGAGATGGATTGTTTCCCTTTAGTTATTTTAAACTAGGAAGAATTTGGTAAGATGTGTTACTTTAAAATCGCCGCTGTCGAGTAGGCTCGTGTATATTATATGATACGTCATTTGTTTATTTTATTGATATTTTTAACATATTTTTGTAACGACTTGATATAATTTCCAGTTTTTTGTACAGTATTTTTTGTAGTATTGGACAAAGATTTTACAATTTTTTTAACGCTTTAGCGTTAAATCCCGAAATAGACGGTTCACTATTTAAATGTGTGGTCTTAAAAGATCGATGTGCCTTCATTACTTGAGTTTGTTTGAGGGAGAGAGCATTTATATTTTCAGCTGCTTTAAACAAAGATTCGGGAAAGACGTTTTGTCCATGAGCCAAACTTCAGCGGCTTGAAATCCGTTCTCTTTCGTAAGATTCTGCAGATTGATATTGCGTTACTTGACGACCTGGATTTATCCTCAATTATTTTTCTGTTGTTCTTGAATATAATAAGAGCTAATAGATTTAAAAAGAAACAAACGTCGAATGGCTGAAGCCGGTGAGTAGTAAGGCCTGGTAGTTGTACCATTAGCCTTTGCTATGTTCAACGCCTGCAGTTTCTTCCAATGCATTGTATGTCTATCAAGCAGAAGCAACAGTTTATTTTCAGGGGTTGTTTTTACGACGCTTATAAAATGTTTCATCCATTTTACAAATAAGTTTGAGTTAATGTAGCCAGTGCAAGGAATGGTGGCAACACTCTCAGAGAGTGTGCCATTCCCTAATTCAAGATTTTGTCTCATTCTTTTGAATAGTTAATCCTAAAACTTTTTGGTGTTTTTTTTTTCTGAATGGTAGAAAATCCACTTCATCACCGTTAAATATAGTCGACGAAAATTTATTTTTAATCTGCGATTTTTTGAAAGTGAGCCCTACTCTCCCTACTTGAAAAACAACTGTTAACGGGAAATGATATATTGGCTATCGCGCTTTACCATGGCCTAGGTCGGTCTTTCATATGCGAAGTGATTTTTTAAATATTTTGTAAACAGGAGTTTTGCCCCGTTTTTTTTCAATTTTTCAAAGATCTTCGAATTTGAAAAAAAAAGTTATAAATGTGCTTCTACATGGCCCCACGAGTCACCCATTTCAATATATGCAGTGAATTTCATAACAGTCTCTATATGGGTCATTCTTCGTCAACCGGACTCCTCGTTAGTCCATAAATTGACGCAATTTATGAAGACAAAATCTGGTCTAGCTTACAGTTTATGGTATATAGTTTTAAATTTTGAGTAGCATATTAAGAAACTGTGCTGATTACCGACCCAAATCTGAAAATGGATTAAAAAAAATTTCGGAAAAACTGAAGTTAAAACGTAATTTCCTACTATAACCAAAAGTTTTCTTCAATAAGCTTATTCTACCTAAAAAAACCTACAACTTTTGTAGGAAAAGTTTTTTTTATGACCTCAATTTTCGAAGATATTTATCACAGCGTATTTGACATATATTGGATATTCAACAATTTTTTTGCTCGAAAACTGAAACTTTTAAAGAAATTATGCAGGAGAAAAGAAGTACTTTTTTTTCCTCTTGAATCACCATGAATTTTTTTTAGAATTTTTGAAGTACTTTTTAACAATTCGTTACTTCGACCTATATTTTTCACGATTTTTTTCATATATGTTTTCAATAAAAATGTACTTATTTTGAGTTTAATGATTACCCATTTAAAAATTTTAAAACTATTATGATGGGATTGTGTTCTACGGAAAATTTTACGTGGAAAACGTACACGAAAGAAATTTTTTGTCCTACTGCACTGGCATTGCAAAAAATATAGGTCAAAATAACAAATTGTTAAAAAGTGCTTCAAAAATTCTAAAAATTATGTTGATTCTACGAGTAAAAACAAGTATTTTTCGCCTCTCACATAATTTCTCTAAAAGTCTTAGTTTTCGAGTAAAAAATTTTTGAATATTGAAAAATATGGCAAATACGCTAAGTATCTCCGAAAACTGAGGGCATAAAATTTCCTACTCCCTTATATTAGGAAATTACATTTTTACTTTAGTTTTCCTAAAATTTTTTGAAACCTTTTCAGATTTGGATTGGTATTAAGCCCAAATCAGCACAATTTCTTAACATGCCACTCCAAATTCAAAACTACATATTATAAGCTTTAATCTGGAAAAGAGTGTGTCCTCATAAATTGCGTCAACTTATGGACTAATGCGGGTCTATATATATATATATATATATATATATATATATATATATATATATATATATATATATATATATATATATATATATATATATATATATATATATATATATATATATATATATATATATATATATATATATATATATATAAACATTTTTTTTTCTTTTCATGCACATATAACAACTACTATATATTCTCTTTATAATTTTCTTGAATTTAATATCCGTGAAATTAAAAGACTTGTTTTATATCATAGAATATATTTTTATAAAACGTTTCGACGATATATCCTGATCTTCATCAGTTGCTTAAACTACAACAAATACATTTTTTTTTTTTAAAGTTATGAAGTATTGTCCCTATTTACATTGTATCTATCCTATATAATATTATTAATTTCGGCTTACCTGTTATTTATTTTAAAATACATATATAAATTAAAAATAAAATAAAATGATACATGAAAACATTACATGATTGTCCTTGCAAAATGTTCTATGCAAGATACTTACCACTTTTCACAGCAACCGCCGGAAATCCAACTTCGCACAATTAAAAATTCTTTCGGTTTACTATTCAGAAGAATATATTCATTTTTTATCGATATCCAAAATTCAGTTAGTTACATACTGCTAAATTTTGTTTGTAAAGTATTGCTGCAAGGCAAGTCAACAAGATTCTTTTTTTCTGCATCGGTAAGTTCAGATCTTGAATCTACCGATCTTTAGTCATATAAAAAATCTTTTTGTTGGTTTAAATCTTTTAGCTCTCTGGTAAAGTCATGAGATTTACTAACCATGATCTAAAGATTGGTTTCTAATGACGTTTCAACTTACTTGGTACCATGAACTCTTGTGTTAAAATTTTCATATAGAGTACAGTGCCCTCTATGTACAATTAACTTTTGTCCACGTAAAACCAAAGTCCAAATAATCGATCAGTATTTATGCTTTTTCACAATCATGTCACTACTTAACGATGTGTCCGCTTCATATTCATTCTTATAAAATCACTGTTTGGTAAAAACTGATCAGTTTATGGAAATATATTAAGGTAGAAATGCTTCGAAAACTTCACGTAATTTAATCACCAAAATCTTCAGATGCTGGGGTCTCCAAAAATTAATTTAACATAAAGATACGCAAAACCGACAGCTATTTATAAACGAACAAAAAATATGGACTCAATTATTTGAGAGCGCCGCCTAATAACCATGCGAAGAGGCTTCTACAAATGGTTATTACTAAGTGAATTACTGGTTGGCACTAGGTCTAATAGATATCTGTGATGAAAAATTTTGCTCCTCTCCAGGAAGCCGCGACAATCACTGGTAACTTTGACACAGTGATTGTCAAAGTTGTCAAAGTAATTCTTCTTTACTCATTAAAAGTAGTTTTGAGATAGAGTGTTACAATTATAAATTTTTCTATAATTTTGAGTATTTTACATTTGTTTAACATTCTGATAATTGCCTGGGTTCACATTTTGTGTATCTCTAGTGGAGCTTCACAAAAAGTTAAACAAAGTATTATTGGCATTTAAAACCTTTTCTAACTTTTGCTATTTTTTTTTTTGTATTGTATTTTGTTACAGAATAATTATTTAAGTTTCAGCATAGTTTAGCTCTGACCATTAGTAGACTGTTTCATTAAAAATGGTAAAGTTATAACACTAGACACAAAATTTTGATTATAGACATGGCGAAATGTCAGCACCAGGTGATTATTAAAATTTTAAGGCTAGAGTTTCCTAGCTTTATTTTGACTCAACCATTGACGTACATGCTGAGAAACTAAAAATAGTAAAGGTTGACTTTTTCACATTATTCAGTTCTATCATTTTTTATTATGTTCTTCCTACCTTATACTGTTACAGACTTTTGCAGGTTTCAATATATAAAACGCTTTCCCTAAACACCTTGTATACATATTTTCAATAATTTTTAATATACAACAATCACTTTAAACTAACTTTTATGAAATTTGTTTAATTTAATATATACATTGAGAATTAATATATTTTGCACACATAAAAGTTTCCCCTTGATGAACGAAAATGGGAAAATGGGCGGATAAACTGACGTGTGAAAATAAGTATATAAACAAAGCCACTGACAGTTGGGCTTTTAGTTTTGTTTGTTTTGAACAGTTTTGACTTTCGGATAAACATTAATGTACAAAGAGAAGCCCATTGCTGTCATTAAAATGGTTTATTTTTATACCTCTTGTGATTAACACGCAGCGCTTACACTGAAAAAAAAATAACATCAAATTAATGGGACACATGTTAGAGCTCAGAAAAAAATAACCATTTCAGAAATTTTCTATAATATTGTGTAATATACTTATGGAAATATTGTATACAGCTATACACTATAACCTCATTACTTCTTTTTATTAAATTATGGTAAGTCATTATTAAATTATTAGTAAAAAAAATTATAAGATGTGCAAAATTGTAGATAGCCCATACTATTGCAATGGCATCTGTTGGAAAATTCCACTTGTTTCAAACCATGGTAGAGATGTTAGGTTAACCACACAGGAAAAATAACTGATAAATATTCAAACAGGGTCGATTGTAGAATTCTCAAATAACTCTAATACGTTGGTTAAGAAGAGGTTAGGTACTATATAAGAAAATAAAGAATTCATATCTCTTTTAGGAAAAACCTAAACCTGTCTAGCAAAACCCCATATCAGTATATAATTACGTACGTGGGAGCAGTATTCCGTAGTTGATCGAATTTGAGCTTTGTAAAGAATTAACAGTTGTTGTGGGGTGTAAAGCTTTCTGGTTCGAAATGATATTCCCAACTTTTGAGAAGCTCTCCTTGCTATGCCTGCAACATGTTCATGCCAGAACATATTTGCTCCCAAACTAACGCCCAACAAATTGAGCGACGATGCTAGGAGAATGGAGTGCCCCGACACAACTATGTCGGGTTCAGCAACGTTAACTTTTTTAGAAAAAACTGCCACCTGGGTTTTTTTGTAGCGTTACATTCCACTTGGTTACTCTCACCCCAAGATAGAATTTCTTCTAGGTCTTTATTAAGTTGAACGACCTCCTGCTGTCTGCGGATATTCGCCTGAGCAGCCGATGTCCGAGCGTTCAAGGTGAATGAAGCGTACTGTCATCTTTTAAAGCTGTAGATTGGATTCCTGGTCTTTTCCAGCAGATCGTTAATGTAAATGAGAAAGAGAGTAGGAGACAGTATGGAGTCCTGGGGCACATCGGCGTTGATAGTGAAGGTGTTAGAAAGAAATCCGTCGACCGCCACTAGTAAAGAACGCTCTCTGAGGAAACATGAGAGCCACAAGCAAAGCACTGCGACTGCTCGGTAGTTATTTGGCAAGGTTTTCTTGCCTTTTTAGGTATCGGCTGAACCATGGCACATTTCCAGCAGGACCGAAATATTCCCTTTCTGTAGGATAGGTTAGCATTATCAGGAGAGATGACTAATGACTACTCTAACATAGTTAGCAGAACCTTCGTCGAATGCAAAAAAAGTGTTTGCAGTAGTGCCCATAACTTATCAATCCATAAAAAATATGCTAGTTATTGTTACTATGCAGTAAAAAATGTATAATATTTTTTGCTGATACTCAATTTATCTAAAGTTAACGAATATTTTCTTCCTGTTGGAAATTTGCTGGAAATCAGCAGATACTTAAAAAAGCAAAAAAACCATGTGAACCTATTCTCGACAAGTCACCTTGATTGTTGTATTTGTTACATCGAAGATTATGGAAAAGCGATCAATCAATGACTTTTATGAGCTAATATTATTTGGGCCTTTCTATAAAGTTTGCGAAAGCAAGGATCAACAAGATATCTACGAAACTAAGTAATACATCTTTAAGAGAACGCAAGTTAACACTACGAAAAACCTTCTGTGGTTTCATTTGACACATATAAGGCATTCTATTATATCTAGCATGATGGATTCTTGACTGAGCTGCGCCCTGATACTATTTTGGGGGATTTGGAGTCTTTGGCACGACACTTCTCAGTATATATCACTACTACACCAAACACCTTATTTTTGTACTCGACGTGCATTTCGCTAACCATGTTAGCTTCATCAGGAGCGATGATTCAATCATTGCTTCTGATGAAGCCAACATGGTTAGAGAAATGCGCGTCCTTATAGCGGGGAAGGCAATGGGAAACTACCTCAATGGATTTTCTCTAGTAGATTCATACATAGCTGAAAACAATTAAAAAATGGGTCTTAGTCACCGGCAGACCTTGAATGGTCAAAGGCTGCTAAGAATTCCGGGTCAGCCATAAGGATATGTACGTGGAATGTGAAAACATTATATCAAGCTGGAAAAGTCCCATAACGTTATTATGGAAACGGAAAGACTGAAAATAAAAATCTTAGATTTTTTTGTGAGATCAGATGACCTGGTTCAGGACAGTGACTAATAAAAGAACATTAAGTGCTCAGAAAGAAATACAGGTGACCACCGATACGGAATAGGAATCATCGTTGAAGAAACCGTCCTAAAATATGTTACCAATTTTATACCAATATCTGAAAGAGGTTTATTATTACAAATCAGTGAAAGCCCTTTACCAACTAATATCATTTAGGTATATGCTTTAACAGCATACAAAAGTGAGGAAGAAGCAGAAAGATTCTACAATGAGGTATCGAGTATATATAGTAGCCTCCCAAAACATCACTTAACAATAGTAATGGGAGATTTTAACGCAAAGATAGGCATTGGAAGAGAAGGAAAATGCGTTGAAACTCATGGTTTTGGAAAAAGAAACGAAGAGGAGATCGATTATAATGTTTGCAGCCATTAAAAAAGTGATAATTCTTAACACATTTTTTGAATTGCCACCAAAAAAGCTATACACATGGAGATCGCTATTAAATTCTGCCGGACATATAATCAGTAATCAGATCCACTATATATTAGTAAATAAGAGATACCAGAACTCGTTCACCTCTGTGAAAATCTATTCTGATGCAGATATTATGTAGAACCAAACTCCCTTAGTGGGCACAGTAAAATTAAAATTGAAAACTGTAAAGAGAAAAACGAAGAACAAGAAATATGATATGAAAAAATGAAAAAAATACTAGCGCGAAGGCGAGGATAAGGCACTAGTTGGCAAAACAAATGTAATATGAGAATGTTGGGAATGAATACTTAAAACCAGACAAAAACATAAAAATAAATCATGGATAACAGATGACATTCTACAAATGATGGAACACATAAGACTTCTGAAAAGTGTACCTTATTATTTAAAAATACATGAAAAGAAAATGCAAAGAAAAATCAAAGAAGCAAAAGGAAAGAAATTGCAGGAAAATTTCCAGAGAATTGAAGCTCTAGAAGAAAAATATGATAGCTTTAACATTCGCAAAAAAAAATTAAGGAAGTGGCTGGTATATTTAAGCATAGAACAACATTCAAAATGATCGACAATCAAGGAAATATCATCATAGACAAACAAGACAAAGTAAACATCTGAAGAAATTACATCACAATGGCGCAATACCCGAGCTACCCCAGATAAGGGATAAATCAGGGCTCTCCATTACTGTTGAAGAAGTGCAATCAGCGATAAGGCAAATGAAAGAAGGAAAAGCTAATGTACCAGATCCAAGTTTCTCAAACTTCTCGACGACTCTGAGATCAAACAGATAACAAGGATATTCAATCACCGGCAAAGAAACGGCTTTTATCAAAATTTATCATAATACCCAAGAAACCAAGTGCAAAGAGATATGGAGACCATGGAAGTACTAGTCTCATGAGCCACTTACTCAAGTTATTATTATATAAAAATTATTCGCAAAAGGCTGTACAGAATATGTGAAGATTACATGTATATGCGTGCTCCGTCGATTAAAGCAAGGCGTTTGATCGAGTACAACACTAAAAACTCATGGAAATATTAAGTATATTATATATTAGTATCGACGAAAAAGATTTGAAAACAATATCACGCCAATACTGGGATCACTCAGTGTATATAATAGTAGATGTGGAACAGTCGGATGCCATAAATATATTGCGAGATGTGGGGATGCCTGATGCCCCCGTTATTGTTCAACGTCTACTCGGAATACATATTTAGAAAAGCGCTGGAGAATGTAAAAGCAGGAATTGTCGTAAATGGAGAACGACTAAAGAATATCAGATAGGCAGACGATACAGTCATCATGGCCGATCGTCTGGAAGGTTTACAACAACTTATAACTTTGGTGACGGAAGTGAGTACAAAATATGGTATGTGGAAAAAAAACAAATATATGATAATAAGTAAAAATCAAATTCCTCATCAACATCTCATGAAAAATCAACAGCAAATTAGGGGAGTCAATAAATACACTTAGCGTACTAAACAACCAATGGGACTGTTCAAAAGAGATTCCTTGCCGGATAGAAAAAGCAAGAGCCCTATTCTTTAAATATCATTAGTTCGATCCATCAAATTAACAATGAAAGTAAGACTCCTCTGCTGTTACGTCCTTTCTGTCTTGCTTTACGGAGTAAAATCATGGACCTTGACCGGAGCAACTACCAAAAAGCTTACCACCTTTGAAATGTGACTTTATCGTAGAATTCTAAAAATTTCATGGACAGAACAAATATCTAACGAAGAAATTCTTCGAAGAATGAAGAAAGACACTGAAATAATAACCACTATGAAGACTCGTAAACTCGAATACCTCGGACACATAAAGAGAAACCAAAGAAGATACGACCTGTTACAGCAAATACTACAATGGAAGATCTCAGGGAAACGTGGCCGAGGCTGATGGAGAATTTTTTTTTGTCTAAAAATGTAGGGACGTGGTTTTCAGTGACAAGAACAGGACTATTCCGTGCCGCAGCGAACAAAGTCGTCGTAACAATAATGATCTCCGACATCCGTACCGGATAGGCACTACAAGAAGAAGAAAGTTTTATGGCTCTCGAGTTTTTTCTTTTGTAAGTAGCAGTTTGTCTCCTATTCTCTTTCTCTGTTACAGTAACAATATGCTGAAAGAAATCAAAAATCCCATCTATAGCTTTATTGATAACCACATACTTTTTTCTTCATTTATTCTAGATGCTTGAATATTAGCATCAGGAAGTTACACACTTTAAGGAAACTATATCTTGGCCTGACAGCAGCCAAGCATAATTTAATCCTATGTTTAATGTTATATAACGAAACCTGATGTATTAATATCAGAACACGTTTACCATTTCACTCACTTTCTAGTCATTAACTTGGAAGACATGTCGTGGGAATCATATGTTTCTTACATAGCAAACAGCGCTTCTTAAAGGTAGAAGCTATTTGCCTTATTAGGGTCCCGGAGTTCACTAGTAACCTTGACTCACGCGCCCTTCTTGTATTTTACTGCAGCATATGTGGTGTGCTCATTAAAAAGGCATTACATGTCTGTAAATTACGCCCAGTAACACAAAAAATTTTAATGTTTCGTCCAAGCATTTTCCAGTAGAATAAACATTAGTTTCCAAGAAGGGCAGCAAGTCCTCAGACGGTGTAAAAAAGATAGTTGTTAATAAGAGGCTGCTCGGATTATGAGAGGCTGATGATGAAGGCACCGTCCCCTCACGAGTGGGAGGGATACATGGAGTTGATCTTCCAGAGTCGGGTATCGACCCTAATGAGAAAAACAACGGAGCAAGTGGTTGGGGGTGGTCGAATCATGAAAGGCCGATGTTGAAGGAACTAACCCTTCCCTACACGTGAAGGCCGATATCTGAAATCGGCTTTTAAAAACTGGGAGGCAATGCCGACGGAAAACTACAAACGACCGTTGTTGGTCTACAGTCACTTAAACCAGAAGACGGATAGGAGGTTGATAGCTATGTTAAACGAGAGATAAGCCCAAGGTCGAGCTGGAAGGATCTAACGCCGTCACCGACAAGCTTACTTTGAGGACCATAAAAACAGCAGTGCTATTTGCCGATCATGTGTTTTATATCTCACGTTAAACTGTAGGTTTTCTCCGGCTAACATTATCAAGAAGCTAATAGCAGTTGATAAGAAGTATCGTTCTGGTCTGTTTGTTTGGCTATAAGTCTCCCCACCTATTCTACCACTGCTGCTATGAGTTATCAGTTTTTTTATATAATAATTTTAAAAAATAGGAAACAATTATATATATATATACAAAAAAATTAATAATTTCCTTCTTAAAGCAAACAAATACACGAAGCGCAGTAAACTATTATAGTAGTATGCATTGTAATTTTTTTACCATTATATTTGAAAATATTATAGGACAAAGTCAACATTTATAGTGCAATCATCTACTAGTTTTTTTTTTTTTTCCGGATATAGTTCTGTTAACATTACAATAAAATAAAGGTAATATAAAGGACACACCTATTCAATTAAGGGAATGATGATCATGACAATATTTGTTATGCAATGGTAGTTTGTGTAATTTAGGTTTGATACTCCCGTTAATTACGTGTGCGTGTTCGTTTTTTATTTCATGTACTTGTCTCTATTTTATTTTCATAGTAGAATCGTTAGCTATTTTTTAAAATACGATTGCAAAATGCGCAATATTTTTAAGAAAAGTAATAATGAAGGGAAACGTGTGGTGCATATTGAAATACATATTAACCTAAAATATAATACGTGTAAAACTCAATCCGAAGTTAAACCGAAATCCAAAATAGGTATCATATTTTTATTATCATTATTATTTGTACCAAAATTTAACACAATATCAGACAAAGCATATATATATATATATATATATATATATATATATATATATATATATATATTATATATATATATATATATATATATATATTATAATATATATATATATATATATATATATATATATATATATATAATATATATATATATACATATATATATATATTTATATATATATATATATATATATATATATATATATATATATATATATATATGTACAAGGTTGTAGAAAAAATATTGAGCCTCATCGTTATATGGCTTTAGTGTCATGTAACTCAGGTAATATAAGTCCATCGGGTGATACCTAGCGTCAGTTGAAACCTGACATTTGACAGTAGTAGAAGCGCAAAAACTGTTCGAATTTATTTGCTACAGTTTACAATCTTGTTTCGATAAAAGCATAAATGCTGCGCAGGTCTATGAAAAAAATTTGTGTTCTTTATGGTCAAGATACGTTATCAAAACCAACAGCCCAAAAAATGCTTCATTCACTTTCGTTTAGGAAATTTATATATATATATATATATATATATATATATATATATATATATATAAATATATATATATATATATATATATATATATATATATATATATATATATATATATATATACATATAGTATTTTGAGGATTTTTTTCACTGCCAAAGGTTGGTGTACTTGGCAAATTTGAAGTATATAATAGTATATATATATATATATATATATATATATATATATATATATTATATCTATATATATCTATATATATATATATATATATATATATATATATATATATATATAATATATATATATATATATATATATATATATATATATATATATATATATATATATATATAATATATATATATGTATATATATCTATATATATATATAATATATATATATATATATATATATATATATATATATATATATATATATATAGTAAAACATATAAGAGGTTAATGTGGTGGAATCGGAGGTTAGAGGGATTCATACTATTAAGCTATATGTCCTTTTTAGGGTTCTTGAAATGTAGCAACATCAAAATTGAATTATTTTTCACTGCTTTCAATTTTAGAGAGGGGAAGGGAGTGAAAGAAATGGAATCTTGTATAGTTTTAATAGTATTATGAGAATATTTCCAGGTTTTTAGGAGAATGTACAAACTTTAAAACATAATTATGTATAATAAACCAGCTAAAGGAGTGGAGATGGAAGGTAGAAAAGTGGCTTGGTATTTATTATGTTATATGTCTTTTTTAGGGTTCTTTCAGTCATGAAATCTTTTTTCATTATTTTTCTTGTTAACATAGGAAGAAGATATCGTCGGCTTACAATAGTATTATTAGAATTTTTTCCTGGTTCTTATTGGCCATTTATTATAAAAGAGATTTTTTATAATAAATATTTATGAGATGAGAGGGATGAGGTAGGCGATTAAGAAGATGTCTGTATATACACAGGTGTACAAGTATGAAATGTGGATTTTTTTTTTTCTAAAAAAACATGTTAAATTCGGAAGAATGACAAAAAGTGCTTTATTCAAAGTATGCTCCATCGCTTGTTATACATTTTTCCCATCTTTCGGACAATTTGTGAATACCATACCAGTAAAAATCTTCCCCTTTTGCTGCGAGCCATTTTTTTCACATTTTCGTACGAACCAAAGCGCTGCTCAGCAAGTGCGTGACCCATCGATGCAAACAAGTGGTAATCGGAAGGAGCCAAGTCTGGTGCATAAGCCGCATGGGGTAGAACTTCCCAGCTAAGTGCTTCCAACGTGTCGCGAAACTGTTTTTGCCGTATGTGATGGAGCATTGTCATGAAGAAAAATGACTTTGTGTTGCCTCTTTCGGTATTCTGGCCTTTTTTCAAGCAGCGTACGGTTCAAATCGGTCAATTGTTGTTGGTAATGTTTAGTAGTAACCGTTTCCCCAGGTTTTAATAGCTCATAATAGACCACGCCCCTCCGGTCGCACCAAACACAGAGCATCGATTTTTTGTCAAAGCGATTCGGTCTTGCGGTCGATGTGGATGGTGCGCGTGGGTCTACCCATGATTTTTTGCGCTTGCCCTGTAACTATACGATGCAAAAACGACTTCCTTTTGTACCGAGCGAGCAAAATGTCACACGTGTTTTTTGCGCTTTTCCATTTGCCTGTCGTTCAACTCATATGGTACCCATCTACCGGTCTTCTGAATATTTCCCATCTCCCTTAGCCGATTGGAAACAGCTTGTTGACTAACGCCCAATTGCTCGGCTAGTTGTTTTTGTGTTTGCGAATCATCTTCGTCCAACAATGCTTGCAATTCCACATCTTCGTATTTTTTTGGCGGTTTTCCACGTTCCTTGTCTGCAACATCGAAGTCACCACTTTTGAAACGCCGAAACCATCGTTCACACGTATCTTGCGAGGGAGCATGTTCACCATAAGCTTTTCGAAGTAAGTAATCGGTATGATTCAACAGCAGTTTTCTTCAAATGAAAACAAAAAATTTAACGCTGTCCGCAAATGCTCTTTGTTCGGTATAAATTGTGACATATTGAACATAACAACACACACTTTTTCCAATTTATCACTTGTGCGCGTCTGATACTTGTCGATGACACAACAAAATGGCGTAGTGTCAAATCTTTATAGCACAATCTGCATTGGTTCACCATCTGTTGTCTGAAATCCGCGTTTCATACTTGTGTACCTTCGTACTGAGATTTACATGCAAATTTTTGTGAGAATCTAAAAATAATTTTAAATAAGTTATATCGTAATATACTTCTATTTCAGTGTTTTTGTTTTACCTCCATTTCCAATTTTAATAGAAATAGTGTACAGAACAGATTGAGCTTTAATTACAGAGCAACCTCAAAAAATATTAAATAGAACAAATTTTGGAAATACCAACCGTTCAGTTGAAGGACACGTATACAAATTATTATATTTACTTTCCTTGCTAATCTGAAGTATCTTAGTCAGGCGAGAAATTACACTTCTAAATTTTTGCTTTTCTTCAAGTCTTAGTGTTTGTGGATCACAAAAAATATATTTTCCCATATTCGTTGGTCTATCTGTCTGTTGATCTATTGGTACTATAACTATCGAACGGATGATAATGTAATATTTGAAGTCTGTAATTCTTAATTGAGATCGTTTCAAGGGAAGGAGTGAATGAGGTGGGAATTTACTAACATTTTACTTGAGAAAGTCAAATTCAGTACTTAGTTTAGTTCTACTTTTTTGATAGAAAGATACATCACTTTAACGATTTTTAAGTGAAGTATTGTATTCATAAAAAAAAATCGCCTTTCAAGATTTTTGCATTTTTTTTACATTCCAGGGTCCCCAGATCACGAAAAACATATTTCTTTTTTTCCGGCGGACTAATCATCTGCTGGTCGATCTGTTCGCAAGATAACATCTTGACAAAACATCAAGTTCAAATTTTGTACACACCTTTTTCTTTAAAATAGAATCTGTAGCATTAGGGCTGGGAGGCAAAAGGACTGGGGGATTTGTGTATTTTCAATATCATCATGAGAATTTTTCTCAATTTTTTTCGTTCAGATATTAAACATATTTTGAAGACAATTATTTATAGCGAAAATTAAAAGGAGTTAAATGTGTGGGAGCGGCTGAAAATGAGGTTATTTTGTATATATCGTGTCCTCTTACGAACTTTTTGAGTAAATAAAATTGAATATTGTATTATCTTTCATTATTTTCAACTAGTAATTGTCAAAAATACATAGGAAGGTAATAAGGGAAGGGAGAAGGGTAGAAGTGTTGTCTCGTATGTATCTTATTATACGTCATTTTTAAGGTTCTAGAATTCAAGGAATCTAAAAATTGGGGTATTCTTTAATTACTTTTAATTTTAAGGGAAATGGTATATATAGGTAAATATCAGGTTAGTTCAGGTTAATTTAACTTCTAGTGTGTTTATGATTAATGTTGGGTACCTATTATGTTGGGAACTTGGAATCTTTGAGATCTCCTGATGAAGCTAATTTGATTAGCGAAACGCTCGTCGAACGCAAAAATAAAGTGATTGGTATAGTGGTAATATATACTGAGTAGTACCTATTAATCAAGACCCAAACTTGTTCTGGTTGGATTAAGGTATTCGCGAGTGTAACAAAATCAAATTCAGTACTTATTTTAGAATTACATGTTTCTAAGTGAAGAACTGGGTAAATTACTTTACCGATTTTTTCAAAATTATAAAATTGCCTTTCGTTGTTACGATATGATCGTAAAAACGAAGAAAGCTCCAATAATTCTGTGAGTTATTGGTGGATAGAACTGAAGAATAGTTGACCATAAGAATGATAGGGAAAAATACAGTAATGTGACTTGTGTGTCTTTGCATTAAGAGATCATTTAAAAATATTCTTGAATAGAAAAGAGAGCTTAAAATAATTTATTAAATAAAAAAGCATAGATATAAAAGGCACCTCTACTAGGTGAAATTATCTACAAATCTCTAAATAATTTCACTTCTGTTTTACTTTGATTAATTTATTTATCACTGAGTAAATTGTTTCAACAAATATAATCAGTTCAGCAGTAAACTTGTACAGTATTATATGCTCTTTATACGATATTTTAATGAAGGGCCTCTCTGTTCATTCAATTACTGAAAATCTACGAGTTACCCAAAAGCTAATGTTCTCTTTGTGTTTTAAAAATATATTCATATATATATAAAATTTAATGATAAATTTGAACAATTGATAATCTCGGACAAATTTTGATAAGGATAAACAGTTAGTTGTGGATTAGCGTTTTTTTCGCTTCATTATTAAACAAATACCCTGTAATTTAAAATACGTCCAACAATTCTCTAATATTTTTCAATTGCTAAAAATCTGTTGAAACATATTTCCACTCTACAGTATTCGAGAATAATACTAATTTATTAAAGGTACATTAAGTACATTATGCTGTCTGCGTCACTGTACTTCCAAATAATGAATTCGAGAACAAGAAATATCTCTCTGCATAATATTGATATTTGTCGTCTAACTATCCCTGGCCTAAACTTGCAAATTTGCAATTCAAATTTTACTTGAGACTCCTTTAGTCTTTCTTACACCAACTACAGTTCTAAAATATATCCGAATCGATTTATTATTCTTGGTTTAAACTGCTTCAAAATGTTTGTCAAATTGTTTTCCTGCCCGCAGGGGATTTCTAAAGGGGGCTCTTATATTGGGTAAATAAATATTGAATTGCTTACTTTATTCAATTCCCGTTGAAATTATTATTTTCAACAATTATCTGGCCATAAATTTATTGACAAATACATCAAATACTACTAATAATATATTTGATTCTCCTGTTCTTCTTCGAATATTGTGTGTTACACAACACGTAGCTGATTACTTATACATTTAAATCCTCTCAGTTCACATCATATAGCTAGAGTGTCCTCTTCAGTTTGTCTGTTACGCCGTTACAGTTTGTTTATGTTTCGCAATTGAGAGATTCATACGTAGTCTCGATCGCTCACTATATGCACTCTTGGAGGACAAACATTTTTAGTGTTCCGTACGGAACACTTATAAGATCACTTCGGTGTCTGTCTGTCTGTCTGTCTGTCTGTCTGTCTGTCTGTCTGTCTGTCTGTCTGTCTGTCTGTCTGTCTGTCTGTCTGTCTGTCACACCCGATTTTTCTCCGAAACTATTTAACATAGAAAGGTGAAATTTGGTAATAATATAGGAATTGATGGCCTCATCAGAGCCATGTAGTTTTGAGAATTAAATTTTGACTTAAGGGGTTAGTTTTGGGGGGTGAAGTCGGAAGTGAAAAAAAAAAAATTTTTACTAGATCATCGAGTGTGGTGTCAAATGAAAGCTTATGAAAACACGAGTAAAAAATATATATATAATATTATACTTGCGCGCACTTTTCTTTGTATTATTTTTAAAAATTCGTGAAAAAAATCGCTGTCCCGGGCGTTATCTCGAAAAGTACTTACCAAAAAATTTCGAAAAAATTCTGGAATATTCTCCACGGGGTGTAGATTGAACGAAAATTATCACGAGTGCATTACCTTTAATAATTTATATGGTATATAAAAAAAAAACAAAAAATTTCAAGGTCATCAGATTTCAGTAAAGATTGGAAGCAAACTTTGTTGAAAACTCATTTGGGGTGTGTTTTGTGAAGTCACTGATCGTTTTATACCACCGTAACATAAATTTTGACTTAAGGGTTTCGTTTTGAGGGGTGAAATCGGAAGTGAAAAAATTTTTTTTTACTAGGTCATCGAGTGTGGTGTCAAATGAAAGCTTGTAAAAACACGAGTAAAAAATATATATAATGTAATACTTGCGCACACTTTTCTTCATATTACTTTTAAAAAATCGCTGTCCCCTACCTTATCTCGAAAAGTACTGATCAAAAAATTTTGAAAAAATTCTGGAATATTCTCCACGGGGTATAGATTGAACGAAAATTATCACGAGTGCATTACCTTTAATAATTTATTTGGTATATAAAAAAAAAAATAAATTTCAAGATCACCAGTTTTCAGTAAAGATTGGAAACAAACTTTGTTGAAAACTCATTTGTGGGTGTGTGTTTTGTGAAGTCACTGATCATTTTATACCACCGTAACATAAATTTTGACTTAAGGGGTTCGTTTTGAGGGGTGAAATCGGAAGTGAAAAAAAATTTTTTTTTTACTAGATTATCGAGTGTGGTGTCAAATGAAACCTTGTGAAAACACGAGTAAAAAAATATATATATAATGTAATACTTGCGCACACTTTTCTTCGTATTACTTTTAAAAAAATCGCTGTCCCCTACCTTATCTCGAAAAGTACTGATCAAAAAATTTTGAAAAAATTCTGAAATATTCTCCACGGGGTATAGATTGAACGAAAATTATCACGAGTGCATTACCTTTAATAATTTATTTGGTATATAAACAAAAAACAAAATTTCAAGGTCACCAGTTTTCAGTAAAGATTGGAAACAAACTTTGTTGAAAACTTAATTGGGGTGTGTTTTGTGAAGTCACTAATCATTTTATACCACCCTAACAAAAAAATTTTATTTTAAAAACAATCAACGTACGGAACACTAATTGTGCAAGTTCATCTTGCACTTGACCGGTTTTTTTCTTATAGAACTTATAATTCGATTTTTGCTTAATCCGTTGGACTTACAGTTTGCTAAGTTTTTGTCACTAATTAATAAAGTTAAAAAGTAGATTTAAGCGTGTTTGAGATGCATATATATGTATATAATATATATATATACATATATATATATATATATATATATATATATATATATATATATATATATATATATATATATATATATATATATACATATATATATATATATATATATATATATATATATATATAAATATATATATATATATATATATATATATATATATATATATATATATATATATATATATATATATATATATATATATATATGATTAAACCTGCTCAAGTTGCGTTAATGTCTAAAGACTGTAACAGATATACAGAAATACAGAATTAATTTAATTTTTTTTTTGGCAGCTCCATTTTATCCTTAAATATTCTCGTATACTCAAGGGACTTCTTCATTATGCAAAGTCGAGGTGTGGTTTTATTTTGTATGTTGGGTTTTATCTTTGAGTTTGCACTGTCATATTTTAGTTGTAATAATAGCGTTGTATTCAGTTTGTTAATGAAGCATGAGAATTTAAATGTGGTGCACTTCAAACAATCTATTTCGCCATAGGGCTTTCTTTGTATTGCAGATGATAAAAAACGATAATTTGTTGTAAGCTTAAGTTTTTTTATGAGGAACACTTATAATAATACATTAAACAATATATCTTGACACGTTGATTTTATTTCTAATTAAGATTATTTTATTAACAACATATTTATTAAATTTAGCTGACATAAACTATCTATAATTTTACCAAGCTTTTGGTTGAAATAGTGCCATAATATTGTGGAGTGCAACAATAACTATTTATGTCTTATAAAGTATTAATAACAATTATTTAATTTGAAAATTCGGTTGCTTTAAGAAAACACTTTTCGTCCAATGCTCGGCCGTTTTAGTATGAACAGTCATTTTTGAAACACCCTTTGTATATTCATGTAAAATCAGGTTGGATATATTGATCGAATTTGTCTAATTTTGTCGCAGGAATTATGGATCAAAGCAAAGAGGAATCGGTTTCATCGCCGTCACTAATGTACACTTTGTCGTAGGTTAATAGATTAGAAGGTTGAAAAAAATGATTTTTTATAAAATTCCTCAAAATTATGAAGTTGTAACTCATTTTCTATAGGCACGTCTAGAACGTAAAACGTTTGCTTGAAATACCTGGCCGGGTTATGCATTGTCAGCAGATATAAACTGGCATAAAAAGAGCATTACTCGAAAGAGTAGAGAGAATCATAAACTTTCCGTTTATTGTATTGGCAATACTCAACCTCAGATTTTAGTTTTCATTCTTTTTTGAGTTCAGCAATTTCAAACTTAATATATAAAAGAAGAGAACTTTCACCTTGATACGCATTTTTCCTGAATACAAATTCCAAAAATACAAAGAAACTGTTGGTTCTAAACATCTTGCCTACCGACAATGGCGTGAAAATCCTAACACCATAAATCGTAACACCTTTGTTCGTGCCCGGAACAGATGTAATGAAATTATCGACGAAACCAAAGAGGCACACAATCAACGAATTAGAAATTTCTCACTTGTCCCAACGATTCCAAGTCCTTTTGGTCAGTCGCTAAGGCAGTTAGTCAAAATCTCACCAAATCCATCATACCACCACTGACACGGTCAGATAATTGCAGCGACACCTGTTGAGAAAACGAGCTTGTTGGCTGAACTCTTTGCTTTACATTCTACTGTCGATTTTTAGGGAAAAACACCACCTACTATTCCCATAGTGCAGTCAAGGATGTCTGATATTGTCTTCAGACAGCGTAATATAAAGTGTATTTTAATGAAGCTAGACACCAAAAGAGTTTTTGGCATTGACGGAATACCTGCCATAGTTCTCAAAAACTGTGCGAGGAAACTAACATCAGTTTTCTGTAGAAATTTCAATTTATCCAACAGAAAGGGAATATTTTCTTCTTGCTAGAAATGTGCCACAGTTCAGCCGATACCTATAAAAGGTAAGAAGACCTCGCCAAATAACTACCGATCGGTCGCACTGCTTTCAATAATATCGAATGTCATTGGAAAGGCTATCAATCAGCATCTTCTAAAATATCTTGAATGATTCAACATTATTAGCGATCGCCAATATGGCTTTCGTGAACATAGATCAACAGGAGAACTTCTGACTTGACATATCCAAGGCATTTGACCGTGTTTGGTACGATGTGCTGATGGCTAATCTACGCTCTTATGGTATGTCTGAAAAGTTCTGTTTGTGGCTCTCATGTTTGCTCAGAGAGCGTTCTTTACAAGAGGCAGTCGACGGATTTCTTTCTAACACCTTCACTATCAACGCTGGTGTGCCCCAAGGCTCCATACTGTCTCCTACTTTCTTTCTCATTTACATTAACAATCTGCTGGAAAAGACCGGGAATCCAATCTACAGCTTTGCAGAAGACAGTACGCTCACCTCTTCATTCACTTTGAACGCTCGGACATCGGCTATTCAGACGAATATCCGCAGACAGCAGGAAGTCATACAACTTAACCAAGACTGGAAGAAATTCTATCTTGGGGTGACAGTAACCAAGTGGGATTTAACGCTACAAAAACTCAGGCGGCAGTTTTTTTCTAAAAAACTTAACGTTGCTGAACCCGACATAGTTATATCGGGGCACTCCATTCCTCTAACATCGTCACCCAATTTGTTGGGCGTTAATCTGGGAGCAAATATGTCCTGGCATGACCATGGTGCAGGCATAGCAAGGAGAGCTTCTCAAAAGTTGGGAATATTATTTCGAACCAGAAAGCATTACACTCAACAACTGTTAATTCTCTTTAAAGCTCAAATTCGACTAACTATGGAATACTGCTTACATGGTTTGGGACTCCGCTTCCAAACATACACTGCATTTGTTGGATTCTATTTAGAGAAGAGCTGTTCGTCTGATTGGAGACCCGATACTGACCGACGACCTTGATTCGCTGGAACATCGAAGAACAGTTATCGACTTGAGCCTATTCTACAAGTATTTTCATGGAAAGTGTTCGAAGGATGTGCCCGCTTAATTCATCTGAGAGTGGTGCATGTTAGAATATACGTCGCGCTAAACACTTCACATCCGTATGAGGTTCAGCTTGTTACTCCTCGTACAACGCTTTTCAGGCAGTCTTTAGTATGGAGAACGTCATTCCTTTGGAATAATTTTCCCACTGAGTACAATTTACAGCGATTCAAGAACAACGTTAATCGCTTTTTTCGCACCCATGTCGCTCCTGTAGCGCTATAGGGACTTTCCTGCAGCACGTGTGCTAGAACTATAAAAAAAATTTGTTTGCAACTGGTTATTCGTTGCTGCTGGGTCAAATCGGAACACTCTTTTTTAAAAAAATTTCTGTGTTAATATTTAGTTTACTTTGGTTGCTCATAATACAAATTTTCAGACTTCTTAATTTATTTTAACATTTGCCAGTTTTACAATAATTAGTTATTTTAAATCAGCTACACTTAACTTGATATGCTTCAAGATCCAATCAAACTGTTTGCATCGTCAAGCACCATATAACGACATCTACTACACTAATATAAAATTATTATTTTTTAATAAAAAAAAAATAGTTATTGTTATTCATTATAAATACTTATCGACTCATCATTCGCAATATTCGTACTTTATATAACCAAGTAAACTAAAATTCCCAAAAATCACTTTTTTTGCAGTCATCCTGTTGATCTTTCTTAATAAACTCAAATCTGTCTTGGCAATATATGATTTAATTTTTGTTGATTATTTAAGAGCTCCAATATTAATGGTGCTCAAAATATAATTCTGACGCCTGGAATTGAAAAAGTGACATCAGATTTTCATTATTATTTTCATTAAAATGTAAATTATGAGTTGACCCACTTTAATATTATTAAGAATATGCCAAAATACATATAGAAGCCCCAAAAACTAAATATTTAATATATTCTTGTCAATTTATTAATCTTTTTATGTCGTAAATCTAATATAATTTTAAATTAAAAGTGACAGTTCATAAGCATTAAAGAAAAATGGGTTTCCAGACAATATAATGTATAACTAATAAGCTTATAAAGCCTGCCTAGACACGACGGAAGTTAATATAAATATATAATGTTCACCCTAAAGCCAGGCCAACTTGATAAAGTATTGTCTGGAAAAGTGTTTTCATGCTAACATGCTCATAATGTGAAATAATTTCTAAAAAGACACAAAAGAATATTGTGTTTGAGGAATAGAAGCATGCATTATATGCATTTTGCTGTAACAAATAAAGTTTTGGTGTATTGTTGTGCTCTTAATATTTTTGTAACATTTGCATATGAAAGACTGGCGTATTCATCGTAGATCAATGTAGGAATATTATGTCCTTTATATATGCAACAAAGTTTTGTTTGCTAAAAATTGGTTGAAAGGCTAATGTGACTTTTTTAGGGTTATCTTCTTCTTAATTCGCCGTTTCCTGCCGAAGGTTGGCGATCCAAATGGCTAACATAGTCCTGAAAACTGCAGCTTTAAAAATATTTATTGATGAGCAATTAGACCATCTTCCGATGTCATTTAACTAGTACTAAAACTAGAAAATATTTAGGTGCAGAATGTGAAATAGCGTGTAGTAATTCACTAGATGTTACGAACAAACATATAATTGCTAAAATATTACGCACAGAAAAGTTTGAATTTTTCCCAGGTAAATTCCATAATGAACATAAGATTGCTAACTAAATAAAAAACAAAAGTAATGAACATAACATAATTTGTCCGAGAGCGGATAAAGGCAAAACTGTAATAGCAATAAAAGAACAAACCTACATTGAAAAAATAATAGATTTCCTAAAGCCAGATGTATTCAAATCCATCAACTTCGATCCAACAATAACTGTCCAAAAATTAATTAAAGATGTGCTAAAAGACATAAGCATTTTCACACATTTCGAATTTAACGATAAGATTTATATAAGTAGGAAATGTTTAATAATGGGAAACCCTCTTAGTCAAATTTTATCTGAAATTCTCTGGACCATTTAGAAGAACAAATCAGTACTTCTCATCTTTTTAAAAATTTCTTTCATTGGTATCGGGATGTAGATGACTATTGACACGCTTTACCGGTACAGATCGACAATTAAAATTATTTCTAGACTATATTAACCAACTTTATAATAACATTACTTTTACAACAGAAATAGAAACATAAATCGATTAATTTCCTAGATTTAGAAATGTCAAACAAAATAAATCAACATGATTTTGACATCTTCCATAAACCAACATACTCAGATATAACTATACACGCTAATTCTAACCATCAGTTCACACATAAAATCTCGGCCTATAAGAGTTTCATCCATAGACTAATAGATACACCATTAACGGAAGAAAATTTTCTGAAAGAATTAAATATTATAAAACAAATTAGTATAAACAATGGGTACAGGAGTGACTTTTTAGATAATATTTTAATAAAAAAACAATTTAAAAAAGCAATAGGCCTTGTGTACCCACATAAACAACTAAACAAAGATAAGTTTCATACACTCACTTATATCGGTAAATTGACAAATAAAATTCAATATTTTTTCCATAAAAATCATGTAAACATTGCCTTCCGTACCAATAACACATTAGCTCGATATATTAAAAATAATGAAAGTAAAACAAAAAAGAAAATAAAAAAGGAGTTTATGAGTTATGCTGTGGCACTTGCAATAAAGTCTATATAAGACAAACAGGCAGATCTTTAATAAAAGAATAAAGGAACATAAACAATGTTATAAAATGAAAAATAACTTATCTCACTACGCTAAACATTTAACAGATGAAAATCATACTTTTAATAAAGATTCCAGAATTTTGCACAATGAAAAGAAAGGGAAATTACTGAATTATTTAGAACAGGTAGAAATTAACCAGAAAAAATCCTCAGGTTTATTACTCAACCACCAATTAGATGGGGGTGGGTCTCCTTTATTTATTTTGTTTTAGGTATTAAGGTAAATATTTTAATTAATTTAGTACTTTTAACTAGTTAAAGTATATATTCTGTAACATACTTTTTAGTTAATTTACATCTTGCTCCAAAAGAAAACAGTGTGTCGAAACAATTGTCAGCAGTAATATAATAAACATAAGTGATGATCTTAAACAGTCGTTTAAATTTTCGATCCTATTTAACCAGGAATTTTGACGTATTCCAACCGATCTTCTTTCTTGTATTTTGCCTTCGATGACCAGTCTCAACGAGCCATACTTTGGTCTCTTCATTATCTGGCCAGTAGAACTAGTTTTTCTTTCCTTTATAGCCAGCAGCAGTTCTGTGGATTTGCTCATTCGCCTAAGTCGATATGAAATAATATCTCTATAAAAAATATTATATTTCCGGTTAAAATTTCTATTTCAAAATTCAACCCTAACGATGTGTAAGATTTTTTAAAATCTTACACATCGTCCTTTTGCTGACTCCCTAAGGTTAAAAAAAAAAGAAAACAATCGGTTACGTTCAAAATTATTTGTAGTTCATGTTAGACTTAAGTATTTGCGTGGGGGATTATTCATCGAACGGGATTATAAAAAAATAATAAATGTTCAATGGACGGTTTAGTTGGCGCTGAAAGCCGATGTCCTAAAATGATATGATACCATCTCACTTCAGCATTTGTTACTCTATCCACCTATGATATCTGTAGAATCTTTCTATAAACATACAATTCGAAAGCTTCGAGTCGTTTCCCTTTGCTGGGATCAAGAATTCAGTCTTCACATACATATAGGGGTACCGAAAAAACATACCATCTAATCACACGCACTCAAAGTTCTAAACTAAGAACGGATCTAGTGAAAAGATTTTTCATGGTCATGAAGATCCCACGGGCCTGCTCGAGTCTCGATCTAATTTCTATTTTTGGATTACACAGGCTAATGTGCCTAGGCAGTAGTACTGCAACTATGGCGTTGTAAAAGTTTAGCGTTTAAAAGCTGGCAAGGAAATTTGAAGGCAGTCGTTCTTTCGACTCAAATTAAACCTACAACAGGGAGACCATTAGTATCAGAAAGTGATGTTAACGGGATTGCACAAATTACGATATGTCAGAATAAGTGAGAACTTCTTCACCTTCACTGTACAAAATTTTGATAATTATAGCCAGATGACTGGTTTCAGCAAGATGGTGAGGTGAAGAAAACTGCCCTAATGAATTTATTTCCAGACTAGCTGACATAGATTGGTTTCTTCGAAGATTTTTTTTGTGTGGGCGTATCCCAAACCTAAATAAAAATAAATATCTAACAAGAAATAGGCGCAACCACAGAAACGACGTGACGAGAACTGATGAATAGTTTTATCGCTTGCTTGGAAGAGGTGATAAAACCATTTAGATGATATTTTTAAAAAATTACTTTCAAAGGACTGGATATTTAAAATTTGATTTTCTATGATATATTTGTATTTACTTCCAATGATATATGACTAATTTGGACGCATATTGTTGTCTTTAGGTCATTCAGCTTTGAATTCTACAATGTCCATTAGTTAACGATTTTTCATTTCAGTTCATTTTTAATTTCGGTTTTAAAACTTAGGAAATTAAGCAATTTTGACAGCATCAAATTCCCTTTTATTAATGAATTCTATTCTTGCAAGTATAAGGATTCAAGACGGTGGACAATTCAAATGTAATCTGACCAATTTTTTCACTCTTCTTAGAATTTCGTAAGTTAGTTAGAGGCGAAGTTAATAATTATCGCTTCCCTCAACACAATGATAATAGCAATATAGTTTCAAGACTCATATCTTACAAGATATTAGTAATCAAGGGACTTTACGATCACCGTATGGAAAATGTACTAGGCTGCTAGTCGATTATCGCTTTTGGTGATGCAAACACGGTTAGCGAAACATGCACAGAGTGTAAAAATAAATTGCCTGGTGTAGTGGTGATAACTATTGTGTAGTATTAAAGATCTTAAAATCCAAACCCAAAAACTGTAAACTAGAGAGAGAAATCAATTTTAGCGGGAAAGCTCCTAATCACCCACTCTAATTTGTGACGGCTTAATCCTATGAACCATGATTTTTGATTTAACCAATGCGCTGAAAGCTTTTGTTTCATGTTACTTTGATATTGCACCATATTTACATATATAGTGTGATTTTTTATAGAAACTTTTAATAATGTACTTGCAATTTATCAAATACAAATTGAGAATTATTCATTATTTCATAATGCGTTCACAACTTTGGACTCTATCGTAGTCACTTTATATCCTGGCTCACAATTTTTTAACATATGGTATCAATTTCTAACGATACTAAAATTTTCAGAAATATCTTTGAGATCATCTGCATAATTGTACTACTATATATATATATATATATATATATATATATATATATATATATATATATATATATATATAGCTGTATAATATTTTTAAACCAAAGAGATTTTTATCAATTTTACGAATAAGCATTCTTCATGAGTGAGAATGTTTTCCTTTTATTATATTTATATATTTATATATATATATATATATATATATATATATATATATATATATATATATATATATATATATGTAACTACAAAGCTGATCTAGACTTTGCAGGAAATTGGTTAATGAAAATGACACCTTTTACGACTTTTTTTGGTAATATTTATGTTTTTATGGGCAGTCAAAAAGAGTTTGCCAATATTCTATATAATCGACTTATCTGACGATCTGTAAACTCCATTTGTTGAGTTTATTAGACAGAAGCTGCACTCGATAACAACTTGAATGTGATGAATTCAATAGGATCTTGAAACACCATATTTAAATTATTCAAAAGTATACAAAAACCGATAAAAGTATTAATTCGACTTAAGAACCACACTTAATTTTGAGTAAACAATCAATTTCTTGTAGAAGATTTAAGATTAACGTAGGTCTTCTTCTTTCGAAGCTAGGTTTTCTTGGCCACGTTGTTTTATAACGCTATTTAAGCTCATAACCCAGTAGTATTTTGATATGCAATGATTGTTTTAATATCTTCACCATATATGATAGCAAATCCATTTTAAAGTACAGTTTTCGTAGGATATCTCTTTGCTATATTCCATTCAATGGAAAATTTTATCGCAAAATTTTCTAACCGCTCTGTCACGAGAACTGTTAATAATTCGGCCCTCTTTTGACGGCAAAGAACTCGTACTAAATTAAGTTCATAAAATTCAGCACAATTAATGAAGAAAAAGACATACTTGGTTTAACTTACCTATTAGTATTTATTTATTTATCCGCATTCTCTGATTTGTCATGTATACAATAAACTTGAAAGTATAACTTTTTAAGCAATTTTTGATTGGTCGTTAATTATTACTGGCAATAATTAAAACTATTCTCTACAAACATTGGACGTAGTCTTTCAGAACATCACTATGAATGTTATGCAACATTTGGAGAGAAACAAAAGCACTCTCTTGGTAATTTCGTTTGAAGATGAAATTAATAATAAAAATTGGGAACAGTTCTCTTCATAATTAACCATTCAAAGCAGGATGACAACTCTACATTTTTATAGCTGCGGTTAGTACTATATCCCAACCGTATGACCTTTTCTTTTCCAAATTACGGATAATTAAGCAATAATTGCTTGTAGTACAAATTTTTAAACTTATTTCTATATAACTTAATATTAATAATTCTTAATAATTATAAGTGTACGACTAGGTAATTTGATACTATTCAGGTAGTATTCAGAACTCTCGCCCGAATCATTACATCCACTAAGACCGGTCCTGGTTTTACCACTTGTACAGGTAATAACCTTTTTTTTTCCGTAGCTCAACTGTTTCTCTTGAAAATAACCGTACATTTATACTGCCGAGTTTTTCACGAACTATAATAAAAAGTTCCGTTTTTGTAAATAATGTGTTTGTTTTTCTTTCAGGAACATGGGCCAATCCGCAAGCTAATGAATACGAAATCCCTCAGGGCAAGCCACCTGCTTTTGTTACTCCTGGTCAGACGTATCGAATTGCCTCTGGGGCAACCGTAATATTACCTTGTAGGATTACGCAACCAGGTTTGTATTTCTTTCTTAATCTTAAGATCACTTGAATGTCGCTTGAGGGGTTAAATAGATTTTTAAAAAACAAAGAATACTTTTTAGTTTTATATTTTTTAAAAGAAAAATAACGTTAACACAAAAACAAAACTTTTATCTCTTGAATCCTGATTCAGATCCTTGATCAAAAGGCAAGAAGACCTTGCCAAACAACTACCGACCAGTCGCACTGCTTTCAATAATATCGAAAGTTGTGGAAAAGGCTTTTAATCGGCATGTTCTAAAATACCTAAAACCAACATTATTAGTGATCATCAATATCACTTTTGTAAGCAAAGATCAACAGGAGCTCTTCTAGCTTATGTAACATATGTTTACAATAACGCAATTGAACACTTTGTAGAATCTCGAGCGGTTATACTTGATATATCCAAGGCATTCGACCGCTTTTGGCCTGACCGATTGTTGCCTAAACTACGCTCTTATGGTATGTCTGAAAAGTCTTATTTTATTTATGGCTTCCGTATTTTCTCAGAGAGCGTTCTTTACGAGTTCTTTCTAATACTAGCACTATCAACGCCAGTGTGCCCCA
The DNA here is from genome assembly GCA_019049505.1 of Pachyrhynchus sulphureomaculatus. NCBI lineage: Eukaryota > Metazoa > Arthropoda > Insecta > Coleoptera > Curculionidae > Pachyrhynchus > Pachyrhynchus sulphureomaculatus. The sequence continues at coordinate 115,975,140 of CM032455.1, forward strand.
GGGCTCCATATTGTCTCCTAATCTCTTTCTAATTTACATCAGCGGTCTTGTGGAAAGAACCAGCTACAGCTTTGCAGATGACGATACGCTTGTTTCTTCTTTTACTTTAAACGCTCAGACATCGGCTATTCCTTCAAATATCCGCAGATTGCAGGAAATCGTTTAACTTAACAAAGACCTGAAGGAAATTCTATCTTGGGGTGACAGTAACTAAGGATTATTTAACGCTACAAAAACCAAGGCGGCAATTTTTTCTAGAAAAGTTAACGTTGTTGAACCCAATATATTGGAACACTCCATTCCCCTAGTGTCGTGACTCAATTTACTGGGTGTTAATTTGGGAACAAATATGTCTTGGCATGAACATGTTGCATACATAGAAAAGTGAGCTCTTCAAAAGCTGGAAATATTATTTCGAACTAGAAAGTTTTACACTCCACAACTATTGTTAATTCTGTACCAAGTTCAAATTCGACTTGTGAAGGAATACGCTCTCATATTTGAAGCTCTGCTCCCGAACAGACACTGGGTTTGTTGAATTGCATTCAGGAGAGAGTTATTCGTCTACTTGGAGATCTAGAGCTCATAAGCAACCTTGATTCTTCGGAACATTGAAGAACAGTTGGCGCCTCGAGTCTATTCTATATGTATTTTCATGAAAGTGTTCGATGGATGTGGCCAGCTTAATTACTCCCAAAGCAGTGCAAGCTAGGAATACAGGTCATGCTAACATTCGTATGAAGTTCAACTTGTCACTCCTCGTTTAATCCTTTGCAAGCAGTGTTTTATATGGAGAACCTCATTCCTTTTGAATGATTTCACGAGGACTGTGTTTCAGACCGAGTACAATTTACAGCGATTCAAGACAAACGTTAATCGCTTTTTTTCCGCACATACGTCGCTGCTGTAGTGTTTTAGGGTTTTCCCTACAGCACGCGCGCTAGATATAGTTTTTAAGTCTAGCTTTCGGCTGTAATCGATATTTTTTTCTTTGGAAATGTGCCAAAAATCATTTGAAAAGGCGTCATAGAAACTTTTATATTACGTCAAGGATACACAACACCATCTAGTATTAATAATTCCTTTACATATACATTAGATATTTCAGTTTAGATATGAGTTTCTTGATGCTTTGTTATATTATTTTTATATTAACATTCATAAATCCTGACCTGTCTGTTTCTGAGTCCTATGCTTAGCTTTCTCGATATCTGTATTATGGTGACGTCAACATTGTCTACTCTACTGTCACAATACTAACACAGACGAAGCAAAATCTTGAAACGAAAATTTTTAAAGGCAGTGCACACATTCATACATGCAGAACGAGACTTATCGAGAGAGAAAGCAAGTCTTAAAAAATCTAACACTTTATGTAACATCGAATTATTCAGACAATAATCATATTTTCATCGACACTGGAGAACATAAAATATAAAACACAATCAAATTCACTACACTCCACCACTTGGTGAGCTATGGACTTAACCCAAAAAGTTTATGTCTTTAATGTAGGCTACCTATTTTATTATGCTTTTTGGTATATATATGGCTTCTTTAAACAAACATTATTTAGCAATTTCTTTCTATGCTTAATTTTGCCCCTCCAAACGTTACCGGCATGCCTTCTTCTCTTCATAATTTGCAGTGGGTAAATTATGTTATCATTAAAAGAAGGGGTTCAAGTTCGGCAATATTTAAGTCTAATAAGGAATATCAAATTAACTTTTAAATTCCTCTGTTGTTAGATAAATATGTCTCACTTACTAAACGCAGAATTGTAGTTTAGCAGCTGATGTCTAAGATTGTTGAGACATTCAACTATCATCAAAGGGAATGAGTTATTACTGACATAGAATTTTATTAGTAGATGTGTAATTTAAATTATATACTGCAGTTGTTATTATTATTTTTTTTTATGGGTCTAGCACACGTGCTGCAGGGAAGTCCCTAAAAGCGCTACAGGAGCGACACGTGTGCGGAGAAAGCGATTCACATTGTTCTTGAATCGCTGTAAATTGTACTCGGTGGGAAACACAGTCCTGGGCAAATTATTCCAAAGGGATGATGTTCTCCATATAAAAGACTGCTTTAAAAGCGTTGTACGAAGAATAACAAGCTGAACCTCATACGGATGTGAAGTATTAGCGCGACGTGTATTTCTAACATGCACCGCTCTGGGAGGAATTAAGCGGGCTACATCCTTCGAACATTTGTTGTGGAGTGTAAAGCTTTCTGGTTCAAAATAATATTCCCAACGTTTGAGAAGCTTTCCTTGCTATGCCTGCCACATGTTCATGCTAGGTCATATTTGCTCCCAAATTAACGCCCAACAAATTGAGTGACGATGTTAGAGGAATGGAGTGCCCCGACATAACTATGTTGGGTTCAGCAACCTTAAATTTTTTAGAAAAAACTGCCGCCTGGGTTTTTGTAGCGTTAAATTCCACTTGGTTACTGTCACCCCAAGATAGAATTTCTTCCAGGTCTTTGTTAAGTTGAATGACATTCTGCTATCTGCGGATATATGTCTGAGTAGCCGATGTCCAAGCGTTCAAAGTGAATGAAGAGATAAGCGTACTGTCATTTGCAAAGCTGTAGATTGGATTATCGGTCTTTTCCAGCATATCGTTACTGTAAATGAGAAAGAGAGTAGGAGACAGTATGGCACCCTGAGGTACACCGGCGTTGATAGTGAAGGTGTTAGAAAGAAATCCGTCGACTGCCACTCGTAAAGACGCTCTCTGAGGAAACATGAGAGCCACAAACAGAACTTTTCAGACATACCATAAGAGCGTAGCTTAGCCAACAGCCCATCGTGCCAAACACGATCGAATGCTTTGGATATGTCAAGAGCAACCGCTCGAGATTCTCCAAAGTGTTTAATTGCGTTGATTCAAACGTCTGTTACGTGTGTGTTTTCGGTTCATTAAAATTGTTAGGATCCTTAGCCCAACAATTTTCAATTTTACTTAACGATTTTGTTATAGTTCTACCTATTTTTAATCCATAACAAACTAAACTCATAGCATCAAAAATATGATCCTAAAATAAAACTCTCTAACAGTGATTAGGACTTATTCTGGGCCACCTTTTTTTATTTTCTGGGTTCGAAAATTAATTGGGAATAAAAATTCATTACGCAAGTAACTTTATTAAAAATTGCCATTTATACCTTGGAACTTATGATTAAGATGTTTATTTACCGTGGCTGGTCCACGCTAACAAAGTTAGGGATAGTGACAATTTTTAATAAATCAACTATGTTATAGAACCTACAAATTGTTATATTAGACAGATTGTGCAACGCTTATTTTTCACATTTCTTTGTCTTTATTGTTATCTCAAGCATGCTAGTATTAAAGCAAAGGACAGAATTGAAATAAAATAAAGTCGGTAATGGCAGAATTGCAATAAAATAAAGTAAAAGTAAGGTTAGGTTAGTATTCATCTTTTATAAACTTAGGAGATTTTTTTCATTCATTTCATGATTAACAACACCAGTTATTAGCATTTGATGAGTAAACACAAGTTTTTAAATTAAAGTTGTGTCTAGTAGATTTCTATCACTTCTTTCGAGATTTCAAAGTTAATACGAATGTGTGATAAATAAAATTTCATTTGAGATTAGCACTACACCAAATACTTTATTTTTTCACTTAACACGTGTTACACTAACCGTGTTAACATCATCAGGAGCCATTAGTAAGTCGACAGTCAGTCATCACTTGTGATGATGCTTAAATGGTTGGAGAAACGCGTGTCAGGCGTAAAAACAAAGTGTTTATTGTAGTGGTGATAACTATGCTGTAATGCCATTTTGCCAAAGATGGAAAAATTCGAACATAGGCTGAACACTACTTAAATGTTGTTAGTGTTATTTGAAATGAAATATTTCAATTTTACTGCTTTTTCGTAGTGGTTTGTATCACTAAGCAGGAAAAAAAAAAACAGGCCCTACCATAATAGCTATAAGAATAACGAACTTCAAATAACTTCTCTTCTAAGTTCCTAACTAAGGGAAATCGTTATCATTAATAAAGGTTTCTTTTATTTTTTTTAATACTGCACAAGCCCAAAACTGTGGACGTATGCTTCAAATAACGATTGCAGCTGAGACCTCATATTTAGTTTCTTCCTTTTAGCATTGTGCATGCTTCAAATAAGGATAAAGACAGTGGCCGACCAAAATAAGCGTTGCAAAATATCTCTATTATTCCTCCCAAATTATGGTTATAACCTAGAATATACTGAAATTTTTGGTAGAATACTATGCTAGTTCCATGATAGTCGCCTAGTCTAAAGAGTTATGACAAAACCTTACAAGTACTTTTATCTACTAAATTAAAAAAAAAAAAATTGTAAACATGTCAACATCTATCTTTTGATGTGAGCTCCCTTGATCTTAACCATGGCAATCAAGATGTGAAGTTTCAGAATGCTGGACAACTTGTCTCATCACATAAGTTTCAGTAATACTTAACCATCTTTCTTGAAAATAATTATGTGGTATTAAATCTTAACCAAATACCTTTCTTTAGCAAAGACAATAAAAAGAAATGACTTCAAAATTATGTCAGTATCAAAACAATAAATTTTTATTTTACACTAATTTCAATGCTAAGTACGTTTGTCTGTGTGTTACTCGTTGCTTTTTAACCGAGCAACGTGGAAGAATTTCGGTCAAGAAATGGGAATTTTTTTAACTTTTAATTACGGTGTAAGCTTAGATTTATAAAAGAAGTCTCTATTTTTTAAGTCAATAATACTGTAAGAGATAATATTGTAGAGTAACTTTGTTTTGTGAACTTAAATACGATATACATAGATCAGGTTTTACTGATAACATAGTTTTCCTTGAGCTATTTTATATGACCAATTTACTTTGTTAATTTATCACTTTACTATTTACTTTCTACGTGACTGCAGTTTCGTGGATTAACCACATTTTTAAACTCAGGCACGTAGAAAGTACACAACAAAGTGATTAGTCAACAAAATCAATTGACTACATTTATTATTTATAATGGTCTTCCATGAAATAACGGAAAAATCCATCGATTACTTCCTTGAGCTCGTTATAGATTTATAATTAAACGTATTGGTTTAGATGTAAAGACTTGCCAGTGGTTTGCTAATTCTTTATTTAACAGAAATTGAAAAGAATATGTAGTCAATATTTCAAATTCACTGTTTGAAATAAAATTAGCGCAAACAGTTGTTTTGTCCAAAGCTTCTTTTAAAATGATTCGAATTGTTTCCCTGTTGATGTGTAACGCTTCTTCTATCACGTTCAGTGTTGTATTGCTATCTGGAAAATATTTTACAAACCTTTTGGATTATTTCTTGTATTCAAATCATTATTGACGTTTCCATGTCATCTTCAAGCCGGATTCTTCCATTTATAAAGCATTAATATCATTCAAAAACTTGTGCTCTTGATAAGCGATCATTGCCATACACTTTTTTTATCATTTAAAATATTTTTGTGCTTTGCATGAAATTTAATTATAGATGTTTGTTCGATGCTATAATTGCTAGAATGAACTTTTTTGCCCTCCCGTCACTTTTCAATAAAGGATACAGCTCTTAAACCTTAACTTTAAACTTTGTAAATAAGATCACTAGTTTAGGATATGCCATGGAAGTCCGCAAAGGAAATGGCGTGTGTATTATATATATGGAACAAATATAAGAATTGATAGCCCAATGAGAGCCGCGTAGTTTTGAAAGTTAAATTTTGACTAAGGGATTAGTTTTGGGGAGTGAAATCGGAAGTGAAATTTTTTCTTTTACCAAGTCATCAAGTCAAATAGAAAGCTTGTGAAAACACAAGTTCAAAAATATATATGATGTAATATTTGCGTACACTTTTCTTTGTATTAATTTAAAAAAAAATGCCAAAATTCGTTATCCCTCCTATTTCTGAAAGTACTGATCAAAACAATTTTCAAAAAATTCTGGAACACTCTCCAAAAAGTGTAGATTGAGCGAAAATTATTACGAGTACATTACTTTTGATAATTAATCTGGTATAAAAAAAACCTGTGAATACTATGTTGCTTAAAGATATGGCGGAGGCTTTTATGATATACTTTTCTGTACATTACTGTTACCGAATGGATCGTCGTTCCTGTAGATAACATAATTTTATTTTATTTGTTTATAACTAAACAAATATTTAGGTAGTAAATATTTGTTTTACACTTTCATTGCTAGATCCTAGATTGAGCTAGATTGATTTATTGGCTATTAAGATGCTATAACTATTATATATTACATCATTGACTAAGAAAAATGTGAGAATATATATTGGATCTTAAGATAAATACATGTCAGGGACCTAATTAACATAGCCTAGTTAAGGATTTTATTTTATTTTAAAGGCAATCACGGTACGGAACACTAATTGCGCAAGTTCAACTTGCACTTGGCTGGTTTTTTAGTTTTAATGTTGAAATAATAACAGACACGAAAATATCGTTGGTTAAGATGGTTAAGTTCAAGTTTTAAGCTGAAATTTGGAGTAATCAAGTTTTAATACATCCGAATTAGGATCTTGGAATAAATTATTATTTCTCTTTGTTATTAGGCAGTTACGTGTTAGCCTGGAAACGTGGAATTGCAGTTTTAACTGCCGGCCCAGTTAAAGTTTCTCCAGATCCAAGACTGCGAGTTTTGCCTTCACCGACTATTGAATCGCCAGGTAAGTGTAGAAAATAAAACAGTGTCTTAATTATTTAAAAGTTAAATTTTCGTTAGTACACAAGGTTGTGGCATAAAAGAGGGTATACAGCAGTGAAATTTCGGTACTTCTGCAGGGGAATTTCTTAGCTAAATTAACTCCAAATTAAATTTCACCTTCATCATTCGAAAGGAAGTTTTTCTGCTGAAAGTTTTTGTAAAAGTACAGGAAAATTTTATTTGTGCCAATAATACAGGAGGGAGAAGATGTAGTGAAAAGTAGCCATCTTAATCATGTTATACTTTTTTTATTAACTAGTGGGTTACCTCCGAACCTAGTTGGATTTCTGAGCTAATCTTATTTCTCTTATCAGATATTATATTTTAAAATTTTAACTTTTTTTTTGTTTGGCAGTAGTGATGTTTTTAAGCCGATCGTGATGAAATTGTTACTTTTCTTTGTTCGTTATTAGTGTGAATAAAGGACTAAAAACAAATACGACCTTGTTACAAAGGTCCAAAAAATTAAAAAAAAAATATATCAACACGCGTTTGCTTATTTCGACGTTTTGTGGTCAAAACATAAAATAGTTTTTTAATATTACCACAACAAAGCCTATTGGAGGATGTTTCTATCAAGAAAAGAGTGCGACAGGGATGTATTTTGTCTCCGCTTCTCTTCAACCTCTATTCGGTGGCCGTTTTCAAAGAAACTCTAGCCTATATTACAATGGGACCAATGGCATCATGATTAACAACCTACGATGTGCAGATAACACCGTTATGCTGCATGATGAGTCTTAGAGTTCGTCGGAGTGAACAATTTGGACTATACGAGGCTGGTTTGAAAAGTCCGTGCGAAGTCCGAGAGATGGCACCACCGGCGCGTATCGAAGTCATGTTTAGTTAGTAGCATCTCTTGAATGAACGCACACCAAGTTTCAGCCATATTGGTCTATTTCTTTGTGCTTGGCATTCGTGTGAATCAAGGAAGTCGAATGATTTTCAAGAAATGGACGAAGAAGAATTTCGTGTGGTGATTAAACATTACTTTATGAAAGGCAAAACGCCTCGGGAGACTAAAGAGAAGCTTGATAAACATTATGGTGACTCTGCACCTTAGATTAGAACAGTTTATAAGTGGTTTCAAAATTTTCGGACTGGCCATATGGGCACAAGTGACACTGAACGTTCTGGACGGCCTGTGGAGGTTACGACTCCAGAAATCATTGATCAAATCCATGATATGGTGATGGATGACAGAAGAGTTAAGGTGCGTGAGATTGTTAGTGCTGTGGGCATCTCGACTGAGCGGGTACATAATATTTTGCATAAACATTTGGACATGAGAAAGCTATCCGCAAGATGGGTGCCGCGATTGCTCACGCTTGACCAAAAACGGAATCGTGTGAGGTGTTGCAAGGATGGTTTGCAGCTGTTCCAGAAGAATCCGGAGGACTTTAAGCGTCGTTTCGTCACTGTGGATGAAACATGGATACATTACTATACTCCTGAGACCAAACAACAATCTAAACAATGGGTTACCAAGGGGGAATCTGCACCAAAAAAGGCGAAGACCGTTCCTTCGGCCGGAAAGGTTATGGCGACTGTCTTTTGGGATTCGCAAGGGATAATCCTCATCGACTATCTGGAAAAGGGTAAAACTATTACAGGTGAATATTATTCATCGTTATTGGACCGTTTGAAAACCGAGCTGGAAGAAAAACGCCCGCGATTGGCCCACAAGAAAGTCCTTTTTCATCACGACAACGCACCAGCACACACCTCAGCAGTTGTGGTCGCAAAATTAATGGAAATATGATTCCAACTCGTTTCACATCCCCCCTATTCTCCAGACTTGGCTCCCTCGGACTACTATTTGTTCCCCAATTTGAAGAAATGGCTGGCGGGACAAAGATTTTATTCAAACGAGGAGGTGATTGCAGACACTAATGAATATTTTGCAGACTTGGACAAATCCTATTATTCGGAACAACACATAAGTAGTTTTTATTTTTGCACGGACTTTTCAAACCAGCCTCGTATATAAATATAACAAAGACCAAGCTGGTTGTGTTTTCAAAATCACATATTGATGCGAATGGACAGAGAATTCAGCAAGTTTTTTCTTTTAAATACCTGTGGACACTAATTAGTAGCGAGCGTAATTCAAAAATAGAGATTAGATCGAGAATCCAGCAGGCCCGTGGAACCTTCATGAACATGAAAAATCTTTTCACTAGATCCAACCTTAGTCTAGAACTTTGAGTGCGTATGACGAGATGCTATGTTTTTTCGATACTCCTATATAGATGTGAAGGCTGAACTCTTGATCCCAGCCCAGAGAAATGACTCGAAGCTTTCGAGATGTATGTTTATAGAAGGATTCTACGGATATCATGGGGGAATAGAGTAACAAATGCTGAAGTACTTAGGCAAATGAGCAAATCCACAGAACTGCTACTGACTATAAAGGAAATAACAACTAAGTAGGACTTGCTGAGACTAGTCATCGAAGGCAAAATATAAAGAAGAAGATCGGTTGAAAGACGTCAAAATTCCTGACTAAAGGACATCCGAAGACGGTTTAATTGCTCATCAATAGATATTTTTAGAGTTGCAGTTTCCAGAACTATGTTAACTATTTAGATCACCAACCTTCGTCAGGAAACGGCGAATTAAGAAGAAGAATATTATGATTTCTTACCTTTAGTTATGTTAATATATCACACCAATCTTTAACATTTATGCATTATTTCTTAATCTTAACCATTTTTTTTAGAAAAAAGTTGTATGTTTAACATGGCATAACATATAAACTATTTTGTTAAACGATGAAGTGTCATTTTTTATGTTTTAAATCTTGAAAAAAATATGATCATTTTTTTAGATTTACGGTACAAAAAAAAATGCAAATTGTATATTACTTAAGGTTATGAAACGTGAAATGAGAAACTTTTGACTATCTTTAATAGTAGTCAGTGGTTTTGCTCCATACAAATTAAGTTTATTTACAATAAAAAAAATATAGGTTTTTATGAACGATCCCGAGCAAGACTAATATAAATTGATAATATACTGGAGATTTAAAAATTGAGATTCAAGATGATCTTGTCACTATTATATTTTAACTTTTGTTTTTATTTTTCAGCACTCTAATTGTCCCATTTATTTATCATTTCACCTATATATATTAATGATTTTTCAAAAATCTTATATTATTTTTCATTAACTATAAATAAAATTTAAATAAAAATTTAAAATTGACTTTTCAAAGTTATTCCCATTTACTCGGACAACTACTAAACATTTTTTATTTCAAAATTGTTGGCTGATCTCCTGCAGTACTATTTCCGTTAGGTTACTAACGAGGTTTTAGAAAGAATTCATTCTCCAAAATTGTTCAACTGCAACACCTGCCCCTGAACATATGAAAATATTTTTCATGGTCATAGAACATGTGATGCATCGAAATCTCTAAAGCTCTACTGGAGCGATGCTTGGGCCGAAAAAGTGATTTACGTTGATACTGAATCGCTGTAAGTTGTACTCGATGGGAAGCACAGTCCTAGGCAAAGCATTCCAAAGTGATGATGTAAAAGATTGCTTGAAAAGAGTAATACGAGAAGTGACAAGCTGAACTTTTGTGAAGTGTTAGCGTGACGAGTATTCCTATTCCTTTTCCTTCGGGAGGAAGTAAGCGGGACAAATCTATTGAATATGTTCCATGAAAGTACTTGGAGAATAGACTGAAGTCGCCAACCGTTTTTCGATGTTCTAATAAATCAAGGTTGATGGCGAGTTTTAGGACCCCAATCCGGAGAACAGTTCTCTTTTAAATAAAATCCGACAAATGCAGTGTATGTTTTGTAGAAGAGCCCCAAATATGGGAGCAGTATTTCATCGTTTATGTCATAATAGTTGGCGACTTCAATTTTTTTTTTTTTTTTTATGGGTCTAGCACACGTGCTGCAGGGAAGTCCCTAAAGCGCTCCAGGAGCGGCACGAGTGCGGAAAAAGCGATTCACGTTGTTCTTGAATCGCTGTAAATTGTACTCGGTGGGAAACACAGCGCTGGGCAAATTATTCCAAAGGGATGACGTTCTCCATAAAAAAGATTGCTTGAAAAGCGTTGTACGCGGAGTAACAAGCTGAACCTCATACGGATGCGAAGCACCAGCGCGACGTGTATTTCTAACAGGCACCGCTTTGGGAGGAATTAAGCGGGCTACATCCTTCGAACACTTTCCATGAAAATACTTGTAGAACAGACTCAAGGCGCCAACCGTTCTTCGATGTTCCAGCGAATCAAGGCCGCCGGTCAATTCCGGGTCCCCAATCAGACGGACCGCTCTTCTCTGAACAGAATCCAACAAATGCAGTGTATGTTTGGGAGCAGAGCCCCAAACGTGGGAGCAGTATTCCATAGTTGGTCGAATTTGGGCTTTGTAAAGAATTAACAGTTGTTGTGGGTGTAAAGCTTTCTGGTTCTAAATAATATTCCCAACTTTTGAGAAGCTCTCCTTGCTATGCCTGCAACATGTTCATGCCAAGACATATTTGCTCCCAAACTAACCCCCAACAAATTGAGCGACGATGCTAGGGGAATGGAGTGCCCCGACATAACTATGTCGGGTTCAGCAACGTTAACTTTTTTAGAAAAAAACTGCCGCTTGGGTTTTTGTGGCGTTAAATTCCACTTGGTTACTGTCACCCCAAGATAGAATTTCTTCCAGGTCTTTGTTAAGTTGAACGACCTCCTGCTGTCTGCGGATATTCGCCTGAGCAGCCGATGTCCGAGCGTTCAAGGTGAATGAAGAGACAAGCGTACTGTCATCTGCAAAGCTATAGATTGGATTCCCGGTCTTTTCCAGCAGATCGTTAATGTAAATGAGAAAGAGAGTAGGAGACAGTATGGAGCCCTGGGGCACACCGGCGTTGATAGTGAGGGTGTTAGAAAGAAATCCGTCGACTGCCACTCGTAAAGAACGCTCTCTGAGGAAACATGAGAGCCACAAACAGAATGCCAAAATAGAGAAAGCAATGAATACAAATAAGAAGATTGTCGGAAGTTTGGTTTGGGTACGAGAAACAGCGGGGGAGAAATGTTATCAAATTTTGTAAATGAAAATAACTTGTACGTTATGAACACATTTTTCCAAAAGCCAGAATATACACGATGGACATGGCAAAGCCCGGATAGTATAACAAGAAACGAAATTTATTATGTGTTATCAAATGACAAGAATATTGTAATTGAACAATTGTCTTGAACACGATAAGCATTGGCAGTGACCATCATCAGAGAGAGAGATCAGAGCAAAAATAAGAATAAATCTGAAGCAGGAGAGACCTAGATTGATAACTCATACAAAGATAAAGACACCAACAGGTATAATAAAGCAAAACATATACGAATATCGACAAGCACTAGAAAATCGTGTAAAACACGCAAACTACTAAACAGAACTTGAACTAAACGCACAAATAACCAAAAGCCTACTCATGTCTACATAACAAATAGAAACATCGAAAAAAATTAAATAGAGACACAAAATATTATGAAACAGAGACGACTATTAAAAAATGATCCTACAAACTGCAGATTAAAATTGGCAAAAAGAGACAAAAAAATGAAGAAAAAGATCAGAGAAAACGTCAGACAGTACAGAAACTCGGAAATAGAAGAAACTTTGGAAGAGGGGAAAAGTTTGAAACACCGATGTAACAACGGATGAAATATTGAACGCCCTAAAATATATGCACTACAAAGAACCAGGGGACGATCAAATAACTATAAAAATGATAAAGTATGGAGGGGCATCGATAATACAATCTCTTCAAGCTCTACTTAACAAATGCCTCATAGAAAGTAAAATACCAACACCTTGGGTAAGCGCCTTGATTTTACTTGTATTAAAATGAGAAACAAATTTAAACGGGAGAATTACAGACCCATCAGCCTGTTATCGGTACTGTACAAAATTCTCACTAGAATCATAACGTATAGATTAACGAACAAATTAGACAGTTATTAACCAAGTAAACAAGCGGGGTGTAAGTCGCTAAAGTGGGAAAATAAAGGAATACTAATGGACGGTGAACGATTAAATCACTTAAGGTTCTTAGATGATATCACTCTGATCGCCAAAGAAGAATTACAAGAAATGCTCATGAAATTAAATAACAAGTCTCGAGAAATAGATCTAAAAATAAACTTCACCAAAACCAAACATTTGAACAACGAAAGTGAAGATAACAGCCATGAACTATTAATAGAAGGTGAAAGAATAGGAAAGGTACAAACATTCATATATTTAGGACAAAAAATCGAAATATCAAAAAATAATTTAAAGGCTGACTTGGGTAGAAGAGTCTCTTTAGCTCGGTCTGCGTTCGGAAGGTTACCATCTACTTTTAAATTGGACATCCCAAATAATAAAAAAAGCCAGAGTGTTTGATCAAGACGTAATGCCGGTATTAACAAATAGCACTGAAATGTGGGCTTTAAATAAAGTATAATAAATAAACTCTAGGTAACCCAAAGAGGAATGGAGAGGAGAATGCTAAATATTTGACTCGAAGATCGTATTCCTAATATCGAGATACGAAGAAGATCAAAAATGACAGACGAAATACAACGAATATGTATATTAAGGTGGAATTGGGCAGGCATATAGCAAAGTAGAATAATAATAGATGGACACGCCGTATAGTTGAATGGAGGCCTAGAGAACACAAAACATGCAGAGGTAGACCACACACAAGATAGACGGACGACATAAAAAGATTACAGGACACGATTGTATGCCAAAAGCAAATAACAAAGCTTATTGGAGGCAATTTGGGGAGGCTTACATCCGACTATGGATGGAATAAGCTAATGATGATGATTATTTCACCGTTGGTCAAATTCAAGTTTTGTATAGAATTAACAGTTTTTTTGTGTAGTGCAGTGTTTTCTAGTTTGAAATAATATTCCCACCCTTGGGTTACTCCCTGCCAAAGATAGAATTTTTTTCCAGATCTTTGAAGTTGAACAACGATAATCACCATTTTATCATCATCTGCCTTGAAAAATAGACATACTGCTACGAAAAAAGGACATAGTACACACACTTCCTAATTAAAAAAAAAAATTATCTCGTAAAAGAAATAAGAAAATCAAATGGACGTATGGAGTTATTACGATAAACAAAAAAGTGTAATAAATTAAAAAAATATCCCTGTATTTATTGAACTTTTATTTTCCGGTAGATGGTTATTTTGTAATCGGACATGATTTAAATGTCTTCTCGTAGATCCTGTTATTTATTATTATATTTAGGAGTTTTGATGTATTTTTTCGGATATTGAAGCATCTCAATGCGATTAGTTGAAGCAACGTTCCTCTTAGCGATTTGTTATACCTTTTTTAAAAATAATGCATTGTTACATGCAAATTCTCTCACCCACTGTATCGTATCTAATAGTTTATTTTTAAGATAAATCTCATGGTATATGTTTAAGATAAACTTTTAATTAAAGTTATTGATTCTAACTGAAAACCATTCAAAGATGTCTGTGCACCCAAAATAACTAGTTGCTGCAACTAATTGCATTTTATTGAAGTAATTAATTTTGAGCTTCAGTCAGATATTTCGTATAAATGGTAGAGTACAATCGAATAATATACTGACGAACTGGTTATAAAGTCAAACTAAAGCAATTATCTTTATACATTTATTACATACCGCGTATCCCAAAAAAACAACGTATTCCCTTCGAGGGTTGATAGGCCAGCTCATAACTCACCAGAGTACGAAAATATACACATACACATACACACAATATGGCGGCTAAACTCATAATGTTTAAACAAAAAAAATATATCTTTATATCAAAAAAAATCAAAAAAAATTTTGAAAATTCATACTCGGTGCTTTCCGAGGATACTAAATTCATTTTTCTGCGGTTAATTTTTGTTTTTTGCACCCTTACAAGGGATGAAAACAGAGTTGGGGTGACTAATTATCAGAATTTGTAAAAGTTTTGCAAATTATGGAACCTTAAAGTTCCATTCCCTAATCTGCGGAACTAAATTTTTACAAATTCTGATGATTATTCACCCGCCTTCACCCACTGTAAGGGTGTAAAATCAAAAACTAACGACAGAAATAAATTCAGTACTCTCTGAAGCCCCCGAGTATGAATTTTCGAAATTTTTTTTGACGTTATTCGTTTTTTGATATAAAAATACATTTTTTTGTTTAAACGTTATAAGTTTAGCTGCCATATTACGTCCGCCATATTGAATTTTTTAAAAGGCCAGGTAGCATTCGAAAGTAGACACTTTAACAAATTTGAGACATTACACATACGTGGGTATCTCTTTTAGTTCTGGTCACACGGGTGTCTCCGTTGATGTGAAACGTCATATATACATATATATATATATATATATATATATATATATATATATATATATATATATATATATATATATATATACGAGGCTGGTTTGAAAAATCCGTGCAAAAATAAAAACTACTTATTTGTTTGGGGTAAACCTTTTTTATTTTTCGACATAGTCTCCTTTTAGGCTTATACACTTCGTCCAACGATGTTCTAGTTTGTTGATCCCTTCCGAATAATAGGATTTGTCCAAGTCTGCAAAATATCCATTAGTGTCTGCAATCACCTCCTCGTTTGAATAAAATCTTTGTCCCGCCAGCCATTTCTTCAAATTGGGGAACAAACAGTAGTCCGAGGGAGCCAAGTCTGGAGAATAGGGGGGATGTGAAACGAGTTGGAATCCTATTTCCATTAATTTTGCGACCACAACTGCTGAGGTGTGTGCTGGTGCGTTGTCGTGATGGAAAAGGACTTTCTTGTGGGCCAATCGCGGGCGTTTTTTCTTGCAGCTCGGTTTTCAAAAGGTCCAATAACGATGAATAATATTCACCTGTAATAGTTTTACCCTTTTCCAGATAGTCGATGAGGATTATCCCTTGCGAATCCCAAAAGACAGTCGCCATAACCTTTCCGGCCGAAGGAACGGTCTTCGCCTTTTTTGGTGCAGATTCCCCCTTGGTAACCCATTGTTTAGATTGTTGTTTGGGCTCAGGAGTACAGTAATGTATCCATGTTTCATCCACAGTGACGAAACGACGCTTAAAGTCCTCTGGATTCTTCTGGAACAGTTGCAAACCATCCTTGCAACACTTCACACGATTCCGTTTTTGGTCAAGCGTAAGCAATCGCGGCACCCATCTTGCGGATAGCTTTCTCATGTCCAAATGTTTATGCAAAATATTAAGTACCCGTTCAGTCGAGATGCCCACAGCACTAGCAATCTCACGCACCTTAACTCTTCTGTTATCCATCACCATATCATGGATTTGATCAATGATTTCTGGAGTCATAACCTCCACAGGCCATCCAGAACGTTCAGCGTCACTTGTGCCCATATGGCCAGTCCGAAAATTTTGAAACCACTTATAAACTGTTCTAATCGAAGGTGCAGAGTTACCATAATGTTTATCAAGCTTCTCTTTAGTCTCCTGAGGCGTTTTTGCCTTTCATAAAGTAATGTTTAATCACCACACGAAATTCTTTTTCGTCCATTTCTTGAAAATCACTCGACTTCCTTGATTCACACGAATGCCAAACACAAAGAAATAGACCAATATGGCTGAAACTTGGTGTGCGTTCATTCAAGAGATGCTACTAACTAAACATGACCTCGATACGCGCCGGTGGTGCCATCTCTCGGACTTTGCACGGACTTTTCAAACCAGCCTCGTATATATATATATATATATATATATATATATATATATATATATATATATATACATACGTGGGTATCTCTTTTAGTTCTGGTCACACGGGTGTCTCCGTTGATGTGAAACGTCATATATATATATATATATATATATATATATATATATATATATATATATATATATATATATATTTTATATATTGTCTTTTTTACTTATCAAAATAGATTCATTTACGCCGTGTTTTAAACAAATCTATAAAATCTGTTTTATATATCCTCTCCAATATTGACTTTCGGTGTGCTTAGTTTAAGTATCTGAAGAATCGAATAAAAAAAGAATTGATAATGTGGACTTCATTTCTTTGTTGATCTAAAATCGATTGCCTGGTTCAAAAAAAAGATTGAATAAAATACAATTATTTTATTTTTATTATATTTTTTTACTTTAAGTATACTTATAATAAAAGCTTAAAGTAAAATATAAAACCTTATAGTGACACACTTGAATGTTTGAAATAAGCTAGACACTAGCCACAAAAACGATCCCTATTGCGATAATGCATGCATATAATTAACCAACGCAGAAATATAATACGAGTATAAAAAGGTATTTGAAACTGATAATGGCTAAATTAACAGACATTTATAAATTACTTAATAAGTTTCTGAGAATATAAAAAGCCTTTTTAACATTGTTAGAAATGTATATTTTACCCTTATGTAATATAGATAAAAATAATAAGGCCCCTAAACGATCGAATGATTGTTAAACTTATTTAAAATAGTTGGACAAATCGCTTAAACTACTAATGTGTCAAAAACTTATCAAGGAAAAATATGCTACCAGAATGCTAATGTTAAAAAATTGCTTTCAGAAAAATATTTTTAATAATTTTTAATAATTTTTATGTAGCATACCATCACCTAACTTAACTAAATTTGTACGTCATACTAGTATAAAATTTTTGAAGACAAATGTTATCAAAATATCTTTTAAATAGAATTAGTGCAGTAAAAAAAGCACTTGAAATTGCACAGTTCAGATACAGCAATATTATGATTTTATTCTCTCTTATCACCAGGGGTATAGTCCTGACTTTTGGACCTCGAAAAACTTGTGCTCTTTTGTTTATAAACACCTGAAGTTTTTTGAGCTTAAAATGCGAATAACTCCGGTTATATATGTTGGATCGAGAAAAAAAAATACCAAACTCTTCGTAATTAAATTTCCAACAAATCTTCGTTGGTTTTAAGTCACTCAAATGTGCACATAACTTACAAAATTGAAAAAACCCACAAAAAACTGTTTTTTCTTTCTATTTTATTTTACAGGCCGATTAAGCGAACCGATCGGCTTAAAACCTTCAGAAAATATACAGTTTATTATAGCAAAAAACCCTGAAATTTTGGTTCAAAAATATTGAAGCCAGTGAGCAGAATTGAATTTGTTATTTAAAATTTGAATAGCCTCCCATTTTATGCCATTTGATCCAAAATGGATCCTTTTTTTTGAAAATTTAGATCTTGACGCCAGTTTTCCGATGCCATAAAAAAAAATTTTGTGGAGTCATTTTAACCGTCTTTTTTTACATTTGTTTATTGATCAAATAAAACAAATGCGTTTTTCGATCATTTTGAAAAAAATAAAAATAAATTTTTTTATCACATCTGGTAGAGAAACTTCATATTTTAAAAAAAATCATTTTCGTTAACAATTTTTTTTTTAAATGTCAATTGTTTTATTTGTTTAATAAACAAATGTAAAACAAATGGTTAAAATGACTTCAAAAAAAATTTTTTTAATGGCTTCGGAAAGCTAGCGTCAAGATTTAAATTAAAAAAAAAAAAAGGATCCATGTGCATGGCATGGCATAGAATGGCGGGCAATTCAAATTTTAAATAACAAATTCAATTGTGTCCACTGAATTCAATATTTTTGCTATAATAAAAGGAATATTTTCTGAATATTTCAAGTCGATCTGTATTAGTCGATCTGTACCATAAAATGAAAAAAAAAACAGATTTTTGCCGGTTATTTAATTTTTTAGGTTATTTACACATTTTTCACCAAAACCAACGAGGATTTGTTGAAAATTTCGTTATGAAGACTTTAGTTTTTTTTTTGTCTCGATCTGACTGATATAATCGGAATTATTCACATTTTAAGCTCAAAAAACGCGTCTTGAAAACTTCAATTGTTTATAAACAAAGGAGCACACGTTTTTCGAGGTCCAAAACTTAGGACCATACTTCTGGTGATACTCCAGAGAGGAAAAAATCATAATATTGCTATATCTAAACTATGCCTATCTTATTATTATTTTGACTTTTTTTTACAGCACTGAATAACATACGGTAAACATTTTTTATTAACTCAAATTTGTATAAATGTAACGCGTGAAGAGTATTTTTCAATAAAATTTGTCAAGCTTTCAAAATAATGAATAAAAAAATACAATAAAAGCTTCATGAAAATTTCAAAACATTATATGCACTGAAATCTTTTGTGGATTAAAAATTGTTGATAAAAAATTTTTAAAATATCAAAAACATTTAATTGACCGATATAAATGTTTTATAATGCAATACGTAAATACAATATCGGTTTTCATTTTGTTTAATTTAAGAGACAAAAGAAAATGGATAAAATGCAAACCAGTTATTATTGGCTAAGCCGGGAGCTGTGGGGTTTCATCCCTCGCTTGTTGCATGGTTGGAAAGCTTCCTCATGGGCAGGACTTAGAGTGTCAGGATGAATAATTTTATATCTGTGCAGTTTGGGGTTCTTTCTGGAGTCTCACTTTTGTTCAATTTGTTTCTGAATGACATGGTGAATGTAATTCAGCATTCTTCAATGATCATGTTCGCCGATGACTTTAATAGTGCAGTAAAAAAATAATTTGAAATTGTATAGTCTAGATACAGCAATATTATGATTTTGTCCTCTCTGGGGTATCACCAGGAGTATTGTCCTAAGTTTTGAACCTCGAAAAACTTGTGTTTTTTTGTTTATAAACAATTTAAGTTTTCGAAACGCATTTTTTGAGCTTAAAATATGAATAACTCCTGTCATAAAAGTCGGATCGAGCCAAAAAAAAAACACAAACTTTTCGCAATAAAATTTAGAATAAGTCCTCGTTTTAAGTCGCTAAAGTGCGTATGTAACCTATAAAATTGAAAAAGCAGGCAATTTTTTTTTTTATTTTATTGTGCAGGTCGAGTAAGTGAACCTTTCAGAAAATATGCTTTTTATTATAGCAAGGATGCCCTCACATTTTGGTACAAAAATATTGAACAGAGTGGGCACAATCGAATTTGTTATTTAAAATTTGAATTGTTCGCCATTTTATGCCAAAACGGATCTTTTTTTTTCAAAATTTAGATCTCGACGCCAGTTCTTTGATGCCATTAAAAAAAATTTTTTTGGAGTCATGTTAACCGTTTTTTTTTACGTTTTGTTTATTAATCAAATCACAACAAATGCGTTTTTTTGGTCATTTAAAAAAAAAATGAAAATTTAATAGAGAATCACGAGACCTTTATTTAAAAAAAAAATCATTTTCGTTAACGTAAAAACGACCGAAAAAAACGCATTTGTTGTTATTTACTTAATAAACAAATGTAAAAAAAAACGGTTAAAATCACTTCAAAAAAAATTTTTTTTTAATGGTCGGAAAGCTGGCGTCCAGACCTAAATGGGTTCATTATTTTAGTACCAAAATTTCAGGGTATTTTTATTATAACAATAGGCATATTTTTGGAAAGTTTCGAGCCCACCGGTTTACTTAGTCGACCTGTACAATAAAATGAAAAAAAAAACAGTCCTTTGCCTGTATTTTCAATTTTGTAAGTGTACAATGTACGTGCTCGAGCGATTTAAAACTAACGAAGGTTTATTGAAAATTTCATTACGAAGAATTTGTTTTTTTTTTATCTCGATCCGACTTATATAACCGGAGTTATTCACATTTTGAGCTCAAACAAAGCGTTTTGAAAACTTAAATTGTTATAAACAAAAGAGCACAAGTTTTTCGAGATCGAGAACTCAGGATAATACTCCTAGTTAGAGGATAACTATTGCTGTACCTAAACTATGCCTATCTCTTCATTATTTTGTCCTTTTTTTTACTGCACTATAAGTTGTACAGGAGTATTGAGTGGTGGGGTGACTCACTGGGACTCCAGAGTGATTTGGACGCCCTCTGGGTTTGGTCTCAATCTAACAATTTATTGTTGAATATCAAAAAGTGTTGCTGCATCAGTTTCTTTAGGGTTACTAGAAAATTTAACACTGGTTACTCAATTAATGAAAGGGTTTTGCAGCGTGTCACAGTCGTCAGGCATTTTGGAATTTGGTTCGATGAGAGATTGTCCTTTGTCGAGCATATTTCCAGGATAAACCTGAAAAGCTTTTGTCCCCTGGGTTTTGTGATTAGGAATTTTGGTGAATTATCTGTGAATATCGCCAGATTGTTGTATACCTCATTGGTGAGGTCAAATCTTGAATATTCCACTCTTGTCTGGTCACCTCACTATCGAATTCACATTGATAATCTTGGGCGTGTACAAAACAGGTTCCTTTGCTTTGCGGCTAATAAGCGTAATATTAACTTTGATTATTACCATAGGTCAGATGTGCTGCATAAGTTGGACTTGGCGGTGGAACTCTAGAGGTGAGGCGGATGCGTCTTAATTTGTGCTTCAGAGTTATCCGTGGATTGATAGACTGTCCCCGTCCAGAATTAATTTAATACCCCCTGTCGTGACTTGCGTAACCTTCAACTCCTTCATATATCATTTCATTCCAGCAATTAAGGGCAACATTCTCCTATCGATAGATCCCTCCGAACTTTAAACAACTTTTACATTAACTTATTTAGGTAAACTCTGTGTGGCTTTAAAGCAAAGTTTGTTAGTTCGAATTCCTAGTCACTCCCGTATTCTGTATATTGTTGTGTTATATTATACTAGCCGGGCCCGCGGCTCCGCTCGCGTGGACTTGATTCACTACTATCGCCACTGCTTATTCCTTATGTTACCCAATGTAATAAAATATCTCCCATTATTTCTCCTTATCTCCCAATATTTCTCCTTATTTCTCATTATCTATACATAATTTCCATTATCTAGGCTTATCTCTGCTCATCTCCCATTATTTTTCCTTATCTCCCATTATTTCTCCTTCTTCCATTATCTCACCATAACTCCCATTATCTAGACTTATCTCTGCTTATATCCCATTATATCTCCTTATCTCCCATTATCGAGGCTTATCTCGACTTATCTCCCATTATTTCTCCTTATCTCCCATTATCTCACCTTATCTCCCATTATCTAGGCTTATATCGAATTATATAGAACATATATATAAATTTATAAAAACACGTAAATCGGATAAGTGGTTCTCGAGTGATAAGCGCACTAACGGACAGACAGACAGACAGAGAGACGTTGCATTTTATATATATTGTATTCTTTGCTACATGATATTGTTCCATATTTAATGCTTTAGGGAGTGTATTGCAAGAGAACGCGCTAGCGGCAAACTTTTCTCCGACTTGAATCACTATTATCGTCACTGCTTATTCCTTATGTCACCTAATAAAATATATTCTATAACCTGGCCAGAGAACATGCGTATGTTTAAAAAAAAAGCACGTAAATCGGATAAGTGGTTCTCCAGTGATAAGCACACTAACGGACGGACAGATAGACAGACAGACAGACGGACAGAGAGACATTGCATTTTATATATATTATAGATATTCTCTGCTACATAATATTGTTCCATATTTAATGGTTTGGACTGTGTATTGCAAGAGAACGCGCTAGCGGCAAACTTTGTCCGACTTCATTTACTATTATCGTCACTGCTCATTCCTTATGCTACCTATCGTAATAAAATATAGCCTATAACCTGGCCGGAGAACATATGTATGTTCTAAAAAAAAAAGTACGAAAATCGGATAGGTGGTTCTCTAGTGATAAGCGCACTAACGGACAGACAGACAGACAGAGAGACGTTGCATTTTATATATATTATAGATGTAATAAAATATATACCTATAACCTGGTCAGAGAACATATGTATGAATTTAAAAAATCACGTAAATCGGATAAGTGGCTCTCGAGGGATAAGCGCATTAACGGACACAGACAGACAGACAAACATTGCATTTTATATATATTATAGATATAGATTATTATTATTATTATATAACCTGGGCAAAGAATATATATATATATATATATATATATATATATATATATATATATATATATATATATATATATATATATATATATATATATATATGAATTTAAAAAAGACAGGTAAATCGGATAAGTGGTTCCCGCTTGATAAACGCACTAATGGACAGACAGACCGACAGAGAGACATTGCATTTTATATATGTTATAGATTATACATTACAGATATTCTTTGCTACATAATATTGTTCCATATTTAATGGTTTAGGCTGTGTATTGCAAAGGCACGCGCTAGCGGCAAACTTATTTCCGACATCATTCACTATTTTACGTCACTGCTCATTCCTTATGCTACCTATCGTAATAAAATATAGCCTATAACCTGGCCAGAGAACATATGTATGTTTAAAAAAAAAAAAGTACGTAAATTGGATAAGTGGTTCTTCAGTGATAGGTGCACTAACGGACAGACAGACAGACAGACAGATAGACGTTATATTTTATATATATTATAGATTACTATTACAATTCCTAGTATTGTTGCTATTATGCACTGACTGTTGTTACCAACTTATAAATTATTGTATTTTTTTACTATAAGTTTATAAATTGTAAAAAAGGGCTAGCCCGTGAATTTAATAAATAAATAACTAATTCGAATAAATATGTTTTTTTTTACAGCGTCAAGTATTGGAGGTATTCCAGAGCTTTCTGGTGGTGGGTATAGCTTGGAATTAAGAGACGTAAGACCTCAAGATGCGGGTGATTACATATGTCAACTGGGAACCATTGAACCTAAGGAAATAGTCCATACTCTAGAAGTTTTAGGTAAGTTTGTATACATCTTGATTCAGAAAAATCCCAACTTTTCCATATGATTAAACAAAAAGTAGTGTAGTAAAAACATTTATTTCAATCGCGCATCTATTATTTTTTAAGATATTTTTTGTTAGTTCTTGAAGTCCCATCAACATGAAACCCTCCTAGAATAACGTTTTTTTTTTATTCGTTTATACATCCATTTTGGCAATGCAGTTATGAAAAACCTAAACTAAGGGAGATCATTAAAGCAAAAATACATTAAAAAATTAAGATGGAAGGGAAGTTTTCACGACTTTGATGGGATGAGAAATAATGGTTCTTGGGTTTATACCGTGTTAAATTGGAATAACTTTTGGATATGTTGCCTACGAATATGTAAAGCATCTTCTGAGCTCTGTACTTTTCGAGATTAGAATATTGAATAGGACTGGAGACACACAAAATAACTGTTTACATCTGACTGACGTTCTTCTAACAGGGACATATTTGTATGAGTAAGCTTCTCGTAAGCCGAATGTCCCATAGTGCTGTTACTTTTTACAGGGAGGGATACGACCTAATCCAGTTTTCATTTAATGTTGAAATGTTATCGATTAAGGTGATCAAGATGTCAGCTGTATCAACCCTCTACAGTACCCATAATCAATCTAAAAGTAACCAAAGTTTTAATTTCCCAATTTCTATAAACGAAAAACTGTAAAATCGATAGAAATTTTACACAGGGAAACTATGATATTAGTGTGTTTTATAGCGAACTATGTATATTTTGTCAATAAATGTGCATAACAATTTAAACGGAACCCTTTTCTCAAGTACATCGTACACTTAGTAAATATTTTTTTTTGTTCGTATTTTAAAGTATACTTATTATTGTAGTACCGGCGAGAATACATTTTGTCTCCCACTCTGGAACAGTAGAAGTAACTCAGGGACAAATGGTTAAAATGGAATGTAGAGCCTCGGGTAACCCAGTACCTACTGTCTCTTGGACTCGCAAAAATAATGTAATGCCAAGTGGTGAACGCAGTATTCAAGGGCTGTCGATGGTTATACAACATGCTGACAGACATTCAGCGGGACAGTATCAGTGTTCGGCAGATAATGGGGTTGGTGAGCCCGATACTAAACACATCAATATAAATGTTTTATGTAAGTACTTTTATTTTTCTATTATTTAGATACTTTGAAACCGATTATCAACAGACACACGATTTTGGATATAATAATGAAAATATAAGAAAAAAAGATCTATTAAACATATGATCACAAATGTACTGTTTTCGCGGTTCTACATTAAAATGTTACCTACTTTGGTTCTCACGATATAATTCACGAATTACTCTATCTATTTTGATAAGAAATTTTGTATTTTTTTACGTTACAACACGCCACTAAATATAAAAAAAAAATCACCAACATTAATTACCCGAGTATTACTATTAGGAAGACAAGTACGTTATTAAGAAAAAATAATCAATTTATATTTACAATATGTTTTCCTTAAAATAATTCCCTAATCATTAACATATTTTACGCCTTCAAAATAAACGAATTTGTATACAGATCTGGCCGTATTTATTTAATAAATAGTATGTAACTGTCTAGAAAAAATTTAACTTTAAACTTACCTTAAAAAATAAGGAACCAAATTATAACTGATAAAATTTAAAAGAGACATTTTTGTGTCAAATCGATAAAGAACGTGTGATTATTTTGCGTAATTTACATATGTTACTACTATAAGGATGCGTCATTGTTTGGACTTTACCGATACCTTATTTTTTTCCGTATCTTTTAGTTGATTTAAATTCTCCGATTGGTGACATACGTATTTATTATGATCAGTTATTTTCGCTAATTCAACATCTCCTATTTAATGAAATAACTTGTTGACTTCCATATCTATTGCCGAGCCGCTGGCGGTAATGGGACTGACCTGTAAATTGCATAATAATCCATATGTTGGTTCAAGAATTATTCCTGATCACAACATCCTTCCAATAACGCATAAGCGTTTTTTTGAAGGCACTCTATCAGCTGTAAATCAACCAAGAAGGAGGACAAATGTAAAATTCCGAATCTTTTCCCGCTAGCCGGAAATTAGCAGAAATGGGATACTACGACGTGTATGTCTGAATTTATTAATTTGACTTATTGGTCAATTTTACATCATGCAAGACCATCCATACCACAAATTTCAGATACAAGGACTCTCTAGAGTTCAATTTTGTCACACCATTATGGATAAGTATCTCGATTGCAAACACAGAATACTTTTGAGTGATCAACCACAATTTACGCAAAACTGACTTAAAGATGATCTCGTCGAAAACATGTGGGCTGAGAAACCGTGACATATTAAAAGAAACTTTATCCCAAAGGCCAATCAGTGCAAACGTATGGATTGGAATACCCGGAAACTCATTAATAGGTATTCACATTTTTGTCAGCATATTTACTTATCATTTTTACAAAATTATCTTTCCCTGCTACTAGAAACTAGTAGAAACAAGAAAATAAATGATGTTCCGAAAGGACTGAGCAACTCTACCATCGACTTATATAGTAACAAACTATTTACGGGATATTTAAATGACACAACAGAAGTCCAGATCTTCTTTTTCTTCTTCGGGTACAATGACCGCTCAATGATCGTTGGTTATCATGTTGGCTACCACGTTGATGATAATTGTTTTATTAACAGCCGCTCTGAAGGACTGAATCGTAGACTTTCCGTGCTACTGCCTCAAATTTTTCAACTACGATGTCCTCGTTCAGTAGTCGTCGATACACCCATATCGCGTCCAAGCTTCTATGCCGAACAAGAGAACCGGAAAGACATAGCGGCCTACCATTTCCATCCGTAGTTTCAATGATAGGTCTTGACTGGTTAAGATTTTTTTATTCTTCATAAATGCGTTTCGGGCTTTCTCTGTTCGAAATTTTGACTTTTACGGTCGGATCTCAGTGGTCGTTGATACATCAATTTATCAACTCTATCTATCTTTGTGCTACTAACTATAATACCACCATCTTCAATATTAGATTTTTTGCTTATATTCATATATTTTGTTTTATTTACATTGAGTCTTAAACCAAACTATGTAAAAGTGTCAGTTATTTTTTCCATAAGTTTCTATAGATCTTTTCCGTTATTAGTGATAATTAAAGTATCATCGGCGTATTTGATGTTATTTATGTTAACGCCGTTGATGTTGATTCCTTCAGTGATACCAGTGAGTGCTTTAATGAATATCACCTCTGAACAGAGGTAGAAGAACAAGGGAGATAAAATCTTGTCTTATCAGATCTTAGGCTTCTCCTTTTAAAAAATTATTTAAGAAAACGAAGTTGTGAAAATAACTTCAAAAGAATCATGAATACAAAGAATTCGTCAAACAGCAGACAAGGCGCTGATAAAACTCCAAATAATTATTATTGCAAATAAATTGAAGAAATGATTTCATTGATGTGCGTAGGTGAATGGTGGCTATTTTGAACAATTAACTGATTAAATAATTTTTTGAAACAAAACATTTGGTTTTTACTAATTGGGATAAATTTAAAATTAAAATAACCGGTCAAGTGCAAGTTGAACTTGCGCAATTAGTGTTCCGTACGTTCATTGCTTTTAAAATAAAAAATTTTGTTGCCGAGGTATAAAATAATCAGTGACTTTACAAAACACCCCCAAATGAGTTTTCAACAAAGTTTGTTTCCAATCTTTACTTGAAATTTTGTTTTTTTTTATATACCAGATAAATTATTAAAGGTATTGCACTCGTGATAATTTTCGTTCAATCTACACCCCGTGGAGAATATTCCAGAATTTTTTCAAAATTTTTCGATTAGTACTTTTCGAGATAAGGGAACGATTTTTCGGGATTTTTAAAAATAATACAAAGAAAATTGTGCCCAAGTATTGACACCATACTCGATCACCTAGTAATTTTTTTTTCACTTCCGATTTCCCCATGCAAAACTAACCCCTTAAGTCAAAATTTAAATTTCAAAACTACACGGCTCTGATGAGGCCATCAATTCCTATATTAGTACCAAATTTCTACTTTCTGCGACAAATAGTTTCGGAGAAAATCGGGGTGTGACAGACGGACAGACAGACAGACACCGAAGTGATCTTATAAGTGTTTCGTACGGAACACTAAGAAAGAACTCTTTGGAATTTAAAGTGAAATAAAATAAGTCGTTTGTCTCAAAATTAACAATAATAATTAGAAACGTTGAAACTATAAATTTTTTATTCCTAATTTTGTAATTGCAATAAATTTTAATTTTTAGATTTTTCTGTTTACTCTGTATAACATATCTCGTATTTAATGTTAGAAAAATATATTTTTAATGCAGGAACTTTTAGTATCAATACGATTTTCTATATTGTTGTAAAATTCTGTTGACGGGCTCAGTAAAACCGAAAATGAATGGCAATTGTGTTTCTAGTCTAAGTTTTATACCCCAAAACTACGACTTTATGGGTAAAAGTTTAGCAAAATATAGTACTAACAGGCATCATTGTAGATAAGTATATTCTTATAAGTTTATAAGTAAATAACTTGTTATCAACTATCGATTTAGCAATAAGCGTATACGACATAATAATAGCTGATATTTTTCTTTCTCTTCTTTCTACCTTTCTTCTTTTCTTTCTACCTAACTTCAAAGATAATTTTATAAGTTAAAATGGTTAAATACCAAAAAGATATTCATAAGTAATTCTCCATTGGAACAGAAAAATGCAAAGATTAATAAAACAAATCAAAGACCATTTAGGTCCATAATCAATTTTTAAATTCAGTCAGTCATAATAAAATTGACGCCCATAGGGTGAATAAATTAATTTCATGCAGAAATATTAGAAATACTATATAAACAGTTAACCAAATTAAATTTGTTCAAGTTTTTTCATGTTCTGAAAATACTTTAATTACTCTAAAACAATTAACATCTTTCTCTAACTGTTAAAATAATCGAGTTGGGGGTAGTCCATTTATAATGAAAAACCTTGTACATAATGTACCGTATTAACCCTAAGAAAAAAATATGGAAAATTCTATTCATTTTTCTCGAAAATATACAGTTTTATATTAATCTCTGTCGAGTTACAAAAAAATTACGCTATGGAGATAACAAACCAATATTTATTTAAAGTACGCGTGTAACCCGATTATCAGATTTAATATTTTCCTATCTCGGGAATATTTCCAATACCAATAGGTAGATTTTTCGAATGTTTTCACGTTTAATTGCCGCGAAAAATCAAGCATTAAGCAAACACAAAGCTATCAATATTAAACTGAATTGCGGTTCTGGTAGTGCTGCTGCAATGAATAACTGCTGCGAGTTAAAATATTTTAGCGACGTCGATTGCCGATTTATTTACAAAGCACTCGACACTACATCGATGCGAAAGCATATTATTAGATGAAGGTCATTCTATCGAAAAGAAGAATACCTTTAAGAAAAAGGTTAATTCGTTTCATAAGAATTATTTTTGTCACAGTAAATTTTTACTAAGTATAAAATTATGTCAGTCGTCTTTGCAGTCCAAAAAAAAATTAACGTCGGATTACTTCAACGTCATACTTTATACGATTTTCGTGCACATCTCAGACTTAGAGCAGTATAACGAACGTAAATTGACCTAATAGAGTTTTATAGTAATGTACGTTTTTATTTGAGAAGATACAAGATTTATTTTCAAGGCACTCGATACTTCATCGATGAGAGAGAATATTTTTAGATAAGAATTATTCTGTTGACAATGAGAGCTCCGTTTAGAAAAAAAGGTTATTCGTTTTAAAAAAAATCATTCTATTTTTAGTGTTCCGTACGGAACACTTATAAGATCACTTTGGTGTCCGTCGGTCTGTCTGTCTCTCCGTCTGTCTGTCTGCCGCACCCGTTTTTCTCCGACATAGAAAGTTGAAATTTGGCAATAATATACGAATTTATGGCCTCACCAGAGTAGTGTAGTTTTGAAAGTTAAATTTTGACTTAAGAGGTTAGTTTTGGGGGGTGAAATCGGACGTGAATTTTTTTTTTACCAGGTCATAGAGTGGGATGTCAAATGAAAGCTTGTATAAAGTTCAAAAATATATATAATGTAATACTTGCGCACAATTCTCTTTGCGTTATTTTTAAAAAAGTGTGAGAAATCGCTGTCCGCCCACCTTGTCTCGAAAAGTACCGATCAAAATATATATATATATATATATATATATATATATATATATATATATATATATATATATATATATCTATATATATATATATATATATATATATATATATATATATATATATATATATATATATATATATATAATTTTTCTGGCATATCAGGTCATCAGTTTTCACTAAAGATTGGAAGAAAACTTTATTGTAGACTCATTTGCAATGTGTTTTATAAAGCCACTGATCATTTTATACTTCCGTAACGAAAATTTTTATTTTAAAAGCAATCAACCTACAGAACACTAATTGCGCAAGTCCAACTTGCACTTGACCGGTTTTTTTATTTTGATTCGAGATATTTTCAAATATAAACCAATAACATATTTGTAAGGAATTTTTTATGTAAAAATTTATATCAGCTACATATGAACTAAGTCCATATTTCGCCAATAACTACTTTTATCTGTCAAATCACTCGGGACGCGTTTTGCCGTATCACGGCTCGTCATCCGAGCTAGAATGGGCAAAACTGAAAGTACTTGTGGCAGTACTTGAGTAACATTGCAGTAAGATACATTAAATTGTATTTCTACCTTACGAAAGCCTAAAATTTAAAAGTATACCTGTCCTCTGTCGGGGGCTGTTTAAGATCACGGTCCTACAGAAGAATTAATACTAACAATTACCGTTAGGCAGCTCGATCGTCGGGATTTTAACCCAATATTAGAAATCTATATCAACTACTAAAAGTGAACATAGTCCATATTTTAGCAATGACCATTTTTCTCTCATCTGTCAATCCACTTGAAATACGTTTTGCGGTATCACGGCCCATCAGCCGAGCTAGGATCGACAAATGAACAAAATTTAAAGTATTGGAGTACTGACATAATGCCCTAGTGAAAGCCTAAAATTTGAAAGAATACCTGCGTCTGTCGGGGGTGACTACAATTTACTTTTATATATAATAACGCTTTACTTTTATGTAAATTTAATTTTGGTTTTTTTGCATTAAAATGTGTCTCAAACGCTTCTGTTTTTCCTGTATAAGTTTCTTAGTAATAATTTTTAAAAAATCTCGGATTTATGTCATAACTTGTAGCAATATGCCTCCATTATGTGATGTAAATAAATGCCATATGCCTAACAATCATAACACAATACATACACCTAACTTGAACTAACCTGAACTAAACGAATAAGACTAAAAAAAAGGAGTCAGAGAGAGAGAGATACTCTGCCTCCAAGATTGTTCATTGCAGTCTGAGAACAAGCCTTTAAAATATTAGATTCGGAAAGCAAGGGAATTATGGTTGATGGGGAAAGATTGAACTATTTAAGGTTTGCAGATGACATAGTTTTAATATCAGACAATTTTCAAGAGTGCAGAGAAATGTTAGAAGAACTACAAAAACCAACTCAGAAAACAGGTCTGCCAATAAACTAAAATAAAACGCAGATGATTACCAACTTAGTACCCAGCGAACCTATAAAAGTAGAAAATAAGGAGATTGGGACTGAGCAAAAATACCAACTACCTCGGCCATAAAATCCGGATCAGCAGGGACAACCAGATATGTGAATTACACAGACGACTAGCCTTAGGTTGTGCAGCTTTTGGAAAACTTAGAAATGTATTTAAAGTAGTGCTAACATTGTAACTTGTGAACTTGCCCGCACTTTGTGGCGTCATTTTTTGTACCCTGTGAAAAGTTGTTTGTCCCACGCTTGAGCGCAATTTTCTTGCAGCTCCGCTTTAATTTCTGAGAAGGTATTGAGTGAATAATGATTTTAAAAGAACTAAAGAAATTAAACAAACACTAGCTCAGTTTTCCTTGGTAGAGAAATATGGGTAAGAGATAATTGTTGTACGTCTTTTTGGAATTATTTTTTTTTTTTGGTTAAAAACTTTATTTGTACTATTTTTTTTTTGGGCACCATTCATTTTAAAATAGAAAGGATCTAACTTCAGCTAAAAAAATGAAAAAACACTGAAGTGTTTATACAGTTGGTACTAAAAAGAATTAGTCTAGTACAACCCTTCTTATCCTGAAAAGAAAGATAGGTGTACAGTGAAACACTAGCTTTAATCAACAAAAAGAAAATTTATTCATGATTTTAAAATAAAAGTTCCAACCCTTGCAGTTTTAAGAATTACAAAAATTCTAGCCTAAGCAGTAGTTATTAAAATTAAAGTTCCTAAATCAGTCATTTTACTTCTGAAACTTTACTACACCCGAAATCAAAGAGTCGTGATTTTCACTTCACGATTTATCAGTTCAAATTGCTGTTAAAACACTTATTTGCGGGAAATAGATCTACTGATGTATGTTCTGGTGACTTACGGTTTTCCTACGGGCTTCTAGGCCTTCAATGGAACACAAAACCGATTTCACACATTTCATCACTTATTTTCAGTATGACTTCACGATGAGAAGAGCCTACTTCGGCTACTCCATGTAGAAAAAAACACACTAAGCCCACTACGGCTTTACGTTAAAAACTCGTACTTAATTTGGCTCTCGTAAATATTGCCAGAAGCCTCTACTGCGGCTTGATGGGCAAAGCCTGGCTGCGGCTTCGTTGTAAAAAGCCTCTCGGCGGCTTGGTGGAAGTAAGCCTCTACTGCGGCTCGGTGGAAATAAGCCTTCACGGCGGCTTGGTGGAAGTAAGCCCCTTGGCGGCTCGGTGGAAGTCAGCCAAGATCCGCGTTCTCCGGACCCTTAAATAAGCCGTGAGAACTACGTCCTGAAAATGGCGACGCCGGAACCAAACTCCGGAAACAAACATTTCACCAATCCCGGCGTACCACAAATTCGATGGATTCGGTCGGCAACCCGCACTGCACACTGTACCACAAGTGATCTGTGAAATACACTGCTCGATACAAAAATGAAAAGAAGTACAATATAAAGCCAAAAATCAGTAACATTACATGGTCTTAAAATCTAGGAAAAAATGAATGTTACATTACCCCCTTCCAAAAAGAAATAGACTACACTAGTCTATTAAACTAAGCCTATTCATCAAAAAAAAGGTACAAAGTGCTACATTGTCACTTAATACTAAGGTCAAAACTTAAAAAAAAATTACAATCCTCGGACCTTACTACTAGACTTAATTTAATTAAGCACTAATATTAAGTACAATGAAAACCAAATGAAAATCTTTGCATGATCACAAGAATCTTATAACTAGACTTAACTTAATTAAGCACTAAGGTTGAGTACAGCAAAAAGTAAATAAAAATCCTTGCATGAACATAAGAAATACCTTTCCAAAGTAACAATAGTGGTCTTCTTATATAAAAGAATCAGGTCTATTATTGTTACCAAAACAAAAAAAAAATATAACTTTGTCTAGACTCTTGTCTAAATCAAAAAAAGTGAACTGAAACAAAATATGAACACCCCCTTAAAATAGTTTAAGGATTGTCAGAAAATTTTCTATTTCAGCAAAAGAAATTTAGAAAAATTCTTAAATAAAGAAAAATAAAAAAAATAAATGATTCTAGTGCAAACACTAACACTAAAAGGAAAAAGTCTTGTAAGACCATTTAGCACTAGGCTAAGAAAAACATCTGGATAAATATCCAGACAAACGCTCGGGAAAAATCGCAATTAATGTCCTAGCTCACCGCTAAGAGAACATTCCAAATCTAGTATCACTACTAGTCGCATCAGAAAATAATCGCACTCTATCGCGCAATGTCGACGTCCTAAGACATCTAGACATGCTAAAATCGCCAGGGAAAACGCTCTGGTTGATCGCCAGATAATCGCACTCTATAACGCAATGTCGACGTCCTAAGGCATCCAGACATGCTAAAATCGCCAGGGGAAAACGCTACATCGCGCAATGTCGACGTCCTGAGACATCCAGACATGCAAAAAAAACGCCAGGGAAAACGCTCTGGTTGATCGCCAGAAAAAAACTCGGCTCCTCGCCAAGAAAACACTCTGTATATCGCCAGAAAAAAAAACCTCGCCTCCTCGCCAAGAAAACACTCTGGTACATCGCCAGAAAAAACCTCGGCTCCTCGCCAAGAAAATACTCTGTAAATAGTCCTCGACTACACAAAGTCTGCGTTCTAAAAGAACAATCTCGCCATTAACATAGTGAGCAGCTATAAAAGCTAACAATATCACTATAAGCGCAGTGAATAGCTATAAAAGCTAAAATTCACTCTAAACACAGTGAATAGCTGTAAAAGCTAAAATTCACCAAACTGAATGATCCTGCTTCAAAAAGCAATGTTCACAAAAAAACAGAATGATTAGTCCGCGCGCAACTAACATTCAAGGAAACATTCCCAGAATAACCGTATGAGACAGCAAGTCTCGAAATAGGACCTCCCTAAAATCATAATTTTATATATAGGAGTCCATAAACAAAACGACTCAAAATCACACATTTTGAGCACATGCCCTCAGGCAACCAATACACAGAAATATATACAGAAATATATACAGGAGTTCAAATCCCAAACTCTTGGTTATGATAACTCCATATCGAGCTTGGCGAAAGCTCTTAGCAAAAGCTAAACAAATCTTCGGCACATCGCACCAAAGTGGTAAATCTGCCTAGAAACATGAGCCGGAAAAAAACGCCCTCCGTCATTCTTCAAGGTGGCTACACAGAGATATAAAACTTAACCAGCGTTGCGCCTCTTCAAGTTGCATGAAGAACCCTCGGGTACTGGTCTCGCCCTAGAACAACAACGAAAAACATTCAATCCATCCCACATAACAGGAGACAAACACCTCACCACGATATACTGAAAGGTGGAGACAATAGAATACGGAAATGGTGACCCTGGTGTCCACCAACAAAAGGGAGTAGATTATAGCATCCACTAAACTAAAACGGTGTCTACCACACCACCATAAGTCAAAAAAAAATTAATCAATAGGGTGTTCCGAAACACACTACTGCCAACAGCCTGTCACCACTAATAGGCTAATTGGAGCTGAGGTCGACTACAGTAGCTAGGCTCTCCTTTGGCTCAAATAGAAATAACCATTGAGTAACAAAACCTCTAAAGGTCCCAAAGGTCAAACGTTCCCCCCATAGACTACCCTTCCAATCAGTCTGTTCCTCAGGAAGACTAACTCCCTGCCAAACGTCGTAACGGCATCTGTTAGCACCCGGTGCATCACAGCCTGTAAAAACAGATTACTCATGGGATACAACCTAAAAGGTTTACAAGGTTGACTTAACCAAGCTTCTTACGGAAATTTCCAAAAAATGAAAATGAGCTTAAAAAGCTACATGAAGCAAAAATTCCTCTATTTTTCGGTGGCAATTCAACAAAACCTTTGAAGACGACAAGAGCTTTTCCAGCTTAATCAGAAACAAGAAGAAAACATCGTTGACAGCTAAAATATTCGATCATGGTGTTAATCGTCTCCCTAGACAATAGCCTCTAGAAGAAACTGCTACAGGTATCAGGCATAACCGTTTTCTGTCAGCCCAAACTTCTAGATTACCTCTTGGAAATCTAAAAATTCGGTTAGGAATCTTCCTTCACTGCGCTTAGCCACTCTTGACAAGGTTCTCATCTCGGTATCAGATTTTGATCATTTCTTTGTGAAACGACTGTCTTACTCTGCCCTCGTCTCCTGTAAATGATCAGCCTTTAGTTCTCCTGCAGGACTTCAATTTCCTATCAATCTGATAGTAGACCGAAAAAACTCATCAGACGCCTATGAGTCTATGCAAAAAAATTTTTTAAATTAGTGACTCAAAGGTAACGTTTAAACGGCCCTGAAAAGAATAGAAAATACCCTCAGTTTGTCAATTCAGAAGAAGATCTAAATCAAATTAATCCAAGTCTTAAACTTACTGGATATACCAAAATCAAGTTACTCTTAATTGCACCCAACATATACCACTAAGGTAATAAAAATACACCCACTCGGGTAACAAACTTTGAAATTGCTCAAAAAAAAATCTTTTGACTCCACATCATACCACGCGAGCTCCATCTTGCGCTTGTCCAAACTCAAGATCACTTTGGATTGCCTCTTATCAAGATTTCGCTTCCAAGTGTCAAGAACTGGATATTATTTGGGGTCATAAGCAAATCAAATCCCGCGACCACCGACATACCAGTCTTATGATATATCCTGAGTGTGACTCTTTCGCAAGCTCTCGCAACAGCTGAGTCGATGCTAAACATCAACCACAATCAACCTAAGTTTGGATATGATCAGTACCCAAAACCTTAGCAAAAAATAATAAAAGTAAGCTATACTCTGCTCAACTTTTATAACAGTCAAAAAAAACGAGGTCGTCACCTCTACAGAGCAACATCAAAAAAAACTAAAGCAAAGCAATTAAGATAATGTAAATATGAATTATTCTTCTTCTGACAAACTTTCATTAGGGTTAGGTTCATTGAATGGTTTTAAGTCTTTAATATGCCATCGTCCCACTTTAGTCCCATCTAAATTAACTAAACCATAAACTAAGTCTGAAATCTTTTCTCTTATCACGCAATGCACATACTTAGGTACCAACTTAGATGTGAATTTATCAGCTGCACTGGAAAGAATTTTATTTTTTCGCCAAACGTGATCACCTATTTTAAAGGAAAAATCCCTTTTTCTAAGGTTGTAAGACTTACTGTTCCGTTCATAAGCCTTATGTATCCTTACGCACGTCGGTGAAAATATCTTTTAAACCCTTCAAATTTTCGGCGTACGCACCCCTGTTACCCGGAATTATTTCGCTGTCAACATTGACATCCAAATCTAAACTTTTATAATACGATCCAGATAGAGGTATATGTCTGCCGTAAACTAAGAAAGACGGTGTGAACCCTGTTACTTCGTATCTTGCGGTATTTATAGCTTGTTGAATTTTGGAAATATCTCTATCCCAAGTGTCATGTGAATCAACGTAACTTCTTAAAGCGGTCCCGACTGTTCGGTTATTACGTTCAACAAAATTACATTGTGGAGAGTACACGGGATTAAAACGGATGTTAAAACCATAAGTTTCACTTAAGCTCTTAAAACTCTTAGAGGTAAACTGAGTACCGTTATCGCATATCAAGAGCGATGGAACACCGTGGATTAGAAAGACATTATTTTCCAAAATTCTCTCTATATATTCAGCTTTAGAGCTTTTCAAAGGAAATAGCATGGTATACTTTGTAAACCAGCAAGAAACCACGAGAAGCCATTTATTTCCCTTTTTTGAACGTGGGAATGGGCCTACTAGATCAGCTGCTATGACTTGAAAAGGGTAAGTAACCGTTTTCTCTTTTCCCATCAGTCCCATAGGTAATGTATTTGGAGATTTCTGCGCTCCACATACTTCACAAGTCCTCACAAACTTTAAGATATCAAAACGCATTTTTGGCCAATAATACTGTTCCTGAACCCTGTGAAGAGTTTTATAAAAACCAAAATGACCAGAAGTAGGAGGAGTGTGACACATGTCTATAATTTCCTCTCTCTGTGGTTTAGGAACTAGTATTTTCCTCTCGGGTACATTAACTTTTAAAGGCAACTGGTTTGGGATAAATTTGTGCACGAAATCATTTTCCACCTTCCACTGCGGAAAATTTTGAGGGTATTCTTTAATTTGCTGCCGTAAATTATCGTACCATGGATCTATACGATCTATGTCTACTGTATCAATTCTTAGGCCAATCTGTGCATTAAGACTGTTTTCGTCCACGGTATGATCTGGGATTCTTGACAAAGCGTCAGGAATAACATTGTGGACTCCTTTTCTATGAATTAAATTAAACGTATGTTGTCTCAGCCTAATCGCCCAACGCGCTAGTTTGCCACTAGGGTTTTTAATAGAATTAAGCCACAATAAACTATAATGATCTGTTATGACCGTGAAAGGAACACCTTCTATGTAAGGTCGAAACTTTTCGATGTTAAAGAGTACTGCTAAACATTCTTTTTCAACAACCGAATAGTTACGTTCAGCCCTTGATAAAGTTCTACTGGCATACGCTATCACTCTTTCCTCACCATTGATTTTCTGTGTTAGGACGCCCCCTAAACCGGTATTAGAAGCATCACTAGAAATATAAAACTGTTGGGAAAAATCTGGTTGGGATAAAATTG
Organism: Pachyrhynchus sulphureomaculatus; assembly: GCA_019049505.1. Lineage (NCBI taxonomy): Eukaryota > Metazoa > Arthropoda > Insecta > Coleoptera > Curculionidae > Pachyrhynchus > Pachyrhynchus sulphureomaculatus. The sequence continues at coordinate 116,012,907 of CM032455.1, forward strand.
GAGCTGAAACCAATAGCTCTTTAATCTTGATAAAAGATTCTTCTGCTGCTTTTGTCCAATCTATCGATTGTCCTTTTTTTCGTCCTTTCAAAAGATCATTAATAGGCGACAACAGGGTAGAAAAATTCTCAATGAAACGTCTATACCATGAACACATTCCTACGAAACGCTTAACTTCCGTAGTATTAGTAGGTCTCGCATAATTAACCATGCTTGCTACTTTATCCGGATTGGTACGCAAGGAATTTGAGCCTACAATATAGCCTAAAAACTTTAGAGAAGTTTTGAAAAAATCACATTTGCTCAAATTTATCGTCAGTCCGGCCTCTTTCAATTTATTTTTTACTTCTTTAAGTAAGCGTATATGCGATTCGAAGTCTTCCGATGTTACTAAAATATCATCGAGATAGGTAAAAATATGTGGCTCATATTTCGGACCAAATATAGCGTCCACTAAACGTTGCTGAGTTTGAGCAGCGTTCTTTAGACCAAACGGCATAGTGACGAACTGAAATAGACCTCGGCCTACTACTGCAAAAGCGGTCTTTTCCTTAGAGGATTTGTCCAAAGGAATTTGCCAGAAAGCCTTTCTAAGGTCTATCGAGGATACATACTTAGCATTCCTGAGTGATGTCAAAATTCTGTCGATGTTCGGTAATGGATAGTTATCAAATTTGCTGACCTCGTTGAGCTTTCTTCCGTCAAAGCATAGACGATACTGTCCATCGGCCTTTTTCACCAATAAGATTGGAGAACACCAAGGACTGTTTGATTCTTCAATCACTCCGAGTTTCAACATTTCGTCTAACTCTTTATTTAATACTTTTGACATATACGGAGACATGGCGAAGGGCCTTGTCTTTACAGGACTGGCATCAGCCGTATCTATAGACATGGTGATTTTATTCGTTCGGCCTAACCTATCTTTACTACTTATTTCATTGAAAGAGCTTATTATTTTTTCTGCCTTTAAGCGTTTCGTCCGCGAGAGATCATCTAGGGTACATAGACGCGAGAAAAGGTTTTCTAAAGAACTTTCTGAATAACCATCTTTAAAACTTGTGTGAGAATTGACTTCTAGGGACTGTGGATACCACGAATTATCTTTAAAATTTACTAAAATTCCGAATTTTTGTGCAAAATCACATCCTAAAACCAAAGTATGTGATAGAGAAGGTACTACTAGAGCAGAGATTACTAAACAATGACCATTGCAGACTAGCGGCAACTCAACCGCACCTAAAACTTTTAGACGGCTGCCATCTGCAGTGGTAACACTTCTATTTTTGACATGGCATATTTTTATACTTAAACGACTTAAAATTTTAATACCATTCTGACCTACAACGGAGGCATTTGCACCAGAGTCAAATAAAGCCGAGAAATGGACACCTAATAGATTTATCTTGATATGCGGTCTGTTATCTAAATATTTATGCACGAATAAAGGAGACATGTGACCATTTGGAGAAGCAGGAGTTTTAACTTGAGAAGGAGAATTTTTATTAGACTTAAAAAAATCAGAAACTTTTTGTAACCATTTAGTCCAATCTGATCTATTGGAATATTTTTGTCCATCCGTGTTTCTAGAACGTTTTGGATTAGGGGCTATACTGCTAACGTGAGCTTGTGACTTAGCCGAATGTTTAGAGGCTTTTTTGTTGGACTTAGTGTATCCGCCTCGGTAATATACCGTCCTTACTCGTTTTTTGTACATTTGGGGCATGATGCTAGTCTCACACCAGTTGTTCCACATTTGAAACAAAATACCCTCTTCGGTGCTGTACAACTTTGGTAAGTGTGATTCGGACCTTTGCAATTCCAACACGTGAAAATTGCCTTAGGTGAAACCGACCTGTCATTCACTTTAGCTGCCGTGTCGCTAATTTTAGAATCACTATCTTTTCTTTTACCCGTTTTCTGGTTACTCCTAGAGTTCTGATTTAAATTCCCAACTTTACTTGTCGAGACTCCACTTCGGCCATTTGGATTATACTTTACTTGATGCATATTAGTTTCGCCCTTTGGTCTGCTCTTTTCCAACAAATAATCGGACTCTTCAAGTTTTCTACATAACCCGGCGAGTTCGACTACTGAATTAATATCTAGTAGAGCCAACCGATTGACGAAGCTAGGCAGAATATTCCTACGTATAAATTTAACTTTGGTACTTTCCAGAGGCTTGGTGGATAACCTACCAAATAAAGATTCCATGTGGGCAATAAAAATCACAGTGGACTCATTCTTCTTTTGTCGCCTCCTCTTTATTTCCGACCACAATTCTTCATCCTCACCACAGTGCAAGAAGTCCTTCTTTAGCCTATCTACCAAGGAATGCCAGTCGTTGACACTTGATTTTAGGCTTCTAAACCAAATGAAGGCATCGCCAGTGAAGAATTCAACAGCAGAGCTGAAAAGTTCATCTTCCGATACTTTCCTAGCTTGAGCTATTTCAGTCAGCCTCTCCAAAAAAGGATAGAGTCTCTTTGAGTCTCCATTAAATTTCAATTGCCATTCGCTGACAGGAATATTTCTGGCTGCGCAATTCACGATTGGAGCTGGTACATTTATGACTGGGGTTGTAGTAGGCAACTGTGGTAACTCATGACCAGGAGCTATCTTTTCTGCAAGATTTGCTTCCATGAGCACACACGTAGCTATTGTTTCCTGAACATATCTGGAAAACTTCGACGCTTCCTCTTCGTCATCCGGCATGGGAATTCTTTGTACGCGACCCGCTACATGCGATAAACGTGACTTAACCCGGTGTACAAGTGAATCATTTGGATCGCCGTCATAACTATCGATTAAGTTTTGGATAGAATTTAAACTCTTTTCGATACCAGCCGTTTCCTCTTTAATAGACAGAGTGTCATCCCCTAACTTTATCGTTTTTCCGGGCTCATTAATTTCTTTACTTAAGATCCTCGTTAGAATCTTTCTTTTATCCGCGACCGGACGTTCTGAGAAAGTACGACGGATTTTCAGTTCATAGTCTAATTCATACTCCAGTAGGTGATTGACTTTAAAATTGAAGGCTTGCATGATAAATGTATTAAGATTATAAAATTTAAAAGAATTGTTTGAAAAGTCGTAAAAATATTTTTCCTGTGCTCCCAATAGTCAAAATAAAATCATGTAAAGGCAACTAAAATATGTAAACTTCTTTACCAAACATTTAAAAAATCTTCAACAATTTCAAAAAAAAATTTCTAAGTATCGCCTTGTATTAAAATTCCTTTACTAAATATCTTAAGAATTTCCTATAAAAAAATCTCTAAATACCGTTTCGTATAAACAAAGTATTTTTTAATATTCATGCAAAACATCGGTGAGAAAAAAGTACAGTTTTTTCTTCGGTTAACCGCAAAATAAATCTAACAGTGCAAAAATTAAAGTAGACCAACACATCCGCCAATCTGAACTATAGAGGTAGCTTTTAAGAAAAAAGCAGGGATCACTTAAATTAGAGTCAATTAACAAAATTCAAATATCTATACCACCATCAGATAAATTGAAATAAATATTCCTTCAAATTTCCTGCTTTTGTCTTATTGCTATAGTGTAGTTTCGTTTAATAAACCTTATGAAATAAAAAATATCTGAAAAGTTAGAGCTTTTACTTTGTTCGAAAGCTAGTACACTGAACCCCTTAAAAAATAAAATTCCAAAAGCCCCGCGTTGACAGCGTCATTTTGTAACTTGTGAACTTGCCCGCACTTTGTGGCGTCATTTTTTGTACCCTGTGAAAAGTTGTTTGTCCCACGCTTGAGCGCAATTTTCTTGCAGCCCCGCTTTAATTTCTGAGAAGGTATTGAGTGAATAATGATTTTAAAAGAACTAAAGAAATTAAACAAACACTAGCTCAGTTTTCCTTGGTAGAGAAATATGGGTAAGAGATAATTGTTGTACGTCTTTTTGGAATTATTTTTTTTTTTTTGGTTAAAAACTTTATTTGTACTATTTTTTTTTTGGGCACCATTCATTTTAAAATAGAAAGGATCTAACTTCAGCTAAAAAAATGAAAAAAAACACTGAAGTGTTTATACAGTTGGTACTAAAAAGAATTAGTCTAGTACAACCCTTCTTATCCTGAAAAGAAAGATAGGTGTACAGTGAAACACTAGCTTTAATCAACAAAAAGAAAATTTATTCATGATTTTAAAATAAAAGTTCCAACCCTTGCAGTTTTAAGAATTACAAAAATTCTAGCCTAAACAGTAGTTATTAAAATTAAAGTTCCTAAATCAGTCATTTTACTTCTAAAACTTTACTACACCCGAAATCAAAGAGTCGTGATTTTCACTTCACGATTTATCAGTTCAAATTGCTGTTAAAACATTTATTTGCGGGAAATAGATCTACTGATGTATGTTCTGGTGACTTACGGTTTTCCTACGGGCTTCTAGGCCTTCAATGGAACACAAAACCGATTTCACACATTCCATCACTTATTTTCAGTATGACTTCACGATGAGAAGAGCCTACTTCGGCTACTCCATGTAGAAAAAACACACTAAGCCCACTACGGCTTTACGTTAAAAACTCGTACTTAATTTGGCTCTCGTAAATATTGCCAGAAGCCTCTACTGCGGCTTGATGGGCAAAGCCTGGCTGCGGCTTCGTTGTAAAAAGCCTCTCGGCGGCTTGGTGGAAGTAAGCCTCTACTGCGGCTCGGTGGAAATAAGCCTTCACGGCGGCTTGGTGGAAGTAAGCCCCTTGGCGGCTCGGTGGAAGTCAGCCAAGATCCGCGTTCTCCGGACCCTTAAATAAGCCGTGAGAACTACGTCCTGAAAATGGCGACGCCGGAACCAAACTCCGGAAACAAACATTTCACCAATCCCGGCGTACCACAAATTCGATGGATTCGGTCGGCAACCCGCACTGCACACTGTACCACAAGTGATCTGTGAAATACACTGCTCGATACAAAAATGAAAAGAAGTACAATATAAAGCCAAAAATCAGTAACATTACATGGTCTTAAAATCTAGGAAAAAATGAATGTTACAACATACGGAGCTGAAACGGTGACGCTTACAAAAAACTGCGAATAACGCAACGCAGGATGGAGTGATTCATGTCGGGTTTGTCTCTGGGAGATAGGATCCCAAACGAGGAAATAAGAAGAACGGGTGTAGACGAAATTTTATTGCGCCATGCAAAATTAAAATAGAGATGGGCGTGTCACGTGAACAGACTAAATAACAATGGATAGACGAAGCGAATCGTGGAAGGGCCACCGGGGAAGACCATCGAACGGATGGACAGAATACCTTAGAAGAATCGCTAGGAACTGGGTTCCAACGGCTAGGAGCAAAGAAGAATGGAAACGCCTTGAGGAGGCCTATGTTCAGTGATGGGCAGAAGAGGCTGATTGATGATGATGATTGATGGGATAGTTTTTCCCCCAACTGGCTAGGTAACATATGTATAGTAGGTGATGGTCATTTTCTTCATTGTTATTTATATAATTTTTTCTTCATACATGCTTCTATTAAGCAAATAAAACGAACTTAATAAAAAAATAAATTTTATATTACTTAAAACACGAAACTATGTCGTCAGGCTAATCACCTTTAAATATCATGAAGTTACCAATAACATTTAATTGAAGGTTGATTATTTTCAATAATTTATTCGCTAAATCGTTACAATAACTTCTATAATTTGCGTTCAGGTAAAACTTTAAGAATAGGGAAGGACAACTAGCTTACAAAGCAATATTTTAAATATAAAGCATGTAATCTGTTATTATCTTGTGTATTAAATTATTCAAAACTTGTTTCGTAAAATTTCGTGTAAATTTATGTATGAGATAGAAACGTTTTTGAATAAAAACAGTGACATTAGACAGGTGTATCTGACAAAGATAACTGTCTACTTGGTTTTTAACAATGCACAATTTATTATTTGTCTTTGTATTATTGTACTACGAAGAAATTAAAGTGAGTTTATTCCAAGCTATGATTGTGACCATTTTCGTGCAGATATTATGCAGTTCGTCATCCATTATTGATATTGTGATCGTCGATATGTGAACTATTCTAGCATCTAATCTGGTATTATACTATTTATGGATTGTTTTTGAGTCTAACCTTCAACGTTACTTTCTTTAATTGAGTTGTGGTCTGATAGTCTGCACAATGTTAGCTGGTTTTATACCTTGGTATAATATCGATTTTATTTTTGCTGTCTATAGGTGGTATCGTACGTGTTTCTCGTTTGAAGAATGTGTCGATTGTAGTAAACGTATCTGTTTAATAAAATTCTACTAACCTATCGTCTCTTCTATTTATATTTGCTAAACCGAAATATGTAATTCATCACCCGACTTTTTCTTCATGGTTTTTAACAATGCACAATTTATTATTTGTCTTTGTATTATTGTACTACGAAGAAATTAAAGTGAGTTTATAACAGGTCCCAGTCCCAAACTTTTCCAAAGCGAAACTCCTTTTTGAAAAGATCTTTCAGTTCATTCTTAAAAAAATAACTATTGCATCATCAAGTGACGGGAAACATTTTTGCCAAGCAGCTTAATTTGTTTTTTGGTGGTTAGTAACATTTACCAACAGGTAGTTAAATTTGTTTGTCTCTCACTTGCGCTATACCTCACCTAGTCGTCCAGGTTCATTCTACGTGTGTCCGAAACTCTCTATCTAATTCGAGAGAATGTTATATGCCTTCTGAAACTTTTAAATTGATCATATACAGACATCAAGGCCAAATTTCAACTTTTTCGCCCCGATTCTAAACATTTTAAATACTAGTTTACATGACGAAGATGAAAATATGATAACAGTGAAGAAAAAAATGCACAGATTTATAAAAAAACTTCATTTTATAAAAAGACGTTCCATTTATTCCAATGTATTCAGAGACTCATGGAAGATTTAGCTAAAATAGCCAGTTTACACAATATAAACCAGCAGTTCTTTTTAGTGTTCCGTACGGAACACTTATAAGATCACTTCGGTGTCTGTCCGTCTGTCCATCTGCCCGTCTGTCTGTCCGTCTGTCACACCCGATTTTCTCCGAAACTATTTGTCATAGAAAGTTGAAATTTGGTAGTAATATAGGAATTAATGACCTCATCAGAGCCATGTAGTTTTGAAAGTTAAATTTTGACTTAAGGGGTTAGTTTTGGGGGGTGAAATCGGAAGTGAAAAAAAAAAAAAATTTACTAGGTAATCGAGTGTGGTGTCAAATGAAAGCTTATGTAGACACGAGTAAAAAATATATATATAATGTAATACTTGCGTGCACTTTTCTTTGTATTATTTTTAAAAAATCGCGAAAAATCGCTGTCCACCCGCCTTATCTCGGAAAGTACTTATCAAAAAATTTTGAAAAAATTCTAGAATATACTCCACGGGGTGTAGATTAAACGAAAATTATCACGAGTGCATTACCTGTAATAATTTATCTGGTATATAAAAAAAACAGAAATTTCAAGGTCATCAGTTTTCAGTGAAGTTTGGAAATAAACTTTGTTAAAAACTTATTTGGGGTGTGTTTTGTGAAGTCACTGATCGTTTTATATCACCATAACATAAATTTTGACTTAAGGGATTCGTTTTGAGGGGTGAAATCGGAAGTGAAAAAAAAATTTTTTTACTAGGTCATCGAGTGTGATGTCAAATAAAAGCTTGTGAAAACACGAGTAAAAAAATATATATATAATGTAATACTTGTGCACACTTTTCTTCGTATTACTTTTAAAAAAATCGTGAAAAAAAACGCTGTCCCCTACCTTATCTTGAAAAGTACTGATCAAAAAATTTTGAAAAAATCCTGGAATATTCTCCACGAGGTGTAGATTGAACGAGAATTATCATTACCTTTAATAATTTATCTGGTATATAAAAAAAACCAAAATTTCAAGGTCACTAGTTTTCAGTAAAGATTGGAAACAAACTTTGTTGAAAACTCATTTGGGGTGTGTTTTGTGAAGTCACTGATCATTTTATACCACCCTAACAAAATTTTTTATTTTAAAAACAATCAACGTACGGAACACTAATTGTGCAAGTTCAACTTGCACTTGACCGGTTTTTTTATTGTTTACCTCTCCGCATACAGAGAGATTTGCCCTATTTACCATATCTTTTTACAGCTGTATCGGCAGTGATAGCATGATACCCGTCAATGTTGTCCAGGTGCCGAAACTTACCACGCGCATTATATGTCTACATTAACTACGACCTGCATACATGGACAATAGCCAGCCATTGGCCTGAATTAAACCAGTTATTATGCATATTCTTAACCCATTAAATCAATAAGGCCGGGATGTGACTATTTTCTCAAGGAAATTCAAATCAGTTAGCAGAATTAGAGATGGATGATGATTTTAGGTAATTTCTTTCAATATGCTGAGATCTAGCAAACAAGAAATAAAAATGTTTTGAAATATTACCCTGAGTTGGCGAATGAAGTTGACAGCTTCATGCGTGTTTGATTCCATTTGTAACATAACATTTTTATTAGCTACTCTGGGACTGGCATTTAAAGAAACATGGGAAAGCGTCTAAAAGTTGAAAATGATGTGTGTGTATCGAGTAGAGAGCCCAAATTTTAGGTAACACGTAGGCTGAAAAGTTTTTGGTCTAGCCACTTAAAACCTACTTTTTTTTGCAAAATTCGACTTTATTTATGAATATAGTCTCCTTCAAGAGCGATACAGTCAGTCCAACGCTTTTCCACATTTATATACCTTTCTTGTAGAAGGATTTGTCTTTGCATTCAAAATAGGCCTAAGTTTCGGCGATAACTTCTTCATTAGAGCCAAATCTCTTTTTCGCGAGCATTTTTTTTGGGGTCTGCGAATAAATAATAGTCGCTGGGGGCCAAATCTGGAGAATACGGTGGATGAGGAAGCAGTTCGAACTTCAATTTATGCAATTTTGTCATCGTAATCATCGACTTGTGACACGGTCCATTGACTTGTGACACGGTGCATTGTCTTGCTGAAAGAGCAGTTTTTTCTTGTTCATTTGGGGCCGTTTCTTTGCGATTTCTGCCTTCAAACGCACCAATAGCTTTACATAATATTCGTTATTAATGGTTTTTTTCTTCTCAGCATAGTCGATGAAAATTGTTCCATGCGCATCCCAGCCGAGTGTTCTGTCTTTGGTCGCTTCGGGCGGCTTTCATCGGCTGATGTCCACTCAGCTAAGTGCCGATTTAGTTCCGGTGTGTAGTGGTGTATCTATGTTTCATCCATTGTCACATATCGCAAGAAAAAATCCTTTTTATTGCGCCTAAACAGGCCTAAACAGCGCTCAGAATCATCAACACATTATTGTTTTTGGTCCTCTGTGAGCAAACGCGGTACCCATTTCGAACAGAGGTTTTTCGTGCCCAAATATTCATGCAAAATATGATCAACATGTTTTTTTGATATCTTTATGGTGTCAGCTATCTCACGCCATTTCACTTTACGGTCATCCAAAACAATTTTGTATATTTTCTTGATGTTTTCCGGTGTAACCACTTCATTTGGGCGCCCAGAGTGTTCAGCATCATTTGTATCTATACGACCGCGTTTAAATTCAGCATACCATTAAATGATGAGTAATTTTCCACGGGAGTCCCCGGAACACTTATCAAGCCATTGCTTTGCTTGAACGGTATTTTTCCCATCAAAAACCAATGTTTAATCGACACACGAAATTCAATTTTTTCCATTGTTTTGAAAATATCAAAAGTACCGTCATTAAAACCACTGTAACTTGTAAACTAATTGTCGAAATGTCATGAAATTTAGTATCATTTGAAGGTTGGTACTTCCTAAATACCATATAGATTTTTTGAGAAGGGCGACATCTATGTGTCAGATCAAAAACTTTTCATCCTACGTGTTACTAGTACTTGAAAGAAGGCCCTTAGATCGCATTATTATTTTTAACTATGTAATTTTTTTGGCATCTCTTAAAACTGGTTTATGTTTTGCTAGGTGAAAATGTATTAATGTCGATATTCTTAACGGGTTTACATATATGTCAGGGCGTTACTTTTGTCTAATATATTTTTATTTACGCTGCGGAAGATAGAAGTAAATGTATGTAGCGTGTTTATCTTATTTTGGAAAATTTGCAATTACAACTAACCAGTTGTTTATTACAATCCGCACTAGGTCGCGACTCTTACTTTCGGAACTACTGGACCAGGATACTAAAGTCTCTTATAATAATCAAACTTTTTGTTCATATCTTAGTCTTAAAATTTTGCTATTTGAGTCTGAATACGAACAAAATAAGATTCGAAATTATTTATCTGTTCACCATATATTTTTTTTGTATAACATATCTACGTGTTTGATTATAAATTTTCTTGAAAAATATATAATTCCTCGGCCCGTCTATAATACAGCGCTAATGCCTGAAATGTTAAAATCCTTACATTTCGGTTGTAATACTTATTAGTCTCTCTAATAAAGGCTTCGAATAATTCACGTTGCTAATTGAATAATGCCTTAGGGATCCTTGCCACCCCCTGCCCATTGAAGAGCTGCTAATGCTGAGAGCCACATTTTCTCTGTTTCCAGCTATGACAATATTTACTAGGAAATTTCGAATGAAGTGATTTTCCTTTGCCTTTTACATGATTTGAATATCACATTTCCCTGATATTTCATTATACAGCTATACCGATGTCTCTTGGTTGAAAGAAAGTCGTCTGTTATCCCTGCACTGAATAGTCTAGGCCATCACTTGAGCAGGTATGTTGCGCGTTTGGGCCTTTTTGCTGTAGATTTATAGGTACTTTATATTTTTAAGTACGTGTAAGTAGTAAAGTGGAAGCACAGAGCTTAATCATTCCCTTGAAAATTTAGTTGCTACAGAGCATTTCACAGGAATAAAGTATGCCTGTCTTGTGCTATAAAGAATAGATTGACCGAGGATATCAGATCGCGAGAATCCCAACCTCTTTAATACGCAAACGAGCAAGTTCCGTTAACGTGTTATGAGGTGGGCTAAAATAGTTTTTTCATAAGGGCTTATGCCTGTACAATTACAAGATACAGTTGGTACGAAAATATAAGCCAAGTGCTTAGAGGCTGAGCTTCGTTATGTAAATGTTTCAACACTTTGTCACGTTTACTAACATCTCATTCTTCGTTGAGGCATTTTCCATCTCAATAATCACATCAATAAGCAGAATTGAAATTGTCAGTTATCACCATTACACTAAACATTTTATTTATGAACATCCAGTGCCAGAATCAAGTGTTTGGTGTAATGGGAATAAGTGTTGTGTAGTGCCATTATGCCACATTCTCAACATTGAATTGAA
>CM032455.1:116029207-116030949 GCA_019049505.1 Pachyrhynchus sulphureomaculatus
TTCCTTGTATTTTTCAATATTTTGTCCATTATTAATATAAACAATAGTGGGCTAAGACTGTCTCCTTGTTTTATTCCTCTTCACATCTCAAATTTTCCAGATCTTTTTCCATTTTGAATTCCCTACTCCAGCTTTTCCCTGATTATTTCTTGTATTTGGTCCTCCATCAGTTCCTCTGCTTGTGGAATTGTGGCTTCGTCTTCCTGTTTAAATTTTTCTTCATAAAAGTCTCTCCATTCTTGTAGTATCTCTGTTATTGCAGTCTTTATTTATTGTGTTTTATCTTTCACGCCCCTCACTTCCTTCCTCTTATTTCCTCTCATTCTTCTTATCCTGTTCCAGAATAACCTATTGTTGCTTTCGTGCTGCTGGTTTAGTTCTTCTCCAAATTTCTTCCAGCTATTCCTTTTTGCTTCTCTTACTTGTATTTTTACTATGTCTCTCTGTTTGGTGTATTCTTTCCTATCCTCCTCTGTCCTCGTACTGCTGTATTTTCTCCATGTGTCTTTCTTTTATCTTCTCATTGCTTTCAATTCTCCATTCCACCAATATGTTCTTTTCTATTTTTGGTTTGTTTTCGTGTTTTCCACAGATCTGTTCTGGTTTCTTCCGTATTACTTGTTTTAAACAATTCCCATGGCTGTTCCAGTGTTCTGTCAGGGTATTTCTCCTTCAGTTGTCTAAAAGTTAAAAATGGAAAATTTCTAAATAAAACATAATTAAACTACTTAATTACTTTCTTAACTGTCACTAAATATATTTGTAAAGATTTTACAATTGCGTTATCGCGATTTCGTAGTACAACTACATTGTCAAACGCTTAACTAAGACTAAAACAGATTTTGGTATTTTATGTTTATATAATGAACAGATGTGGGTCTATTATATGTTAAAAAAGTTTGAACAAAAGAGAATTTGCTACGTCTGATTGACTATTCAGTAAATTTATATTATGGTCCTTTGAATGTCTGTAAATTTCTATAGATTCTAAGAAGTTGAGTTTTGACCCTTTAGGTGCCATATGGAGTATTTGTAAACAATCGATATTTGGGAAAAGTATGGCCTGTTTCTAAGAAATGTTTAACAAAGTGTGATTTTTCATTTTTTAGCCTATAAGAGGCATTGTGTTCTGCGAATCTTGTCTTGAAATTCCGTCCCGTTTGGCCTACGTAACAGCTATTGCACTCTTGACAATTAAGTTTTATAAACTCCTGATTTATTGTATTTATTAGTTTTATCTTTGGCATTAAAAAATATATTGGATAATTTTTGGGCGGGTTTTAAAGCTATTCTTGTTTTTTTGGTCTTGAGAACTTGGGATATTTTATCCGAGATGGGACCAAAATATGTCAGAGGTAATGAATGTTTTCTTTTCTCGGTATTCTTTTATGGGGTAGATTAAGCTGAGAGTGATTTGTTTTCGTTTACGGCTTATTAAGGTATTAATTATTTTAGGTTGGAAGGTGTTATTGAGTGCTATATTTTTGATTGTGTCCAGTTCTTTTTTTAAATTATTTTTACTAAGAGGGATATTGAAGGCTCTATGGATCATAGATCTATAGGCTGCCAGTTTATGGGAGTTAGGGTTTACTGAGTCAGCTGGGATGGTGACATCTGAAAAGGTTGGTTTGCGGAAGATATCGAATTCTAGTCTATTTAGTCTTTTTTTTCAAAATTGTAATATCTAAGAAATTTATTTTATTATCGGTTTCCTTTTCAAGTGTGAATTTTAATCTTGGGGT
>CM032455.1:116031049-116176049 GCA_019049505.1 Pachyrhynchus sulphureomaculatus
TTTAAAGAATAGAAGTATATCCAGCTTTAGCTGGACGAAAAGCAGTTGATCTTTGGTGTTTGCATCCCGGCGTTCAAAAATGCTTTGGCCAACGCTGGGCGTGTGCCAACTCTGACTCACCAAACTAGAACAGGTTATGTTCCGTATCAGAGCTCAATCATGCCAGCGTAGGTCGTTACAGTGCTCTATTGTCTAGTTTCCCTATGTATTTTTAGTCCAATAAAAATTATGTTTGTTTTCGGTATTATTATTCATTTCGAATTTATTGGGAGGCTACACGTCCTATTAGGCTTGCAGGCAGCACTTCAACCTTCAAACAGTGCCAATCGGGACTGCTCTATCATGAGTTTGTTATTTAATATTGCGGTTAATTTATAGTGTTTTTTCTGTCTGGAATCTTACGTCTTCATTTGAAACATCTCGATCTAATATTGCGTCTTGTGCGGCTCAGCTATAGGCCCTTCTTCTTCTTAGAACAGGGCTTTCAAGGTCATGCAATCAGTTCGAGACCAACTTTCCCGGATGGTACCGCGCCTCCCGCTGCTGCCCCCACCACTGCTAGAAACGTTGGTAACGCGGGCCGAGCCGCCGAACGCGTCGGCTCGGCCGCTTACCAAACACAATGCGCACCTTCCTAGGTCCCTCTCATAGACCGCCTCCTGAGACTGCGCGAACGGCGGCACCAGAAGTGGTCGGGGGAGCGGGAGGCGTTACCTCCGAAATTGGGCTCGAACTGTGCATGACCTTGACAGCCCTGATCTAGAGTACCGACGGCATATTGCTATTATATATTTAGCTGTTTTCTTAGTGCTATTTTAAAAGCTAAGTTGCTGCCTAAATGGTCGCATCAACGCTTTTAAGCAGAATAAATATCAGAAATCAACACGTTTGGCCAGTAAATGCTTGATTGTAACTGCTGTAAGATCTTATAAAATATGAAGCTATATTTTAAACTCAATTTTAAGTAAGAACCCGTTTTCAGAATAAGGTAGTACAAAGGTAGTTAAGCACATGTCTAGTCGGAAACTGACAAAAATATAAATTCCAAGAAATACGCATAAAAACTTATTATAGTTAGGTTAGTTCCCTGAAGCAATTAATAAAGGTTTTATGCAGGAAATTTTTATTAACATTTTTACTTTAAATTGCCCAAGCTTCCATTTCTAGCAAAAATTACCATGTATTTTAATATTTTTCCTACCACAATCAGGGGCCTGCTGCCTGTTATTTTAATCTAGGTGCCTGCTGTTTATCTTCAAAGGAACTCAAAACAAGAAACGCAATTTTTAAAAGCCCACTTTTGTTTTAGACTCGTCTAAAATTATTCGTACAAATTTATAAATCTCTACTCAGTTTTATTCAGTACGTTCCAGTTTTAATGATTTAGCACTGACGCCCTTCACCTATACTTTCTGCAGTCAATTCATACATTTTCAATCAGGAGTTTATCCATATTGAAATATTCATAAGGGAAAACTTTATTTTACATTTTACCCATATAAATTTTTAAACAATAGTTCCTTTGTCGTTCAAAAAAAAAAAAAGAATAACTGTAAATTCTTACCACTCTATGTATTAAATCACAATATTTTAATACATTTCAGATCCTCCAGAGGTTGAAGTGGAAAGAACGACAGTACACACGGGAATTGGCTTGGAAGCTCAATTGGTTTGCATAGTTTATGCCGAGCCACCAGCACAGGTAAATTTAAATAAATATTTAAAAGATTTGTGTGTCATAGTGTAAAGATTTTTAAATATTTTAATATTTATTTTGACTGTTCTCACGAAATTGTAAGATTCTATGTAACCTTTAGATTTGTTAAAATTATCCATTCCTCATACTACAGATCTAATCTAAATAACTAATTAACAATAAGTTAGCAAAATTTTGTTTGTGGATGAAGCGTACATATATTTTTCGAAGAAATACATGTTTAATTGTAAAATTTTACTTAATAAAAGATGTAAAGAAGCCATTACTTTCAAATATTTGCTTGCTGTTGGTAACGTGACAAATCTAGAATCATATTCTGTTAATATTCGAAACAAGTACAAACAAATAATGGACAAAAACAAAGGGTCATGTTTAAAATACTAGAGTTGTGAAAATTTTACCAAACCAACTCTACTACTATACAGACAGGCGGTAAGTATAATTTCAACAATATCTAGTGAAAGTCCAACTTGTTATTTGAACTTTTAGCCTACTATGTAATTCTTGATTGCTAGGGAAAATAAATGTACTCAATATTCTTAATGCATCAAAATATCCTTGCTTAGTTAAACCACATACCACAATCCTTTCTAGGCGTTTCACTTAGTTTATTTAAAAAAAATTAAAATTCTATTTATGGAAAGAGAGAGTCTCATTAAGATTTCGTCTAGTCTTCTTAACTACTATGAAATTTAAGAATCCTTGACACAACATATACTTTACAATAGCTATCATCTTTACACCAAATTCATTGCTTGATTTATTAAACAAATCAAAGAAAAATCAAAAAAAATATTTCCAAAATTTTTTTCAACTCAATTTGTAATTTTTCGCTGGCCTTGCAAAGTGAAGAATTTTATTCATTTTATAATGTTTATACTTCACGTTTTAGGGCCCTAGTATTGTTTGAGGAGAACGAGATGAAATGGGTGGAGGTTGATAATTTTTCTACGGTTTTAAGAGTCTTACAGATTTTTTTCCTAGATTTTTGGATGAGATAATAAATAAAATTTAAATGCAATTATTTACAGTCAAACACTAAAGGGGTTAAAGTGGAGATTAAGGAGTTAGATTATATGTATCGTATTATACAGCATGTTTTAGAACTTCTCGAGTAAAAAATCTAAATTTATGTTATTCTGTCATTAATTTCAGTTTTAATATTAATAGTATATAGACGGTCATGTGAGTTTTCAATCATTGCTCAACTTTTTCTGTGACCAATATCTCAATATACAGTACATATTAGTACAACATACAATTGTAAAGCTTGGATTAGATTGTTTAGTTTAAAAAATTTCAAATTCAGTGTTTGTTTTAGAACTACATGTTTGTGAAGGAAATTACTAGATAAATCATTTTACCAACTTTAAAGACTAATTCATTTGTAATATTTTTATCCATTCAACTAGGTATTTTTGAAATCTGATAAAGATATTTTATCAACTGTTTCTTTAAATTAAATAACTAAAATATGGTAACATTTTGTCTATCACGAAAGCATTTATAACTTGTTCGAAGAAGTTTCCTACCTAGAGAATGTGACTCTGCGGCGTAGTACTCGCTTGCGATGCAAAAAGTCTCGGGTTCAATCCCGGCAGGTCGGTATACTTTTATTTAAGTATGTATGACCTGGCTATGTACATAGGTAGTAGTTGTTTGCAGAAATACAATAACGTACGTGGCAGCACTACCGCGTTTTCTAAAATGGTGCCGTGAAATACAAAAATGTATGTTTCGGCACTTGTACAACGCTGACGGGTATTACGACATCCCCGTCGATATCCTCAGGATATGAAAAACGGGTAAAATCCCTACTCAGGCGGAGAGGTGAAGGACAAAAAAAAAGATGAAGCCTGGTTTAATCAAATATACCAAAAAGTTGTAGCTTTGTAACATCTTGCCCGCGGCGATCGGCCTGAAAATTCTGGCGTTACGTGCCGCAATCTTACTGGTGCTCGAGACAGTTGCAAACAAATATTTGACAGAACGCAAAAAAGTACATAAATAGAACTAGAAATAAGCTTCTATATGGATAGACAGTTCGGTTCGGTCTGTAGTTTCTAATCTTCTTCAATTATTCTCAATATTATATAAAAAATGCCAGATATTATATTTAAATATCGCATTATAAAAAGTGTCATAATAAAGTGAGAAACCTAGAAAGTTATTAGCCTTGAAGATACCTGTCATCATACTTTAAAATGGGCCAGTAAATTGACATCAGTCCTTTTTAGGGTTTCCGGCATAACTTACAAAGAAGCATAGAAACCTACCTCTTAATTAAACACGCTGCTATGTCGGATTTTTAAATAAAATTCTTTTTATCGGTTACAAGAGTCTTACCAAAAATCCCTTTACTCTTCTGATTTTTATATTTCATGTTACAGATGTTTTTTCAATGCTTTAATTTATTTGACAAATTAAAGAGAAACCATTAAATATTTCCAAAATGCTTTTCTTTCTAAATTTATCATTTTTTATGGTGGCAAACATTTTCTATTTTCTCAGTAAATATTTTCTCTGGTTTTAAAAACTACCTAAAAACCAACTTTCATTCGAATTTAAGGAGTTTCCCCGCATTTGTAAAGTTAAGCTTCGGATTTTTTTCCCAACAGACTTTTTATGTCCCACAAAGGGATTTATTTCAATAGACTTATAGAGCAGCTAAGTTATTCAACAAAGTTATTTAGCGAACTTTAATATATTTAAAAGTTTCCGAATGGCCTTTCGTGATATATTTTGAGTACCACCAAAGGAATAAGCAGGCTTTTTTCAAATGTTTATTTCATATTATAAAAGAAAAAAGTTTATTTTCTGTTTTAATATGTATGAATCAATGGAGTATACTTTTTTATTTATTAGAAATATAGAAATAATAATAAATTGTGGACAAAATAGCAAACGATAATCATAGTGAATATTAAGGACAGATTACCTGGTTATGAAAAGTGATTTATGTTTTTGGCACTTAAAAAGGGAATAATAATAATTAGGCCTGAAAACTGTTTTCTGAGTTAGATTAATTTATATTTAATAATTTAGAAGCACTAAATAATATCTGTACTATAATGCCCCAGACGAAATAATCATTGTTATTAGAGGGATCAGTAACCCCGGCTTAAGGTTACTTACTTATTTTTGTGAAAAAAAAGATCACGTAAGATAATTTTAGATAGAATAAACCCTTTAGAAAGATTATTTGTTTTTATTTATTCGTTGATCTTCACCATAAATCAAAAACTGCTATTCTGTTTCAGTTGCAATTATATTTATTCGAGTGAAATAATTACAAAAGAATTAAATGAAAGTCGCTAAATTTATTTACCTCATATTTCGCTCACAAATATAAGTTGTAAAATTATTATTGAGGGTGGAGTTTCCAAACACAGGTTACTACACGATATTTTAAAAGTTTATCACAGTGGTTTACTCAATATCTCTCAGACTCGAACAATTTCATTTATATAATATATATATATATATATATATATATATATATATATATATATATATATATATGTTTACATATATATATATATATCTATTATATATATATATATATATATATATATATATATAATGCCTATATATATATATATATATATATATATATATATACTATATATATATATTATATATATATATATATATATATATATATACATATATATATATATATATATATATATATATATATATATATATATATATATATATATATATATACATGCCCTTCCTGTTGCTTCTAAACATTTTGCCTACCGACAATGGAGTGAAAATCCTAACACAATAAATCGTAACACCTTTGTTCGTGCTCGGAACAGATGCAAAGAAATTATCGATGAAACCAAGGAGGCACACAATCAACGAATTAGAACCAAACTTCCGCTTGTCTCAACAATTCCAGGTCCTTTTGGTCAGTCGCTAAGGCGGTTAGTCAAAATTTCACCAAATCCACCATACCACTACTCACATAGCCAGATAATTCTATCACAACGACACCTGGTGAGAAAGCGAACTTGGCCGAACTCTTTACCTCACTTTCTACTGTCCATTTCCAAGGAAAAACACCACCTACTATTCCCAGAGTGCAGTCAAGGATGCTCGATATTGTCTTCTGACAGCCTGTCATAAAACGTATTCTAATGAAGCTAGACACCAAAAAAGCTTCTGTCGCTGACGAAATGTCATAATTTTCAAAAACTGTGCGAGGGAACTAACATGAGTTTTCTGTAGACTTTTCAACCTACCCTACAGAAAGGGAATATTTCCTTCCTGCTAAAAATGTGCCACAGGTTAGCCGCTACCTAAAAAAAGGCAAGAAGACCTTGCCAAATAACTACCGACCAGTCGCACTACTTTCAATAATATCGAAAGTCATGGAAAAGGCTATCAATCAGCATCTACTAAAATATCTTGAAGGATTCAATATTATTAGCGACCTCCAATATGGCTTTCATAAACATAGATCAACAGCAGATCCTCTGACTTATGTAACACATGTTTGGAACAACGCAATTGAACACTTTGGAGAAACTGGAGCGGTTACTCTTGACGTATCCAAGGCATTCGACCGTGTTTGGCACGATGGATTGTTGGCTAAGCTGCGCTATTCTGGTATGTCTGAAAAGTTCTGTTTGTGGCTCTCATGTTTCCTCAGAGAGCGTTCTTTACGAGTGGCAGTCGACGGAATTCTTTCTAACACCTTCACTAGCAACGCCGGTGTTCCCCAAGGCTCCATACTGACTCCTACTCTCTTTATCATTTATATTAACGATCTGCTGGAAAAGACCGGGAATCCAATCTACAGTTTTTTGCGGATGACAGTATGCTTATCTCTTCATTCAACTTGAACGCTTGGACATCGGCTACTCAGGCGTATATCCGCAGATAGCAGGTACTTAACAAAGACCTGGAAGAAATTCCATCTTGGGGTGACAATAGCCAAGTGGAATTTAATGCTACAAAAACCCAGGCTGCAGTTTTTTCTAAAAAAGTTAACGTTGCTGAATCCGACATAGTTATGTCTGGGCACTCCATTCCTCTAAGATCGTCACTCAATTTGTTGGGCGTCAATTTGGGAGCAAATATGTCCTGGCATGAACATGTTGCAGGTATAGCAAGGAGAACTTCTCAAAAGGCCTTGATTCGTTGGAACATCGAAGAACGGTTGGCGACTTGAGCCTATTCTACAAGTATTTTCATGGAAAGTGTTTGAAGGATGTAGCCCTCTTAATTTCTACCAGAGTGGTGCATATTAGAAATACACGTCGCGCTAATACTTCACATCCGTATGAGGTTTAGCTTGTTACTCCTCTTACAACGCTTTTCAAGCAGTCTTTTATATGGAGAACATCGTCCCTTTGGAATAATTTGCCCAGGACTGTGTCTCCCACCGAGTACAATTTACAGTAATTCAAGAACAACGTAAATTGCTTTTTCCGCACACATGACGCTACTGTAGCGTTTTAGGGATTTCCTACAACACGTGTCCTAGACCCATAAAAAAAGAATATATATATATATATATATATATATATATTATATATATATATATATATATTATATATATATTCTTTTTATATATATATATATATATATATATATATATATATATATATATATATATATATATATATATATATATATATATATGTATATGTATATATAATATATATCTCCCTAAATTAGAGATTTCAGGTTGATTCTCCTTAACAGTCTTCTAGTGCAAAATTATTTTAAATAATAGGTGAGCTGGTCTTGCTTATATGATTGCTTGGCAAGAAATAGTTAGATAAAGTGATGTTTTATCCTCCAAGCACTATATGAATGGTCTTTGACCTCGATTCCAGTTAGGTGCTCATTTAGGTGGCAATATCCTGTAGGGATCCCTATCACTCTTTTCAGTATTTTCCTGTGTAATAATATACTCAGGCTAAGATCCTCTTGAGACTCTTAGACTGCCTTACTACAGTGTTTCACGAAGTCATCATGCAGAAAATCTACAATTGCTGCACCTTTTACACTACAAGAGACTTCCAATAAGACTTTAGGTCTCGTGTGACTAACTAGAGCTCCTTTTTCCAGGTATCTGGGCCAAAAACAAGTGGTTTCTGTCCGCTAGATTGGCGACCAGGTGTTTGCACTGACTCACTTGTTGGAAGCTCACCCTGGCCTATTTGAAATTCATCAGGGCAATTTTGTAGCTTAATAGTTTTTCAATTCGTCAGTTTTATAAGATATCCTAGCAAAGTGGCAGATATTAACCTCAGTTAATTATATTTTACTTATAATTTAATTAAAGGCTATTTATTCGAAATTTTGGTGATGTGTTCGTGGTAGAGTCTGTACATACCATAATCCATCAACAATTTCTTTAATAAATTTGCTCTGTGTGCTTTACATGACTTACAAACTGAAATTTCTGGAAATTACTTTAGAGGGTATTTATATCAGTCAACTGTCATTTCATCTTATATTTTTATAGCATTCTATATACCACAAATCAGAATTTAAGTTTTTCTTTCAGGCTCAAGTTTAATTCTACCAACCTAAAAACTCTGTTCAATCATGTAGACAAAACAAGAACTTTCAAAAGGAAAAGTATAAACGACAATACAACAACAGCAAAAGAAAACTTTGTTTTACTTGGGAAAAAACACATTTTCAAAACTTTGTTGTTTCGTAATATTTTATTGTTCGCTGTAACGTTTGAATTTTAGTTTACGCTTCGGCGAAAAAGGAAAATATCACATTAAAAGTCGAGATAATAGAAAAATGAATTATGGCTTCTCAAACTTTTCAACATTTTATTTCTCTTATTGCTTAACATGGTTATCCAAGAACACATTTTAATAAAAATGCTTCCAATATTTCTGTGTTTTTTCATTAACAAATTGAAAATTTGTTACAATCTTCATCGAACGTGACGGGCAAAGTGAAGGCACAGAATTTAATTCTGGTCACTCTAAATTTAGTTGCTGTGTAGCGTTTCATCGAAGCGAAGCGTATCATTTGTGAGGGAGATTTTTACAAACTAGTTGTATTAAACCTTAAGAAGGGCAACCGATAAAATTCGATGTAAACATGGGTCGCGAAAATCCTAACCATACGATATGAAAGTGATTAAGTACCGTAAATGTGCCCAGGATTCATTACGACCCACTCTGTGCTAAAATTTGAATCTGCACTCTTATATAACTGGTGCTAGAATTAAAGTCAACTAATACTATAAAATTAATGAACTAATAAACACAAACTAAATAGAAAAATAAACTGAGGTCAAATAGAAACAGATAGAAGTAAGAATATTAAAAATAGTAAAACATGAGGCCAAGGCGGTATTATTAAAGTTGCTCAAATAAAGCGCAGAAAAACTGACTTAACTGACTAACAACTGTAAAGGCCAAAATTAAAAGAAACTAATAAAAAACAGAGAGATTAACCTTCTAGCTACAACTCTAAAACTGACAACAAAGATAATAAGAAATAACCAACGAGTACGTAGCTTCAGTAGGGGAGCAATGAAGGTCTATTTCAAGGTCTTAAATTACTAAAAAATATATAGAATTACTTTCTTTTTATGGGCCTAGCACGTGCTGCAGGAAAATCCCTAAAGCGCTACAGGAGCAACGCATGGGCGGAAAAAGCGATTCACGTGGATCTTGAATCGGGCGGAAACATAGTCTTGAGCAAATTATTCTAAGGGGATAAAGTTCTCTATATAAAGAAAAAGGATCGTACGAAGAATAACAAGCTGAACCTTATACGGATGTGAAGTATTAGCGCGATGTGTATTTCTAGCATGCACCGCTCAGGGAGGAATTAAGCGAGCTACTTCTATCGACCACTTTCAAATACTCAAGACGCCAAACGTTCTTCGATGTTTCAATGAATCAAAGTTGCTGGCAAGTTCCAGGTCTCCAAGGGACCAGCCCTCTTCTGAATAAATTCCAACAAATTCAGTGTATGTTTGGGAGCAGTACAGTATTCCACCTTTGGTCAAATTTGAGCTTTGTACAGAACTAGCCGTGCCCGCGGCTTCGCTCGCGTCGACTTGATTCACCATTGTCGTCACTGCTTATTTCTTATGTTACCTAACGTAATGAAATATATCCTATAACCTGGCCAGAGAACATACGTATTTTATAAAAAAACATGTAAATCGGGTAAGTAGTTCTTGAGTGCTAAGCACACTAACCTACAGACAGAGAGACGTTGCGTTTTATATATATTACATAGATTATTATTATTTAACCTGGCCAGAGAACAAATGTATGAATTTCTCGAGTGATAAGTGCACTAATGGACAGACCGAGAGACGTTGCATTATATATATATATATATATATATATATATATATATATATATATATATATATATATATATATATATATATATATTGTATTCTTTGTTACGTGATATTGTTTCATACTTAATGGCTTAGACAGCGTATTTCAAGAGAGTGCACTAGCGGTAAACTTTTTCCTACATGATTCACTATTATCGTCACTGCTTATTTCTTATATTATCTAAGGTAATAAAAATATATCCTATAACCTGGCCAGAGAACATACGTATAAATCTAAAAAAAACACTATTATTATATAATCTGAAAAGAGAACATATGTACGAATAAAAAAAACTCGTAAATCGGATAAGTAGTTCTCGATTGATAAGCACATTAACGGACAAATAGACAGACAGACAGAGAAACGTTGCATTTTATATTTATTATAGAACATTATAGTTAACCTGACCAGAGAACAAATGTATGAATTAGAAAAAAAAAAAAACGTAAATCGGATAAGTGGTTTTCGAGTGATAAGCGCACTAACGGACAAACAGATAGACAGACAGAGAGACATTGCATTTTTATATATATTATTGAAGATAATAGATGACCTGGCCAGAGAATAAATGTATGAATTAAAAAAAAACATGTGAATCGGATAAGTGGTTCGCAAGTCACAAGCGCACTAACAGACAGACAGGCAGACAGAGAGATGTTGTATTTTATATAAATTATATTTTTTACTACATGATATTGTTCCATATTTAATGGTTTAGGCAGTGTATTGCAAGAAAACGTGCTGGCGGCAAACTTTTTTCCGACTTGATTCACTATTATCGTCACCCCGTGGGGGAGCGGGATAGAATATCTCCCCCGGTATGTTCTGCCTGTCGTAGGAGGCGACTTAAAGAACAACCTAGATGGTAGATGCCCAGATCCCACCAGCATCGCCCGGTGTGATACCATCGCATCGGCTTAGGCTGCGTGAAGTTGTTTAACGTTTCGTGGCTGTGCCGATGTCCCGGACTGTGGGACCAAATAGCATGATGAGGCACCTGAATACAAAAAATTCCGGAGGTAAAATAGCCCCCGTTCGGATCTCCGGGTGGGGGCTGGTTCAGGGGCGTCGACATGCAGAGATAAGAATTTCAAAATGGATTTTTGCAACATACGAGGTTTAAACACGAACATAAATTCAGTGCATCAACACCTGCAATCAAATAAACCTCATGTACTCGCTCTCTGTGAAACTAAGGTCAGTTCATCGACAAGCACAGTAAACTATCTTTATCCTGGGTACGACTTCTATTCCCGATGTCAGAAGCGACCTATCTTGCCAACGAGAGGAGGCTCTGGAGCTCCCAAACTTTGATGTTATGTGGTTAAAAATAACGACTCAACCAACCACAAGGTTCATCTGTATCCTCTATCGACCACCAAGTGATACTAACTTTAGAACATTTTTCGCTTCCCCTGCAGACACCATCGATCATTTACAAATTAACTATCCAAATGCCGAAATTGCCATCTTGGGCGACTTTAATGTCCACAACATCAACTGGCTTAAATATTCAAATACTACCGATGAACAAGGTCGTGAAGCCGAATCATTTTCAATCAGTTGTGGCTTTGGGAGTTTGCCAGTCTTCTTGATCTCTTTTTAACCACCAATCCGGAGATTTACACGGTCAGCGTAAATCCGCCGTTAGGTTCTTCCGACCATAAACTACTTTCGAAATCGAGTATTCTACCAATCAATGACAGAGAGGCGCCTAAACCGCGCAAGATTTGGCACTACAAGTCTGCTAAATGGGAAGATCTCATGGAATATTTTCGAACTTTCCCTTGGTTGGATGTTTGTTTTCGATCCGACGACCCATCTGACTGCGCCAGGGAGGTTTCCGATGTTATTTTGGCCGGTATGGAGGCTTACATCCCCTTTTCGAAGAAATGCCCTTCCAACGGCAAGCCTTGGTTTGACTGAAAATGCAAAGAAGCTGTTGCTTCTAAACATCTTGCATACCGGCAATGGCGTGAAAATCCTAACACCATAAATCGTAAAACATTTGTTCGTGCCAGGAACAGATGCAAAGAAATTATCAACGAAACCAAGGAGGTACACAATCAACGGATTAGAAACAAACTTCTCGCTTGTCCCGACAATTCAAGGTCCTTTTGGTCGGTCGCTAAGGCAGTTAGTCAAAATTTCACCAAATCCGCCATACCACCACTCATACGGCCAGATAATTCTATTACAACAATGCCTGTTGAGAAAGCGAATTTGTTGGCTGAACTCTTTGCTTCACATTCTACTGTCGATTTCCAAGCAAAAACACCACCTACTGTTCCCATAGTTCAGTCAAGGATGCCCGATATTGTCTTCAGACAGCGTATCATAAAGCGTATTCTGATGAAGCTAGACACCAAAAAGGCTTCTGGCGCTGACGGAATACCTGCCATAGTTCTTAAAAACTCTGCGAGGGAACTAACACCAGTTTTCTGTAGACTTTTCAACCTATCCTACAGAAACGGAATATTTCCTTCCTACTGGAAATGTGCTACAGTTCAGCCGATACCTAAAAAAAAGGCAAGAAGACCTTGCCAAATAACTACCGACCAATCGTAGTGCTTTCAATAATATCGAAAGTCATGGAAAAGGCTATCAATCAGCATCTTCTAAAATATCTTGAAGGATTCAACATTATTAGCGATCACCAATATGGCTTTCGTAAAAATAGATCAACAGGAGATCTTCTGACTTATGTAACACATGTTTGGAACAATGCAATTGAACACTTTGAAGAATCTCGAGTGGTTGCTCTTGACATATCCAAGGCATTCGACCGTGTTTTGGCACGATGGGCTGTTGGCTAAGCTACGTTCTTATGGTATGTCGGAAAAGTTCTGTTTGTGGCTCTCATGTTTCCTCAGAGAGCGTTCTTTACGAGTGGCAGTCGACGGATTTCTTTCTAACACATTCAGTATCAACGCCGGTGTACCCCAAGGCTCCATACTGTCTCCTATTCTCTTTCTCATTTACATTAACGATCTGCTGGAAAAGACCGAGAATCCAATCTACAGCTTTGCAGATGACAGTACACTTATCTCTTCATTCACTTTGAACGCTCGGACATCGGCTACTCAGACGAATATCCGCAGACAGCAGGAAGTCATTCAACTTAACAAAGACCTGGAAGAAATTCTATCTTGGGGTGACAGTAACCAAGTGGAATTTAACGCTACAAAAAACCCAGGCGGCAGTTTTTTTTTTAAAAAAGTTAACGTTGCTGAACCCGACATAGTTATGTCGGGGCACTCCGTTCCTCTAACATCGTCACTCAATTTGTTGGGCGTTAATTTGAGAGCAAATATGTCCTGGCATGAGCATGTTGCAGGCATAGCAAGGAGAGCTTCTCAAAAGTTGGGAATATTATTTCGAACCAGAAAGCTTTACACTCCACAACAACTGTTAATTCTTTACAAAACTCAAATTCGACCAACTATGGAATACTGCTCCCATGTTTGGAGCTCCGCTCCCAAACATACACTGCATTTGTTGGATTCTATTCAGAGAAGAGCTGTTCGTCTGATTGGAGAGCCGGAACTGACCGTCGGCCTTAATTCGCTGGAACATCGTAGAACGGTTGGCGACTTGAGCCTATTCTACAAGTACTTTCATGGAAAGTGTTCGAAGGATGTGGCCCGCTTAATTTCTCCCAGAGCGGTGCATGTTAGAAGTATACGTCGCGCTAATTCTTCATATCCGTATGAGGTTCAGCTTGTTACTCCTCGTACAACACTTTTCAAGCAGTCTTTTATATGGAGAACATCATCCCTTTGGAATAACTTGCCCGGGACTGTGTTTCCCACCGAGTACAATCTACGGCGATTCAAGAACAACGCGAATCGCTTTCTCCGCACACGTGTCGCTCCTGTAGCGCTTTAGGGACTTCCCTGTAACACGTGTGCTAGACCCATAAAAAAAATTAAAAAAAAAAACTGCTTATTCCTTATGTTACCTAACGTAATAAAATATATCCTAACCCCTGGCCAGAGAACATATGTGTGTTTAAAAAAAAAGAGCGTAAATCGAATAAGTGGTTTTCGAGTGATAAGCGCACTAACAAACAGACAGACAGAGAGACAGATAGATAAAGAGACGTTACATTTTATATATATTATTACATTAACAGTTGTTATCCTACAGCAACTTAACGAAGCCTAAGCCGATCCGATCGTACCACATCGGGCGATAGCTGGTGTGATTTAGGCATCTACCATCTAAGTTGTTCTTTTAGCCGCCTTCTACGACAGGCAGAACGTACCGGGGGTGATACGAGTGGACTGTAAAGCTTTCTGGTTCGCAATAATATGGTATTCCCACCTTTGAGAAGTTCTCTTTGGTATTCTTGCAACATGTTTATGCCAAGACCTAGTTGCTCCCAAATTAACGTCCAGCAAATTGAGTGATGATACTAGAGGAATGGAGTGACAAAACTGTGTCGGGTTCAGCAACTTTATCTTTTTTAGAAAAAACTGCCGCCTGAGTTTTTGTAGCGTTAAATTCTGCTTGATTACTGTCACCTCAAGATAGAATTTCTTCCAGGTCTTTGTTAAGCTGAAGGACCATGCTGTCTGCGGATATTTGCATGAATAGCCGATGTTCGAGCATTCAAAGAGAATGGAGAGGTAAGAGGACTGTCATCTGCAAAGGTGAATTCCTTGTTAATGTAAATGAGAAAGAGAGTAGGAGACAGTATGGACCATTGTGGCACACCGGCGTTGATAGCGAAGGTATTAGAAAGAAATCCGTTGACTGACACTCGCAAAGAACGCTCTTTGATGAAACATGAGAGCCACAAGCAGAACTTTTTAAACACACCAGAAAATCGTAACTTATCCAACAATCCATCGTGCTAAACACGGTCGAATGCCTTGGATATACCAAAAGCAAACACTCGAGATTCTCCAAAGTATTCAATTGCGTTATCTAAACATGTGTTACATAAGTTAGAAGGTCTCCTGCTAATCTGTCTTTACAAAAAATACGGCAAGAGAGATCGCTTCCAACAAAAAAACAGATTCGAAAGTTGCGCCTAAACCGGGAATAGAAGTCGTACACAGGATAGAGATAGTCGACTATACTGGTCGATGAACGGACCTTCACAGAGAGCGAGTACAAGAGGTTTATTTGAAAGCAGGTGTTAGTGCACTTTTTTTATGTTCGAGTTTAAACCTCGTATCTTTTTTAAGATTGTAATCTTTGCATGCTGACGCCCCTGAATCAACCTCCACTGGGACATCTGAACGGTGGGCTATTTTACCTCCGGAATTTTTTGTATCCAGATGCTTCATCACGCTATTTGGTCCCACAGTTCGGGGACTTCGTCACAGCCACGAAACGTTAAGCAACTTAACGAAGCCTAAGCCGATCCGATCGTACCACATCGGGCGATAGCTGGTGTGATTTAGGCATCTACCATCTAAGTTGTTCTTTTAGCCGCCTTCTACGACAAGCAGAACGTACCGGGGGTGATATTCTATCCTGCATCCCCTCGGAGCTTTTATGTTTCAATGGCTTGGAGAAAGCCTTCGATCGAGTACAACTAGGAATTGTAGAGTACCTCTTTTACGAAAGACTGCTTCACATCATCAAAACCATAAAAAATTACCAAAAAACCAAAATTAATTGTAGCTAAAAGAAAAGATTAACTAATAGAGCTAATATAAGTAGAAAAATAAATGTACCGAGAAGGTTGCCGGAGGGCACTACTTTGCAGCATAATAATTGTTGAGATAAGTACACAATTTAGTAAAAGTTGAGATTATATAATGGGAGGTAAAGAAATAAACGTATGCATGTTAGCAGAGAATGAAGACAATTAGAAGACACCATTTTACCAGTATAATAAATTAGCAAAAACAAGAATTAAGTGACAATATTGGCACCAAAAATAAAGTTTACGACGATATCTAAAACACCGTTTATATATAAGCTTATTGTTGACGAAAAATATGAAGAACAATAAACGAAGTTTAAATATCTCAGCATTGATACATAGAGTTTCGGCGATATTAACACAGAAATGCGAAAACAAGCAATAGACGCGTCGAAAATATCTGCGAGCTTAGTGCAATGTAGCTAAGCAAACACCTAAAAATGGAAACGTAATCTCGAAACTGCAAGACTGCAATTATTCCTACTCTATCATGGAAATTAGAAACTAATCTTGGAATATCGAAAACAATACCAATACTCGAAATGAAAATAATGTAGCAACCAGCGGAAAAGATCCTATTAGATAGGGAAAGAATCGACAACATTAGACAAACATGCAAAATATATAACGGCAGATGTAATCATATAACAAGAAGATTATTGAGGATGCTGTCAAGAGTAATAAAAGTGCTATACACGTGTTTCGGGCATTTTGAGAGTTAGAAAACTCAAATTTTTACAGATCATAGCCAGTAGATACACTTGTGGTTTATGTCAGATGACTAACAATTTCTCTAGCAATAAATGACAATTCCATGGAGGCCACACTAGCACGCTGCGTACGACTTCACCCAAGAGAATTACTAACTGAAATAAAATGATAACGAGAGCCTTACCCCACAACAAGAAGAAAATTATCGAAGATGCTATCAAAAGGCCTCTGTGGATATAAGGGTTTATGCTAACAAAATAGTTGATCTACTGACTTAGACTACAAATGTGCTTACAGGCCTTGAACTGTAAACTCCTTGGAACAAGAAAAAAATAACCAACTACTCTTGTTAGATGTACTTATAAAGAAAACAGCAAGATGAATCTAAAACACACAGTCCGTACAATGGCAACATATCTCAAAGGTATGTGCATGCCAATTAACACAAATACAAGCAGTAGCCAACACCTTTATTTCAAGATCTTTCCGCTTAACCGATAATATATAAGGAGGAGATAAACAATACAACAAAAAAATATAAATAAAACGGATCCAGCACATAGAAAATCCAAAAAACCAATACAGTAATAGAAAAGCACATAATCAAAATAAAAATCTCACGACTCACCTCCAAACAAAACTAGAATCACAGTTCTTTATTTCAAAGGAGCAACAGACGTCATCGTAACACTTCTATGAAAACACAATTTATCTATTCCCTACAAATCACTTGGAATAAGTCAGAAATAAGGCAGAAATTCAAAATAAAGCCAGAATGCCAGGCCGTATACAGCATTTTATGTAGTGATTGCAATGAAACTTACACAGAACATAGGACATCTCGCAAAGCATGAAGAACATAAACTTAGAATTCGTAACAAGCAAATTATATCAGCTCTCTGCAAATCAGTTAGCGATAGGCCACAAAATTGTTAACAGTAGCAATAGCTAGTGTACAGAATTATTCGACAAGTTAACGAAATTGAGAAAAGTGACACATTTAACGAAAAAGATGATGCCTCTACAAAGCACTAGCGTATTAGCAATCAATACCCGACAGAAATACGCTAGCACCATCCACGTTAGTCCAGAGAAGACAGCTATAACGTCCAATCTCGGCAGCATATAAGGGGCATGCACAACTCTTGACATCTCAGTTTATAGTCCACCAGTGACTTGCAAACATCGATAATGCTAAATGACTCGTCAGCAACAACAACCCTGATGAACGGGTATACTTATGTATTTATCAGGAAACATAGAGAAAAAAGAGTACCATTGTGACAACTTCTTATGCATATTCACTTCGATATCACAGGCCAACGATGAAAATTTTTTTTAATAATTTTACCTGATTCCTATGTTTTTTGGTGTGCTGAGTCCGAAAATAATAATAAAAAAGTCGTATCACCGACCAATTTTTCACATTTTAATATTCAAAATGTGAAAAGTTTATTTTAATCATTCGAATGTTATTAGGTTGGCAATAAAATTAGAATTTTATAAGGTTGGTAGTAAAATGAAATGTTATTAGGTTGGCAGTTCCGATAAATCTCACAGCTGTTTGTTTTCTTCCAGTTAATATAACCTCGCATTGCAGTGTTGAACCTATGTGCTTTAATTCGCAGTCAAAGTATGGCTAATCGTGGTTGTAAAAACTCTCCCAAGACTTTTTTTGTTATATATGTGGTGAGTTTGTAGTTAAAAAACATCAAAGAAACATTACTGACTTTGTAAAAAAAGTATACTTTGCATATTTTGGTGTAGAAATCGGTAATCAAGAAAAATGTTGGGCTCCTCACAAAGTATATTATGTTTGTGTCAAGAATCTTAGAAAATGGTATAAGAAAGAAAAGAAAGCTTTTAGATTTGCAGTACCCATGGTATGGAGAGAGAAAGAAAATTATTCAAATTATTGTTATTTTTGAAATGATGATGTTTCTGGATATAACTCCAAAAATAAGAAAATAATTGTCTATTCTAACTTTATTTCAGCTAATTGGCAAGTAGAACATGGACCGGGACTTCCTGTCCCTGAGCCACCTCAGACTATTGATGACGTTTTACAGTCCAGTCCTGAATTTAATGAAAGTCGACCGGATGATGATGAGTTTGAATGTTCTCTAGAAAATTTAAAACCACAGTTGTTTACACAAGCTGAGTTAAATGATTTAATGAGAGATTTGGGTTTGACTAAGGAAAAAGCAGGATTGCTTGTTTCTAAGCTGAAAGAAAAACATTTATTTGAATCTGGAACATCTATTTACCATTATAGAACAAGAGATCACCAGTTTTGCCCAGTTTTTCAAGCAGGAAGAGGGTTTTTTTTATTCCCTATTTTAAAATTTAATCGATGTCATATTGTGAGAGAACTGTGGGTGATACAAAAAAACTGATACCAGATACGATTTCAGCACCCAAAAGTATATAACACTTAGATGTATTGGTTTAAAAAGTTTTTACAAATATTTTTTTGTTGGCCTGTGTATTTAATCTCAATTTGGCCCTTCAACTGGGACTCCCCTTGTTGTTAGGCGAACGTCTTGATGCTGCTAAAAACTATACATTTGTCAGGGTCGTCTTGGCTGGTACAATTTGTAGTCCCTAATTTTAAAATGTAAAAATGCCCTGCTAACAACCTAAACTAAATTAATAAAGCCAAAGCTAATCAGAACGACAGATTTATGGGTTTACAGTCTTTAGTTTCACTGCACTATTTGAATTAATGAGAAATTTATAAGAAAACAATCTTTTTTTTTTTTAGAACGATTCAATGAAAAATAGAGTATCTGTAATTTTAGAAAAAAATCGAGAGCATTTTTTGAGAACACCGTTTCCAATGTAATTTTAGAAGTTTGTTAGAGGACGCGAACTACTTCTTGAATTTATAGTTTTTAACATCACATAATTTTCTTTAGTCTTCTTACATAATAAATTTAAAAAGCAGGAATATAATCCATTAAAAGTAATTTCTTTTGTAGTAATAATGTCGTGCATGAGTATTACGACCCTAAGGAAATGTTATTATTAGACTCATAAAACTTATTTCTCCTTTGGGAAATTATTTTAAATGTTTTGGTATTTGCTACGAAAAAACATTCAATTTAACTTAATCCCTATATTGAGCAACTAAATAATCAAATATATTGTTAGTTTGGGTCATTATTTATCGATGTTATGAAGTATATTTATGCGTCAGTTATTAAATTTAATGAATTAAATTGAATGTTTCAAGAAATATACATTAAGACTTTAGAATTTCTTAAGAATTCAAAAAAATTATCCAATAGTAAAGCATTTCTTTCTTTGCTAGTGTTTAGTATTGTTGCAAACAATGGTATAGTTGAATTCCTTAAATTTTCATTAACTGCCCTAAGGACCGACTAAAAAGACTATTGATTATTAATTTATATCCATTTCGAACACTAACAAATGACAATTTTTTACGCCTCTGTTAATAAGAAAGATGTTTGAAAACATTGTTTATATTTTTGATTAGACTAATTTTTACCTCTAGAATGGTGTTTTCTCCAAAAAAAGTTCGTAAACTTCTTTAAGACACCATATTATATCAAAAACATCCTTAGCACAAGAATTATTGGAGACCGAAACAAAACGATTGGCAAAATGAGAATTTTTCGGCTGTGCAACATTCGATGCTAAAAGTTTATGGTCAGAAGATCTCAAAACAAAGCATTTACGGTGATATAATATATCCACATTGACGGCCAACAAGACATCAAGAAGACTAGTGAATCCTGTCTCTCTCTCTCTCTTTCTCTCTCTCTCTCTCTCTCTCTCTATATATATATATATATATATATATATATATATATATATATATATATATATTGTAACTTTTTCTCTTGCTATTTTTTTTTTTTTTTTTTTTTGCTCCATTTAGACTGCGTCTTTTTGTAACATTTTTAAATACTGGACGCCCCAAGCTTGAGCACAATTTTCTTGCAGCCCCGCTTTAATTTCTGATAATGAATTGAGTGAAACCTGATATTAAAAGAACTAAAGAAATTAAAGAAACACTAGCTCAGTTTTCCTTGGTAGAGAAATATGGGTAAGAGATAGTTTTTTATACGTCTTTCTGGAAATTATTTTCTATTTTTTTTTTTTTTTAAGAAACCTCAGTTGTACGACTTTTTGTTTTTTAAGGGCACCACTCATTTTAAAATAGAAAGGATTTAACTTCAGCTAAGAAAATGAGAAAAAACTGAAGTGTTTTATGGATATTACTAAAAGGAATTAGTCTAGTACAACTGATCCTGAAAAGGAAAATAAATATTCAGTGATACACTTAGCTTTAATCAAAAAGAAAATTTATTCATGTTTTTTAAAAATAATAAAAGTTCTAACCTTTGCAGTTTACCAAAAATTCTAGCCTAAACAGTAGTTGTTACTTTAAAATTTTATATTCTTATAAATCCCCGAAGGCGAGGTATCGTGCCTTACACTTCACTTTTTTTGTCTGTGTTACATTGTAGTCAATGCACTCTCCGGGATAAGTCTATATAAGGGATTTGGTTGACTTACAGTGTTTCATTCCTGTCTGTGATGGACTTTGACCGATTTCACTTTTTTTTTTTTTTAACACTTAGAAAGCTCACTACAGCTTTTATTGTCGAAACTTAGCGACTCTGGTGAAGATTAGCCTACTTCGGCTAGACGGTACTGCCTGGTTGCGCTAGATGGAAACGACGACCGACATGGTCGGCAGCTAGATCAAAACCGCTCACTGGTCTGCGGCTCGATGGAACTCCCCTGCCTGGCGACTTCGATGGAAAAAGTCCTTCCGGCTGGTTCTCGGACGTTTTAAATAATCGTGCGACCTTTGCCGGTCATATCACGTCGCTCCAATCTGAACTCCGGGTCAAACATTTGACCAATCGTGGCCTGGCGAAAGATTCGGTCCGAAAGCCCGCACAATAAACTATATAGTATATACCATATGTCCAAAAACTTCTGTTTAATATACCGGTCGATATTTTAAAATAAAAATAAATACAATTTGAAATGGACAGTAACATTGCATAGTCTTAAAATCCAGGAAAAAATGAATGTTACATTTACCCCCTTCCAAAAAGAAATAGACTACACTAGTCTATTAAACTAAGGCTACTGATGAAAAGGTACAAAGTGGTACACTATCACTTAATACTAAGGTCAGAACTTAAAACAAAATTACAAACTTCGGTCCTTACTACTAGACTTAATTCTATTAAGCACTAATATTAAGTACAATGAAAACCAAATGAAAATTTTTGCACACAAAAATCTTATAACTAGACTTAACTTAATTAAACACTAAGGTTAAGTACATCAAAAAGTAAATGAAAATCCTTGCATGAACATAGGAAATACCTTTCCAAAATAACAATCGCGGTCTTCTTATATAAAAGAATCAGCTCTGTTATTGTTACCAAAACAAAAAAAATATAACTTTGTCTAGACTCTTGTCTAAATCAAAAAAAGTGAACTGAAATAAAATATGAACACCCCCCTTAAAATCTTTTAAGGATTGTCTGAAGATTTTTTTATTTCAGCAAAAGAAATTTATAAAAATTCTTAAATAAAGAAGAAAAAATAAAAAAAAATGATTCTAGTGCAAACACTTACACTAAAAAGAAAAAGTCTTGTCAGACCATTTAGCACAAGGCCAAAAAAAAATAATATCTGGATAAATATCCAGACAAACGCTCAGGAAAAATCGCTATCCATGCTCTAGCTCATCGCTAAGAAAACATTCTAAATCTAGTATCACTACTAGTCGCACTCGGAAAATAATCGCATTCTATAACGCAATGTCGACGTCCTAAGACATCTAGACATGCTAAAATCGCTAGGGAAAACGCTCTGGTTGATCGCCAGAAAACACGTCAGCTTATCGCCAACAAAACACTCTGGTATATCGCCAGAAAAAAACTCGGCTCCTCGCCAAGAAAACACTCTGGTATATCACCAGAAAAAGCTCGGCTCCTCGCCAAGAAAACACTCTGTAAATAGTCCTCGACTACACAAAGTCTGCGTTCTAAAAGAACAAACTCGCCATGATCATAGTGAGCAGCTATAAAAGCTAACTAAATCACTATAAGCGCAGTGAATAGCTACAAAAGCTAAAATTCACTCTTAACACAGTGAATAGCTATAAAAGCTAAAATTCACCAAACTGAATGATCCTGCTTCAAAAAGCAATGTTCACAAAGAACAGAATGATTAGTCTGCGCACAACTAACATTCAAGGAAACATTCCCAACATAACTATATGAGACGGCAAGTCTCGAAATAGGACCTCCCTAAAGTCATAATCCTATATAGGAATCCATAAGCAAAACGACTCAAAATCTTGCATTTTTAGCACATGCCCTCAGGCAACCAACATACACCGAAATATATACAGAAATATGTACAGTAATATATACAGAAATATATACAGGAGTTCAAGTCCCAAACCTTTGGTTATGACAACTCCATACTGAGCTTGGTGAAAGCTCTTAGCAAAAGCTAATCAAATCTTCGGCACATCGCACCAAAGTGACAAATCTGCCTAGAAACATGAGCCAGAAAAAAAACGCTCTCCGTCATTCTTCAGGGTGGCTACACAGAGAAATAAAACTTAACCAGCATTGCGCCTCTTCAAGTTGCATGAAGAACCCTCGTGTACTGGTCTCGCCCTAGAACAACAACGAGAAACATTCAATCCATCCCACATAACAGGAGACAAACACTTCACCACGATATACTGAAAGGTGGAGACAAAAAAAAAAATACAGAATTGGTGACCCTGGAGTCCACCAACAAAAGGGAGTAGATTATAGCATCCACTAAACTAAAACGGTGTCTACCACACCACCATAAGTCAAAAAAAATTAATCAAT
Organism: Pachyrhynchus sulphureomaculatus; assembly: GCA_019049505.1. NCBI lineage: Eukaryota > Metazoa > Arthropoda > Insecta > Coleoptera > Curculionidae > Pachyrhynchus > Pachyrhynchus sulphureomaculatus. Next base: position 116,054,381 of record CM032455.1, read on the forward strand.
AGGGTGTTCCGAAATACACTACTGCCAACAGCCTGTCACCACTAATAGGCTAATTGGAGCTGAGGTCGACTACAGTAGTTAGGCTCTCCTTTGGTTCAAATAGAAATAACCATTGGGTAACAAAACCCCTACAGGTCCCAAAGGTCAAACGTTCACCCCCCATAGACTACCCTTCCAATCAGTCTGTTCCTCAGGAAGACTAACTTCCTGCCAAAACGTCGTAACGGCATCTGTTAGCACCCGGTGCATCACAGCCTGTAAAAACAAATAACTCATGGGATACAACCTAAAAGGTTTACAAGGTTCTAACAAAATTTTAAAAAACGAAAATGAGCTTAAAAAGCTACATGAAGCAAAAATTTCTCAAATTTTGGTGGCAACGCAACAAAACTGTTGAAGACGACAAGAGCTTTTCCAGCTTAATCAGAAACAAGAAGAAAACATCGTTGACAGCTAAAATATTCGATCATGGTGTTAATCGTCTCCCTAGACAATAGCCTCTAGAAGAAACTGCTACAGGTATCAGGCATAACCGTTTTCTGTCAGCCCAAACTTCTAGATTACCTCTTGGAAATCTAAAAATTCGGTTAGGAATCTTCCTTCACTGCGCTTAGCCTCTCTTGACAAGGTTCTCATCGCGGTATCAGATTTTGATCATTTCTTTGTGAAACTACTGTCTTACTCTGCTCTCATCTCCTGTAAATGATCAGCCTTTAGTTCTCCTGCAGAACTTCAATTTTCTATCAATCTGATAGTAAACCGAAAAAACTCATCAGACGCCTATGAGCCTATGCAAAAAAAAATTTTAAAAAAATTTGTGACTCAAAGGTAACGTTTAAACGGCTCTGAAAAAAAATAGAAAATACCCTTAGTTTGTCAATTCAGAAGAAGATCTAAATCAAAATAATCCAAGTCTTAGACTTACTGGATAAACCAAAATCAATTTACTCTTAATTGCACCCAAAATATACCACTAAGGTAATAAAAATACACCCTCTCGGGTAGCAAACTTTGAAATTGCTCTTAAAAATTTTGACTCTACATCACACTACACGAGCTACATCTTGCGCTTGTCCTAACTCAAGATCACCTTGGATTGCCTCTAATCAAAATTTCGCTTCCAAGTGTCAAGAACTGGATATTATTTGGGGTCATAAGCAAATCAAATCCCGCGACCACCGACATACCAGTCTTATGATATATCCTGAGTGTGACTCTTTCGCAAGCTCGCAACAGCTGAGTCGATGCTAACCATCAACTACAATCAACCTAGGTTTGGGATATGGCCAATACCCAAAACCTTAGCAAAAACTATAAAAGTAAGCTATCTCCAGCTCAACTTTTATAACAGTCAAAAAAGACGAGGTCGTCACCTCTACAGAGCAACATCAAAAAGAAATAAACTAAAGCAATTAAGATAGTGTAAATATAAATTATTCTTCTTCTGACAAACTTTCATTAGGGTTAGGTTCATTGAATGGTTTTAAGTCTTTAATATGCCATCGTCCTACTTTAGTCCCATCTAAATTAACTAAACCATAAACTAAATCTGAAATTTTTTCTCTAATCACGCAATGCACATACTTAGGTACCAACTTAGATGTGAATTTATCTGCTGCACTGGAAAGAATTTTATTTTTTCGCCAAACGTGATCACCTATATTAAAGGCAAAATCCCTTTTCCTAAGATTGTAAGACTTACAGTTCCGTTCATAAGCCTTATGTATCCTACTACGCACGTCGGTGAAAATATCTTTTAAACCCTTTAAATTTTCGGCGTACGCACCCCTGTTACCCGGAATTATTTCGCTGTCAACATTGACATCCAAATCTAAATTTTTATAATACGATCCAGATAGAGGTATATGTCTGCCGTAAACTAAGAAAGACGGTGTGAACCCTGTTACTTCGTGTCTTGCCGTATTTATCGCTTGTTGGATTTTGGAAATATTGTCATCCCAAGTGTCATGTGAATCCACGTAACTTCTTAAAGCGGTCCCGACTGTTCGGTTATTACGTTCCACAAAATTACATTGGGGAGAGTACACGGGATTAAAACGGATGTTAAAACCATAAGTTTCACTTAAGCTCTTAAAACTCTTAGAGGTAAACTGAGTACCGTTATCGCATATCAAGAGCGATGGAACACCGTGGATTAGAAAGACATTATTTTCCAAAATTCTCTCTATATATCCAGCTTTAGAGCTTTTCAAAGGAAATAGCATGGTATACTTTGTAAACCAGCAAGAAACCACGAGAAGCCATTTATTTCCCTTTTTTGAACGTGGAAATGGGCCTACTAGATCAGCTGCTATGACCTGAAAAGGGTAATTAACCGTTTTCTCTTTTCCCATCAGTCCCATAGGTAGTGCATTTGGAGATTTCTGTGCTCCACATACTTCACAAGTCCTCACAAACTTTACGATGTCAAAACGCATTTTTGGCCAATAATACTGTTCCTGAACCCTGTGAAGAGTTTTATAAAAGCCAAAATGACCAGAAGTAGGAGGAGTGTGACACATGTCTATAACTTCCTCTCTCTGTGGTTTAGGAACTAGTATTTTCCACTCGGGTACATTAACTTTTAAAGGCAACTGGTTTGGGATAAATTTGTACACGAAATCATTTTCCACCTTCCACTGCGGAAAATTTTGGGGAAATTCTTTAATTTGCTGCCGTAAATTGTCGTACCATGGATCAATGCGATCTACATCAACTGTATCAATTCTTACGCCAAACTGTGCATTAAGACTGTTTTCGTCCGCTGTATTATCTGGGATTCTTGACAAAGCGTCAGGAATAACATTGTGGACTCCTTTTCTATGAATTAAATTAAATGTATGTTGTCTCAGCCTAATCGCCCAACGCGCTAGTTTGCCACTAGGGTTTTTAATAGAATTAAGCCACAATAAGCTATAATGATCTGTTATGACCGTGAAAGGAACACCTTCTATGTAGGGTCGAAACTTTTCGATGTTAAAGAGTACTGCTAAACATTCTTTTTCAACAACCGAATAGTTACGTTCAGCCTTTGATAAAGTTCTACTGGCATACGCTATCACCCTTTCCTCACCATTGATTTTCTGTGTTAGGACGCCCCCTAAACCAGTATTAGAAGCATCACTAGAAATATAAAACTGTTGGGAAAAGTCTGGTTGGGATAAAATGGGAGCTGAAACCAATAGCTCTTTAATCTTTATAAAAGATTCTTCGGCTGCCTTTGTCCAATCTATCGATTGTCCTTTTTTTCGTCCTTTCAAAAGATCATTAATAGGCGACAACAGGGTAGAAAAATTCTCGATAAAACGTCTGTACCATGAACACATTCCTACGAAGCGCTTAACTTCTGTAGTATTAGCAGGTCTTGCATAATTAACCATGCTTGCTACCTTATCCGGATCGGTACGCAAGGAATTTGAGCCTACAATATAGCCTAAAAACTTTAGAGAAGTTTTGAAAAAATCACATTTGCTCAAATTTATCGTCAGTCCGGCCTCTTTCAATTTATCTTTTACTTCCTTAAGTAAGCGAATATGCGATTCGAAGTCTTCCGATGTTACTAAAATATCATCGAGATAGGTAAAAATATGTGGCTCATATTTCGGACCAAATATGGCGTCCACTAAACGTTGCTGAGTTTGAGCAGCGTTCTTAAGACCAAACGGCATAGTGACGAACTGAAATAGGCCTCGGCCTACTACTGCAAAAGCGGTCTTTTCTTTAGAGGATTTGTCTAAAGGAATTTGCCAGAAAGCCTTTCTAAGGTCTATCGAAGATACATACTTAGCATTCCTGAGTGATGTCAAAATTCTGTCGATGTTCGGTAATGGGTAGTTATCAAATTTGCTGACCTCGTTGAGCTTTCTTCCGTCAAAGCATAGACGATACTGTCCATCGGCCTTTTTCACCAATAAGATTGGAGAACACCAAGGACTGTTTGATTCTTCAATCACTCCGAGTTTCAACATTTCGTCTAACTCTTTATTTAATACTTTTGACATATAAGGAGACATGGCGAAGGGCCTTGTCTTTACAGGACTGGCATCAGCCGTATCTATAGACATCTTGATTTTATTCGTTCGGCCTAACCTATCTTTACTACTTATTTCATTGAAAGAGCTTATTACTTTTTCTGCTTTTAAGCGTTCCGTCCGCGAGAGATCATCTAGGGTACATAGACGCGAGAAAAGGTTTTCAAAAGAACTTTCTGAATAACAATTTTTAAAGCTTGTTTGAGAATTGTCTTCTAGGGACTGGGGGGATACCACGAATTATCTTTAAAATTTACTAAAATTCCGAATTTTTGTGCAAAATCACATCCTAAAACCAAAGTATGTGATAGAGAAGGTACTACTAGAGCAGAGATTACTAAACAATGACCATTGCAGACTAGCGGCAACTCAACCGTACCTAAAACTTTTAGGCGGCTGCCATCTGCAGTGGTAACACTTCTATTCTTGACATGGCATATTTTTATACTTAAGCGACTTAAAATTTTAATACCATTCTGACCTACAACGGAGGCATTTGCACCAGAGTCAAATAAAGCCGAAAAATGGACACCTAATAGATTTATCTTGATATGCGGTCTGTTATCTAAATGTTTATGCACGAATAGAGGAGACATGTGACCATTTGGAGAAGCAGGAGTTTTAACTTGAGAAGGAGAATTTTTATTAGACTTAAAAAAATCAGAAACTTTTTGTAACCATTTAGTCCAATCTGATCTACTGGAATATTTTTGTTCGTCCGTGTTTCTAGAACGTTTTGGATTAGGGGCTTTACTGCGAACATGAGCTTGTGACTTAGCCGAATGATTAGAGGCTTTTTTGTTGGACTTAGGATATCCGCCTCGGTAATATACCGTCCTTACTCGTTTTTTTGTACATTTGGGGCATGATGTTAGTCTCACACCTGTTGTTCCACATTTGAAACAAAATACCCTCTTTGGTGCTGTACAATTTTGGTAAGTGTGATTCGGGCCTGTGCAATTCCAACACGTGAAAATTGCCTTAGGTGAAACCGGCTTGTCGTTCACTTTGGCTGCAGTGTCGCTAATTTTAGAGTCATTATTTTTTCCTTTACCCGTTTTCTGGTTACTCCTAGGGTTCCGATTTACATTCCCAACTTTATTTGTCGAGACTCCACTTTGGCCATTTGGATTATACCTTACTTGATGTATATTAGTTTCGCTTTTTGGTCTGCTCTTTTCTAACAAATAATCGGACTCTTCAAGTTTTCTACATAACCCGGCGAGTTCGGCTACCGAATCTATATCTAGTAGAGCTAACCGATTGACGAAACTAGGCAGAATATTCCTACGTATAAATTTAACTTTGGTACATTCCAAAGGCTTGATGGACAACCTACAGAATAAAGATTCCATGTGGGCAATAAAAATCACAGTGGACTCATCCTTCTTTTTGTCGCCTCTTCTTTATTTCTGACCACAATTCTTCATCATCATCACAGTGCAAGAAGTCCTTCTTTAGCCTATCTACCAAGGAATGCCAGTCGTTGACACTTGATTTTATGCTTCTATACCAAATGAAGGCATCGCCAGTGAAAAATTCAACAGCAGAGCTGAAAAGTTCATCTTCCGATACTTTCCTAGCTTGAGCTATTTCAGTTAGCCTCTCCAAAAAAGGATAGAGTCTCCTTGAGTCTCCATTAAATTTCAATTGCCATTCGCTGACAGGAATATTTCTGGCTGCGCAATTCACGATTGGAGCTGGTACGTTTATGACTGGGGTTGTAATAGGCAGCTGTGGTAACTCATGACCAGGAGCTATCTTTTCGGCAAGGTTTGCTTCCATGAGTACACACGTAGCTATTGTTTCTTGAACATATTTGGAAAATTTCGACGCTTCCTCTTCGTCATCCGGCATGGGAATTCTTTGTACGCGACCCGCTACATGCGATAAGCGTGATTTAACCCGGAGTACAAGTGAATCATTTGGATCGCCGTCATAACTATCGATTAAGTTTTGGATAGAATTTAAACTCTTTTCGATACCAGCCGTTTCTTCTTTAAAAGACAGGGTGTCATCCCCTATTTTTATCGTTTTTCCGGGCTCATTAATTTCTTTACTTAAGATCCTCGTTAGAATCTTTCTTTTATCCGCGACCGGACGTTCTGAGAAAGTACGACGGATTTTCAGTTCATAGTCTAATTCATATTCTAGTAGGTGATTGACTTTAAAATTGAAGGCTTCCATGATAAATGAATACTATAAAATTTTAAAGAATTGTAAAAAAAATCGTAAAAATATTTCTCCTGTGCTCCCAATAGTCAAAAAAATAACAAAATCTGTAAAGGCACTTAAAATATGTAAACTTCTTTACCAAACTTTAAAAAAATCTTCAACAATTTCAAAAAAATTTCTAAGTATTGCCTCGTATTAAAATCCTTTTATTAAGATCTCTTAAGAATTTCCTATAAAAAAAATCTCTAAATATCGTTTCGTATATCCGCAAAGTATTTTTAATATTCATGCAAAACCTCGGTGAGAAAAAACAATAGTTTTTTTGTTCGGTTATCCGTAAAATAAATCTATCACTAAAAATTAAAATAAACCAGCACATCTGCTAATCTGAAAGATAAAGTTAGCTTCTAAGAAAAAAACAGGGATCTCTTATCTTAGAGTCAACAACAAAATTCAAATATCTATATCAGACAAATTGAAATAAAAAATTCTACAAATTTCCTGCTTTTGTCTTATTGCTATAGTGTAGCTTCGTTTAATAAATATTGTGTAATAAAAATATCTGCAAAGTTAGAGCTTTTATTTTGTTCGAAAGCTAGTACACTGAACCCTTTTAAAAAATAAAATTCCAAAAGCCCCGCGTTGACAGCGCTATTTTGTAACTTTTTCTCTTGCTATTTTTTTTTTTTTTTTTTTGCTCCATTTAGACTGCGTCTTTTTGTAACATTTTTAAATACTGGACGCCCCAAGCTTGAGCACAATTTTCTTGCAGCCCCGCTTTAATTTCTGATAATGAATTGAGTGAAACCTGATATTAAAAGAACTAAAGAAATTAAAGAAACACTAGCTCAGTTTTCCTTGGTAGAGAAATATGGGTAAGAGATAGTTTTTTATACGTCTTTCTGGAAATTATTTTCTATTTTTTTTTTTTTTAAGAAACCTCAGTTGTACGACTTTTTGTTTTTTAAGGGCACCACTCATTTTAAAATAGAAAGGATTTAACTTCAGCTAAGAAAATGAGAAAAAACTGAAGTGTTTTATGGATATTACTAAAAGGAATTAGTCTAGTACAACTGATCCTGAAAAGGAAAATAAATATTCAGTGATACACTTAGCTTTAATCAAAAAGAAAATTTATTCATGTTTTTTAAAAATAATAAAAGTTCTAACCTTTGCAGTTTACCAAAAATTCTAGCCTAAACAGTAGTTGTTACTTTAAAATTTTATATTCTTATAAATCCCCGAAGGCGAGGTATCGTGCCTTACACTTCACTTTTTTTGTCTGTGTTACATTGTAGTCAATGCACTCTCCGGGATAAGTCTATATAAGGGATTTGGTTGACTTACAGTGTTTCATTCCTGTCTGTGATGGACTTTGACCGATTTCACTTTTTTTTTTTTTTTAACACTTAGAAAGCTCACTACAGCTTTTATTGTCGAAACTTAGCGACTCTGGTGAAGATTAGCCTACTTCGGCTAGACGGTACTGCCTGGTTGCGCTAGATGGAAACGACGACCGACATGGTCGGCAGCTAGATCAAAACCGCTCACTGGTCTGCGGCTCGATGGAACTCCCCTGCCTGGCGACTTCGATGGAAAAAGTCCTTCCGGCTGGTTCTCGGACGTTTAAATAATCGTGCGACCTTTGCCGGTCATATCACGTCGCTCCAATCTGAACTCCGGGTCAAACATTTGACCAATCGTGGCCTGGCGAAAGATTCGGTCCGAAAGCCCGCACAATAAACTATATAGTATATACCATATGTCCAAAAACTTCTGTTTAATATACCGGTCGATATTTTAAAATAAAAATAAATACAATTTGAAATGGACAGTAACATTGCATAGTCTTAAAATCCAGGAAAAAATGAATGTTACAATATATATATATATGATATATAACTTTGAAACAACGCGACTAAACATAATGGAGAGTCAGCGTATCCCAGGACTCCATATTGTTTCCCGCTCTCTTTTTACCTTATATTAACGGTGTGCTGGAAAAGATCAATAATCTAAAGCTTTGCTTATAAAAGCCTTCTTGTATCTTCATTTACCATAAGTACTTAAACACCAGCTACCTGTGCAAACATCTGTAGGAACTTATTCAACTTAACAAAAATCTGGTAGAAATTCTACTTAAAGAGACAATATTTAAAGAGAATTTTATGTCTAGAGAAATCCTAGCAGCAGCACTTCCTGCAAAGTTTAACATTACAGAACTCAAGTTAATTTTATTGGGACACTCTATTCCATAAGTATCGTCACCTAACTTGCTAGGCGTTGAGACTGAAGGAATGTTTCTTGTTCAATTAGTTCAGGTTATTCTTTTCCCTACCATTTTTTAAGTACTTAACTTTGTGTATTTTTTTTACCGCTTACCTCCCCGCCTCAGCAGGGACTCCACCCCTTTTCCATATCCCAGGGATATCGTAATACCCGTCAACGTACGAAACATACATTTTTGTATTTCACGACACCTTTTAAACAACGCGGTAGTGCTGCCACGGACGTTATTTGCATTTCTGCAAACAACTACTACCTATGTATATTTTCAACATGTCAACCTTTAAAAACTGAGTATATAAACTTGCCGTTATGAAATAAATCTAATTCATTCTTTCATTTCCTGCATAATAAAACCATACATATATATTTTTGAATTGGCCATAAAAATCCTAATGGCTTTTTGAGACCTTTATGCAAGCAATAAATTAAATTTTTATGAACGATTATAAAAATTATATAATCGTAAGTTCTGTCAATAAAATAATAAAATGGGTTAAATTTTTTGGAAAAATTCGAAGAACTCGAAGGGTCGATCAAATTTTAGTAAATATGACTTCAGATTAATACCCATAAATTTTTAACTGATTGTTTACTATGATGGCATCTAAATATAGAGTAAAATAATAAAAAAAAGTCATAATATTATCTATTCCATACTTTCCGTGCAGAATTAAGTTTTAAATTAATTATTGAATTTGATTCATTTCCTACAGCGTATATATTTGTTTGTATGTAGTAAAACCAATCCATCACTCTGTTAATTATATCTCAATTTGGTCTGACTACTATTTCAATTAGGATTAGAGTAATAAAAGATAACATTATTTTCAGATTGTCTTATTTCAAAAATTCTGAAAATGATGTACATGATGCCACGGGCGTCTTCCTCTTACCTTATTCGTGCTACTTTAACTCTTATATATTTGACTATAAATATTTATCTCAAAAAAAAACCTCCCTCAATTACTATCTTTCTTATATCAACTATTATATGTATAGCTAAATTTTAAATTGATATCTCATGAGGAGATAAAGATTGAGTTCCAGAAGTGCTTTGAATATTGGAAAGAGCGCTGGCGATGTATTGTGTCTGGTGGGGATTACTATGAATGGGACAAAATTAATAAACATGCATAAATAAGGAGTTTTGGCAAAATGAAAAATCCGCGTATTTCTTGATCAAACCTCGTATATATATATATATATATATATATATATATATATATATATATATATATATATATATATATATATATATGTATATATATATATATATATATATATATATATATATATATATATATATATATATATATATATATATATATAATATATATATATATATATATATATATATATATATATATATATATATATATATATATATATATATTCTTTTTTTTAAATAAATAAAAAAATATATTTATTTCTGCCAACAAATCATAGTTGTTACACATTAAAGTTAAACTTAATACTACGAGAACCAATACAGGAAAAGACAATTTCCCTAGCAGCAACAAACAAATTACAAGGCAATAATACATTTTAAGCGATGCACAATTTTCTTAAAGAAGAATGTGCGTGCATGACCATTTCATAATCTACTATTAGTGCTTATTACAAATGTACTAAAACCATCTTATTTTAAATACATACTTTTTTTATTTTCTCAATAATGAACTATTTTGTTATCTAGCAACGAGTTAGTCAATTTATTTTTTACCAACATAAATGGCTTCACTTGCAGTTTGTGAGGAATTATATTAAAAATCCTCGGAGCAGAAAAAGATAGAGACCTTTGAGTAGCACTAAAGGGGGTAGATGGTACATACGCATTGTTCAGGGTAATTAGTCTAATATGAATAGAGCGATCAACTCTGTTTACCTTATGTTTGTTATTCAGTAAAATTCTTACCACCGATTTTATGTATAATTGCTTCAGAGACAAAACCCTAGCCCCATCGTATAGTTGGTCCGTAGAAAATCCTCCCGGTTTAAACGGTATTATTTTTAGAACCCTTTTCTGGGCTATTACTAAAGACGAAGATACCGAATTATGCACGGACCCCCAAACTATCAAGCCATAGCCTATCACTGACTCCACAAGTGCTTTATATACATATAATAAATATTTCTAACCTAAAATACATTTTTCGAATTTTACTTCTTATATAATCTATGTGAAAATCCCATCTTAAATGCGAATCTAAGTATACACCCAAATATTTAATGTTATCCATGGAGCAGATCTTTAGATTGCAATCACAAGCAGCAAAGTTATTACAGCCGGGTTCATGAAATTTTATAACATTTTTGTCAGGATAATTCCTTTTATTAAACGTAAAGGCTATAAATTTTGATTAATCAATATTTAAGGTTAATAAGTTCAAATCCAACCACAATTTTACCTTACTCATCGCCAGTTCTGCCTTCTCAAAGACCCGGTCCCATATTTTATCCTGTAACATTATGACAGTATCGTCGGCATAACAAACCATAGATCCTTGAGATAAATACGCAAAAGGGTATCTATATACAGTAATACCCCGCTTAGCGCGACCCCGTTACGCGCGGTTTCACTATAACGCGAATTTCAAATTTCGCGCTCATGTAGTCATTAACTTCTCTATGGTCGCGGGGGGATCCCCGCTTTCTCTGAATATTCTCTTTGAAGAATTGGGAATTCCCTGTCCTTCGACTTTGTTCTATGGGGATTTCCTCGTTCGTTTCGTGTGTTCATTTGTTCCGTAATGTTAGTTCGGTCGGCTGGCAGTTTTGTTTTAATATTTATTGGAGATACATACATACATAATTTAACCCTACGTTAAAAATGCCGCCTGTAAAGAAAAAAGAGCGTAAAAGCGTCACTTTGGAATTGAAGATGAAAGTGTTAAGAAGAATGGAAAATGGAGGCAAAGCAACAATTGTTGGGAGAGATTTTGGACTCTCAGAATCGACTGTGAGAACGATTTATAAAAATCGGGAAAAAATTAAAATCTCCAGCGAAGGTTCAACACCTATAAGTGCAACAAAACTTTCTCGTTCGAGATCATCTATCTTAGAAAGAATGGAGAAATTACTGTCAGTCTGGATCGAAGATTTGAATAAGAAGAACACACCACTAAGTCAAGATCTCATATGCACAAAAGCAAAATCTTTGTATGAGATGCTGAAAACAAAAGAAGGAGAAGGGAGTGCCACTCCGACTTTTGCTGCCAGCAGAGGCTGGTTCCATCGGTTCAAGCAGCGTTCTAATCTTCACAATATCCACATAACAGGCGAGGCGGCCAGCGCGGACATTCAAGCTGCAGCTGAGTTTCCAGACAAGTTTCAAGACTTCGTTAGACGAGAGAAAATTCCTGCTTGTCTCATCTTCAATGTTGATGAGACCGCACTTTACTGGAAAAAAATGCCATCTCGAACATTCATTTCTAAGGAAGAACGTCAAGCCAGTGGTTTCAAAGCTGCGAAAGATCGACTAACACTTCTGCTGGGTGGTAATGCCACTGGTGATTTCAAACTGAAACCTTTACTAGTGTACCATTCAGAAACACCCCGTGCAATGCGAGGCACAGACAAGACAAGTCTACCAGTTGTGTGGCGATCAAACAGAAAGGCGTGGGTTACACGGGAAATTTTTCAAGAATGGTATTCTAATAGTTTTTGCCCATCAGTCAAATCATACTGTGACAGAAATGGGCTTGAACCTAAAGTTATATTACTCTTAGACAATGCCCCAGGACATCCAACCTCACTTGATACGCCCAGAGACTTAAAAGTGTACGTAAAGTTCCTTCCACCAAACACTACGTCAATATTACAACCTATGGACCAGGGAGCAATAGCAAACTTCAAAGCTTATTACCATCGCCGCACTTTTAGCCAACTAATTCATGAAACTGACGGGGAAGGAAGACAGTCTATGCGAGAGTGGTGGAAGTCATACAACATTATGAAGTCTATTCACAACATAGAAGAGGCTTGGAAGGAAGTTAAAATGAGTTGTATGAATGGGGTGTGGCGTAATCTTTGGCCAGATGTAGTGGAAGCACCTAGAAGAATTGTCCAGATGCAGAGACAAGTGCTTGAAGACATTGCTGCAATGATTGAGGGGTCTGAACTTGAAGATGTCACGGTAGAAGATCTCGTAGAACTTGTAGCAACGCACGACGATCCTATTAGCAATGAAGATCTGATCGAGTTACAGAATAATCCTATCTACGATGAGGAAGAACAAGTAGAAGAGAAAGTTTTATCTTCAGGGGAAATACAAAATGCACTTTCAAAAATTTATTCAGGTTTGGACATATTGCAGAGTATAGACAATAATGATGACCGTGTCTTGACCGTGTGTCAAACAATTAAAAACAGTGTTGGGTGTTATGAACGTATTTTACAAGAACGTAAACAAAACGTTACCCAAAAGACAATAGATGTATTTTTCCGTAAAAAATAAGAGTATGTATTGCATAAAGTGTTCTTAGAATTAAAGTGATTGATTAAAATGATTTGTATTTTTTTTGTATTAAATTTTGACTATGTTTAATCATAAACCTCGATATACGCGAATTTCAGTTAACGCGATTTTTTTCGGAATGTATCCCTCGCGTAAAGCGGGGTATTACTGTATATTGTAAATAATATATAAAATATATATATAGATATATATATATATATATATATATATATATATATATATACATATATATATATATATATATATATATATATATATATATATATATATATATATATATACATATATATATATATATATATATATATATATATATATATATATATATATATATATATATATATATCTATATCTATATCTATATATATATATATATATATATATATATATATATATATATATATATATATATATATTTATATAGACACGCACACACACACATATAACCTTTTATTTATTCTTGTATATTAATTTTGTCCCCTTCGAAGTAGCTCTCACTAAATATAACACACTTGTGCTAGTGCTTTTTCCAATATTCAAAGAACTCCTGGAGCTCAATCTTCGGTATGGCATTATTTAGCTTCTTCAGCGGTTCTATTAGTTTAGAGAGAATCTATTTATTTTAATCCTAAAATTTTTAATTAAATTTTACTTTCGTTTTTTTTTTAATATGTGGCATAAAACTTTTTTTTTCATGGATATTTAAATGAAATATACTTATCTTATTAGTTAGTGTCAATTATTTAATACCAGGATACGATCTCATCTCATCTCATCAGCCATATTCTTCGGTCTATTTCTGGACATATGCCTCCCTCATTCCTTGACATTTGCTTCGATCTTGCGCCTCTCGGATCCACATCAGTCCAGCAGATCTTTTCAGATCGTCCGTCCATCGCATTGGGGGGCATCCCCTAGATCTTTTTCCCAAGTAGGACATCCATTTCAGAATTGTGTTGGTCCATCTTTCATCCTTACATCGTACCATATGGCCTGCGTAATTCCACTTCACTTCCGCTACTGCTTCGGCGACTTCTTTTATTTTTGTTATGCCTCTTGTCCAGTAGTTTGTTCTGTGGTCTTTAAGTGTTATACTCAACATTTGGCGCTCCATTGCTCTCTGTGTCACTCTTAGTTTGTTCATTGATTGTTTTGTAAGAGTCCACGTTTGAGCTCCGTATTTCAAAACCGGTAAAACACATTCGTCTAATAGTCTAGTACGTAGATGCATCAGTATATTTTTAATTTTTAGCGTCTTACTTAATTTCCCAAATGCAGCCCATGCCAGTCTTTTTCTTCTGTAAATTTTTATTTTTTGATTTTCCCTTCCAAGTTTCATCATATGTCTCAAATAAACAGAATTATCCACTTCTTCTAGTTCTTGGTTTTTAATTTTTATTTTCTGTTCTAGGGATCTACTACACATAACTTTGTTTTTGTTAGATTCATGTTCAGACCGATTTCACTTGATACTTTGTCCAGCTCCGTTAACATAATCTGTAGTTGTTCAGGGGTTTCTGCGATAAGAACGATATCGTCAGCAATTCTGAGGTTGTTGAGTCTTTTTCCATTTCTTAGGATGCCCCTATTGTCTTGCCAATTTAGTTGTTTGAAAACATCCTCTAGAGCATTCGTAAATAATTTTCGCGAGAGAGTATCTCCTTGTCTTATACCTCACCTTATACTAATTGGTTTGGTGTTTTCATGCAGATGTGTAATGGATGTAGCGTTCTTATATATGTTTTCAAGTAGCCTTATGTAACGATGGTCTATTCTGACGTTTTTTAAAGACTTCATATTTGCCCAGTGTCGAAGGCTTTTTAAAAGTCGACAAACGCTAGGTTTAGTTCAAAGTTGTACTCAACTGATTTTTCGATCAGCATTCTCATTATTATTAGGTGTTCACTTGTGCCATAGTCTCTTCTAAAACCGGCTTGTTCGATTGGTTGGTATTTTTCAAGTTTTTTAGTTACGCGATTTGCAATAACTTTAGTGACTGTTTTATATAATTATGATAAAAGGATTATCGGTCTATAATTCTCGAGGTTGGTCTGATCACCCTTTATATGTAATATCATGCTTGCGTGATTTCAGTTCTTGGGAATTTCTCCTTTTGGTAGGCATATGTTGAAAAGGTCACCTACGTTGATTATCTTTCTCTCATTGGTTGTACTGTTGTATTGTTGTTGAGTTTTTGTGTCGTATAGGTTTGTATAGAATCTCTCTGTTTCCTTTATAATCTGCTCTAAGTTTCTTAACTCTCTTCCGCGTTCGTCTGTTAGTGTTATAATGTGTCTTTTTTCGTTTCGTCTAAGACATTTTATTCCCTTGTTTTCCTCTATTAATTTTTCCACTTCAATTGCATAATAGTTTTGTAGATCACTTCTTATCATCCTTCCAGCTTCCTTTGCCATTTGTCTAAATTCTTCATATTTACCTTCTCCGAATAATTGCCTTTTTTCTTCTATTTTATTTTTAGTATCTTGGCTTAGTTTTTCTATCTTGGAATTTTTCAATTCAACAATGCGAAATATAACATGGTTTAAAACGAAAGACAATAGAAACTTCATATTCATTGGTAACTATATCGAGAGTAACTTTTAGAGGGTCTTAATAAACCCAGTGCAAATTTTGGGCAGTTAATAATTGCTTTATTCTCTAAACATATTTAGTCCTAAAAATACTTTAATTCGGTCCATTAGGGTTTAAATTGACAAGTGAACCAGTAAAATAACTAAAGTTATAAAGCTGAGCCGTACAAGACCATAAAATGCGTTATATTTATGAGTAAACTGACAAAAATTAAAAAATATATTATTTATTCAAATATTATTTTTCCATTCTTGTTTTCAATTATCCTTTCCTTGCTCACATTTACTATATAAAATACAAAAGTGTCAAAGACAAAAAATAACAAGGGTACGATTCTGTAAGCCCATTTTATTCTTTCCCTTTTCTTGTTTTCTTTGAGAGGGACAAACTTGTAACATTGAACAGGAGCAACAAAAACTAAAGATCCTTATTTTGACAGTCACTTTCCTAATTTTTTACAGAATCTCAGTCCAGGACAACCACGAGTTTAAAATCCCATAACATCTAAATTAAGTCCAAGTTTTAGACTCCTTTAGTGAATCTAGCTGAAAAAGGAAAAAAAAAATAGGACACTTCATATAAGACTGCCTCGATATTTATGACTATAACGGTATATTTTTGACTGCAATGACAGAATTAAAGCAGCAGAACCAATTGCTTGTGTTGCCAAGTAATACGAGTACTTGAAGATCATGAAATAAATTTTCTTTACAGTCTGTCAAGTAAGAATGTATTTTTGAAAAAATCTGTTTCGAGGACATTCTTTGCCAATAATGTATTCTTTGGTGAGATAACAATGGCGCAATTACCTTAGTAAGTTACGTTCTGTCTGTCGTAGGAGGCGACTTAAAGAACAACCTAGATGGTAGATGCCCAGATCCCACCAGCATCGCCCGGTGTGATACCATCGCATCGGCTTAGGCTGCGTGAAGTTGCTTAACGTTTCGTGGCTGTGCCGATGTCCCGGACTGTGGGACCAAATAGCATGATGAGGCACCTGGATACAAAAAATTCTGGAGGTAAAATAGCCCCCCCGTTCGGATCTCCGGGTGGGAGCTGGTTCAGGTGCGTCGACATGCAGAGATCAGAATTTTAAAGTGAATTTTTGCAACATACGAGGTTTGAACTCGAACATAAATTCTGTGCACCAACACCTGCAATCAAATAAACCTCATGTACTTGCTCTCTGTGAAACCAAGGTCAGTTCATCGACCAGCACAGTCAACTATCTTTATCCTGGGTACGACTTCTATACCCGATTTAGGCGTAACTTTGGAATCTGTCTTTTTGTCAGAAGCGACCTCTCTTGCCAACGAGAAGAGGCTCTGGAGCTCCCAAACTTTGATGTTATGTGGTTAAAAATAACGACTCAACCAACTACAAGGTTCATCTGTATCCTCTATCGACCACCCAGTGATACTAACTTTAGAACACTTTTCGCTTCTCTTGCAGACACCATCGATCATTTATAAATTAACTATCCAAATGCCGAAATTGCCATCCTGGGTGACTTTAATGTACACAACATCAACTGGCTTAAATATTCAAATACTACCGACGAGCAAGGTCGTGAAGCCGAATCATTTTCAGTCAGTTGTGGTTTAACTCAGCTTATTGACGAATCAACACGGATCCCTGATCGCAAAGGGAAGTTCGCCAGTCTTCTTGATCTGTTTTTAACCACCAATCCGGAGATGTACACGGTCAGCGTAAATCCGCCGTTAGGTTCTTCTGACCATAAACTACTTTCGACATTGAGTATCCTACCAATTAGAGACAGAGAGGCGCCTAAACCGCGCAAGATTTGGCACTACAAATCTGCTAAGTGGGAAGATCTCATGGAATATTTTCGAACTTTCCCTTGGTTAGACGTTTGTTTCCGATCCGAAGACCCATCTGATTGCGCCAGGGAGGTTTCCGATGTTATTTTTGGTATGGAGGCTTACATCCCTTTTTCGAAGAAATGCCCTTCCAACGACAAGCCTTGGTTTGACCGAAAATGCAAAGAAGCCGTAGCTTCTAAACATCTTGCCTACCGACAATGGCGTGAAAATCCTAACACCATGAACCGTAACACTTTTGTTCGTGCCAGGAACAGATGCAAAGAAATTATCGACGAAACCAAGAAGGCACACAATCAACGAATTAGAAACAAACTTCTAGCTTGTCCCAACAATTCTAGGTCCTTTTGGTCGGTCGCTAAGGCAGTCATCCAAAATTTCACCAAATCCACCATACCACCACTCACACTGCCAGATAATTCTATTGCAACGACGCCTGTTGAGAAAGCGAACTTCTTGGCTGAACTCTTTGCTTCACATTCTACTGTCGATTTCCAGGGAAAAACACCAACAACTAGTCCCATAGTGCAGTCCAGGATGCCCGATATTGTCTTCAGACAGCGTATCATAAAACGTATTTTAATGAAGCTAGACACCAAAAAAGCTTCTGGCGCTGACGGAATACCTGCCATAGTTCTCAAAAACTGTGCGAGGGAACTAACACCAGTTTTCTGTAGACTTTTCAACCTATCCTACAGAAAGGGAATATTTCCTTCCTGCTGGAAATGTGCAACAGTTCAGCCGATACCTAAAAAAGGAAAGAAGACCTTGCCAAATAAATACTGACCAATCGCACTGCTTTCAATAATATCGGCTATCAATCAGCATCTTCTAAAATATCTTGAAGGATTCAACATTATTAGCGATCATCAATATGACTTTAGTAAAAACAGATCAACAGGAGATCTTCTGACTTATGTAACACACGTTTGGAACAACGCAATTGAACACTTTGGAGAATCTCGAGCGGTTGCTCTGGACATATCCAAGGCATTCAACCGTGTTTGGCACGATGGACTGTTGGCTAAGCTACGCTCTTATGGTTTGTCTAAAAAGTTCTGTTTGTGGCTCTCATGTTTCCTCAGAGAGCGTTCTTTACGAGTGGCAGTCGACGGATTTCTTTCTAACACCTTCACTATCAACGCCGGTGTACTTCAAGGCTCCATACTATCTCCTACTCTTTTTCCCATTTAGATTAACGATCTGCTGGAAAAGACCGAAAATCCAATCTGCAGCTTTGCAGATGACAGTACCCTTATCTCTTCATTCACTTTGAACGCTCGGACATCGGCTACTTAGACGAATATCCGGAGATAGCAGGAAGTCATTCAACTTAACAAAGACCTGGAAGAAATTTTATCTTGGGGTGACAGTAACCAAGTGGAATTTAACGCTACAAAAACCCAGGCGGCAGTTTTTTCTAAAAAAGTTAACGTTGCTGAACCCGACATAGTTATGTCGGGGCACTCCATTCCTCTAACATCGTCGCTCAATTTGTTGGGCGTTAATTTGGGAGCAAATATGTCCTGGCATGAACATGTTGCAGGCATAGTAAAGGGAGCTTCTAAAAAGTTGGGAATATTATTTCGAACCAGAAAGCTTTACACTCCACAACGACTGTTAATTCTTAACAAAGCTCAAATTCGACCAACTATGGAATACTGCTCCCATGTTTGGGGATTCGCTCCCAAACATACACTGCATTTGTTGGATTCTGTTCAGAGAAGAGCTGTTCGTCTGATTGGAGACCCGGAACTGACCGGCGGCCTTGATTCGCTGGAACATCGAAGAACGGTTGGCGACTTGAGCCTATTCTACAAGTATTTTCATGGAAAGTGTTCGAAGGATGTGGCCCGCTTAATTCCTCCCAGAGCGGTGCATGTTAAAAGTACACGTCACGCTAATACTTCACATCCGTATGAGGTTCAGCTTGTTACTCCTTGTACAACGCTTTTCAAGCAGTCTTTTATTTGGAGAATATCATCCCTTTGGAATAGTTTGCCCAGAACTGTGTTTCCCACCGAGTGCAATTTACAGCTATTCAAGAACAACGTGAATCGCTTTTTCCGCACACGTGTCGTTCCTGTAGCGCTTTAGGGACTTCTTCTCTGCAGCACGTATGCTGACCCATAAAAAAAAATAAAAAAAAAAGTTATCTAATCGTCTTCTTCATCAATAATCGGCTAGCACATTCGAGGCATGCTGTCAACGAGATTTCCTACATATTCTTCAAATTTTTCAAATCTCTCGAAACAACTGGTTCAAAGTCCTCTGAGCTTTCTCTTTACGAGGGACCAAACGTTTTCAATAGGGTTGGCATCCGGTGATTATGAGTATCTTATCGTGGGCCCAAGCGAGCCGCTTCGCGACGTAATTTTCGCCCAGCAAAGGCTTCTTCAACGTGCTTCGGAATTTGACATCAAAAGCACGAAGATGTTGTCGAATGGTCTCATGGGGCACATTCAAACCCGATTTTCTTAATTTTGCCACTCCTTGAGGCAGCGTCAATATTGGGTCCCGTGAAAACAAAGACAGGATTCGACTTCGAAGGGTGATTTTTTTTTTCGACTTTCGAAGTGACTTTGCCTACAGAGCCACGTTTTGGCAAGTCCTCTACATATTTCGTCTCGTTAAAATGATTTACTCATTTCGACACAAACAACACCGAGTTTTTAGTATATTGGGCGGCCGCGGAACATATCATTTTAGGACGCTTTGAATGGGAACAAAGAAAGATTGCCTTGAACCGACGCGCAAACAAGTGACTCATTTTAGATTTTACCTGATTTCGACGAAACTTCGGAATCGACTGATACTATTATTAAAATACGTCGTAGAAAAAAGTACCCTCTGCCGATTTTTGTTGAATCGCTAGGATCGCATCTACCAAAAATGAATTATCGCGGATACGTTTTTACTTGCAAGACTGTATTTCTGTTTCACAGAATCTTCTAAAAATTTATTTCTGCATATCATTACATTCTTAATCTAATCATTTACGAAGCTCTCATGTAGTTTCTTTAGTATTATTGACTATTCTTATTTTTCTGTTACAGGTTCTTTGGTACAAGGAAACCACCCAACTGGGTACTACAGAACAACATACAACACAAGCAAGAGGCAATAGATATACTTTAACTATTCGAAATGTTTCACAAGTTGATTTGGGAAATTACAGGTAAGCGGTTATATAGAAATGATAGTAGATCTTCAAAATCAAACAAAAGAACAGATATACAGTTTTCTATAATATTAATATTTTCCGGTAACCAACAAACCTATATTTTAAATAAAAAACTTATTTTTTTAACATTATTATTTTTAATGTATTTATATGGTACCGATCATTGACTAAATTGGTTGAAAAATTAATTACAGCGAGAAGAAAAAATAAAAACTACAACCCCAAAAATTTTTCTGGCTGTATGCCAGAATTGGCCAAGCTAAAAAAACCCTCAAAAATATCCAACAAAATAAGAAAATATTCCAGGAGGGCTTTTTGATTGACTCAACAGAGTAAAAACCAAGACAGGTCAGTGAGTTAGCCTAAAAGTGACATGAAACGCAAATGCTTCTCCAGCTTGTAAATACGACCTTTTTTGTTGGTGAAAAGTTCGATTTCATAAAAGGTTTCTTTGTGACTAACTTCCGTCCCTTGGTCTTTATTTTTTAAACCGAGTTACAGCTATTAGATTTGTTTTGAGTAAAAGCTTTCTTTTTTTTTTTAAATTCTCCATCTCTAGAAGTTTTAAACTGGGTTTAAGTTTTTAAAGTCCTTTTCATAAAAAGGATCCTCTATGTGGTTCTGTATCTAGAAGAGTTTGAACTTTTGCAGTTCCAGTACACGAATTTACAATTTTGACTCCAGGTAACACCCTTTACATAATTAAACATTTTTGTTTTACAATTAAACTTGAGAATTCTTTAAGAATTTTGGACAATACCTTAACATCAATAAAAATCTCCTATTGAAGTAGAATGATTAATGAAAGTAAAATGTTTTCGTATACGTCTTTTCGACAGCCTGGTTACGCATTTTTACTTAGTTATACAATTCACACTATTTCATTATGTCAGCTTCGTAATAATAAGAATAATAGTTTTTATACGGTCGAAAACTCGAAGCCACCTCTCTTAGTTAATGACATTCCCAATAAAATACACTAGATTGTTGCTTATATGGCTTTCCTCACTTAGCAGCCCATCTTCTCAGCTGTTAGTGGCTATTGGCACTCAGAAATCAAACTACTCTTCTTAAGCTAAATGACCGGCTTAATCAGAACCCCTGCAATCTAGGCTTTCCTAGCTAGCTGGACAAGATAGTAAACCTTGCATAACCAGTTGTGCCTCTTTACATTTGTATAACAGGAAAATAGATGAATATTTTATTAACATGTTTTTTTTTAATGCAAGTAATTCCGATAGCTTGGCAGCGCCTCTTTAGTTGAAATTATATTTTTTTTTATTGAAATTTCTAATAATTAAGCTTTACAATAGTTACATAGTCTGAAAGTCGAAACTCTTTCTTTTCAGGAACAAATTACGTATTTATCAGTTTTAATTAATAAAGTAAATTCTCAATAAAATACAACAGATTCTCGCTAATTCCACTTTTCTCACTTAGTCATCCTCCTTCTCAGTAATTGGCCTCTCTTGATAATTCGGCTGTCAGCGGTTGTTGCTAATCAGAAATCAGACTACTATTGCTATGTCGAATACCCGGATTTATCAGTACAGTAATTCGTATAATTACAATTTACTCTCTCTATAGCTAAGAGGGGGGGGGGGGGGAGGTGGGGGGAAGAGAATTAGCTAGACTCCAGTGCATTTATCAGCTCTGTTAATATATGTAGTGACAATCAACAACTTAGAATTGATGGAATTTTCCGCCGAGGTTGCTACTCTGCTTTAATCGTTTTCAATCGGATGAATATAGAAAAGATATTAAGCTTAGTTAGTATTTGCCTTGCAAATACGCAATTCCTACCATAAAGATGCACTGAATTTGACATTTTCATCCTAACGAATACCTTAATTCAAGCACTACTACTTAATATTTTAAATGGTAGGTAATTTACGATAATATAATAATAACAAGGAAAATTGGAACAGAAAAATTATTTCAGAGATATTTACAACCTGAACCTGACATTTCCTTTTTTTTTGTTATTTCTGTGGAAATGGGAAATATTAAAACAATAACTAATTCAAAAAACTTGAGAAGGATATTTTACATGATATATTCGAAGGAACTTATCTAGCCCCCCCTATTTCATTTCCTTAGTTCGCTGTTTATTTCACTATAAATAATTTATGTTTAAAACTTCTGCTTTGTTACTAATATTTAGTTACTTCCAGTCCTTTTACCCTCTTTCGCTAAAGCGAAATCGCTCAATAAGCCCCTTTCCTATTTCAAATACTATATATAATTAAAATCTAAAATCGATATGTCATTGTATTTGAACATTATCGTACAAACCGACAGAGCGAGCGACACACAGATAAACCGACAAACTGACGGGAATTAGAAACTACGTTTTACTTGATCCAGGGCGACAATTTTTTCATTAATACAATAATCGACGAAGGAAGCAAAAATTTACAATTAAAGAAATTCTGACACACTTTTTAATGTCGGTTTGTATGTTGTAATAACGTTTTTAGAAGTTCGAGATCATAATATAATAAAGAAGTTTGAGTTTAAGTACGAGCTAAAGCAAATCTGTTGAAAACAAAAACAAACGAACGAAATTGTTTTCGGAGCCATACCGTTATCAGTTCGGCAACAATGCATTTATTTTGCTTAGCCATTCTTTCGCTGTACACGTACGGGAATAGAGTCGAGAGCTTTCAAAGAGTGCAGCAAAATTCTTCTACATCAAATTTTTGTTCTTTTTCGGCAAACCAATTTTCCCTTATCTTACTTTTATTGTTGGTGCTTGTTTTTGTGAGCTAAAAATCTTTTCCATGGAGAAAATTCGTTTTATATTGCTCCATGTGAAACAAAATGAACACTACGATTATGTTTCTCTTCCTTTCTTTTTTTTTAAATCTCGACCATACAGAGAGCGAAATAAATTTAAAGGATTTTTAATTAAATTATGCCGCATACAGTTTACAAATTTAATTTCAGAGTATTTCGTTAAACTTATTGTGCTATTCCATTTTTAGACATATATTGCCATATTTAAAAGATTAATAGTTAATTCACAGTCAATATATATATATAAATATATACAAATATGGGCCGGCCTCTGTGGCGCAGTGGGCTTAGGAGCCTACCTGTGAATCAGAAGGTTAACGGTTCGCTTCCGTGTGTTGGCTGGGTGTTTGTGATTTGTCCCATATATATATATATATATATATATATATATATATATATATATATATATATATATATATATATATATATATATATATTGTTATTTTATTAAAAAAAAAAGCAGTTTCGTTTTTCTCAAAAACTGTTTATTTATTTATGTATATTAATTTTGTCCTCTTCAAAGTAGTCCCCACCAGATAAAATGTTCTTTTATGTTTTTTCATCTAAAAGAATAGAAAGAAATCGCATGGTGCTATCTCCAGCGAATACGGAGGTTGAGGTATCATATTGGGATTGGGAAATAACTCCTCAGGCAACCGATCTACAGCTTATCCGTTGCCATTTTCTCTTTAATTACTGTGAACGGTTAAATATCAACTATGTTGGGAATGTGGAATATTTGGCACAATGACACTACTCAGTATATATCACCACTACACCAAACACTTTATTTTTGCACTCGACGCACATTTTGCTAACCATGTTAGCTTCATCAGGAGCGATGATTGACAGACCAGTTGCAGTCAATCATCGCTCCTGATGAAGCTAACATGATTAGCGAAACGCACGTCGAGTGCAAAAATAAAATGTTTGGTGCAGTGGTGATATATACTGAGTAGGGTTAAATATCAGTTACTCATGCAACTAATTAAGACATCAGGAAGTCGTTCAACTTAACAAAAACCTGGAAGAAATCGAATATTAAGGTACAGTAACGAGTAGAATTTCACCCTGTAAAAACCTAGGTGACAGTTTTCTCTAAAAAAGTTAACGTTGCGGAATCTAACCTAGTTATGCCATGATACTTTATTTCTTTAACGTCGTCCCTTAACGTGTCGGGCGTCAACTTGGGAGCAAACATGCTTTGGCATGATTATGTTGCATGCACAGCAAAAACCCAGGCGGTAGTTTTTTCTAAAAAGGTTAACGTTGCAGAATTCGACATAATTATGTTAGGATACTATTACTCTTGCATTGTCACTCAATTTGCTAGGTGTTAACTTGTCAGCAAGTATATTTTGACATAAACATGCCAGACCCAGAACTCACCAGCAGCCTTGAGTTCTTGGCACGTCGAAGAACAGTTAACAACTTAAACCTACTCTACAAATTCTTTCATGGAAAGAGTTCCATGGACCTAGACCGCCTAATGCCTCCCAGGATGGTGCATACCAGGGATACACGTCGCTCCAATAAATTACATGAGTATGAGGTTTACCTTGTCACACCTCGTACAAGCCTTGTCAAAAATTCTTGTATATGGAGAACTTTATTCATCCCTTTGGAATCATTTGCCCAGGACGATGTTTTACATCGAATACAATTTGCAATGATTCAAGATCAATTATCGCTATTTCCGTACACGCACAATGTTGCGGCAAGTACGGGAATAAGTATTCGAGGTTCTATTCTATAGGTTATTGATAAGATGGATGGACAAATAAGATAACAGTAGGTAGATAATAAAATATGGACTTTTTCTATTTGCAACAGCTTCATATTTAACTATACATTGTATATATATATATATATATATATATATATATATATATATATATATATATATATATATATATATATATATATATATATATATATATATATATAAATATATATAAAAAAATATGAATGCATCACATTCAACGCCAAGACACCGACCAGTGATCAACACTTTGAAAAAGTTGGATGAGATTCTATCGAAATGTCAACCAATCTATCTATCTCTCTATATCTATTTATCTATATCTATCTATCTAATAAGTCTTCTTCCATCCAGTGTCGGACATAGCCTTCCCCTTCCTTTTTTCATCTCTCTCGATTCTATGTCTTTCTGATGCATCCTAAACCAACCATTTTTTTCAGGTCATTTTTCCATCTTATTTGGGCCTTCCTCTCTATTTTTATCCCAACCATGGCCTCCATTCTTGTATTATTTTATTCCATCTCTCATCTTGTTGTCTCATTGTGTGACCTGCTCATCTCCATTTCAAACCTGGTACCTGATCTCTTACATCTATTACTTTGGTCTTTTGTCTTATACTTTCATTTCTGAATCTGCCTTGTGATTTTATATTCAGCATCTGGCGTTCCATTGCTCTCTATGTTTTATGTATGGTTCATCATCTTCTTAGTCATTATTCATGTCTAGGCCACGTAGGTGAGAATCGGTAGAATACATTGATCGAATACCGTCTTTCTTAGTTTCAGAGGAATTCTTTTATTGGCTGGTATTTTCCTTTGTTTGCCAAATGCTGCTCATGCCAGCCTGATTCTTCTCTGTACTTCTGCCGCTTGATTTGCTTTACCACACTTTAGTATTTATCCTAGGTAGATGTATTCCTCTACTTCTTCAAGTAGAGGAATACATCCTCTATTCTCAAGTCTCGCGGACTGTCTTCGTCTGTCATAGCCTTTGTCTTATCTTCATTCAGTGTAGTTTGGTAATCATTTCCTGTATGTCATTAAAATTATCTAATATTAGCAATACATCATCAGCATAACGCAGATGTTTTAACCTTTGTCCATTTATACTGATCACCTTTTTTTCCTGTTCGAGTTCCTTGAAAACTTCTTATATACGTGTGGTTTAAGACAGAAAACCAAGTATTTTGCTGGCTTAAACCGACATATCTACAGAGACTATAATAGGAACCTACGTAAAACTAAATAGAAAAAATAGTAATTGAGAAAAGAATATAACGCCAATTATAACAATATAATCAAAAGAAAATTTCGGAAATGGGTTGGAGGTCGTAAACTATTGCACATGAGAATTTTTCTTTTTTTTTTGATTGTGATATCAGAGAAAATAGTAATATAATTTATTATAGATGAGGATGGGATTGTAATATAGGTCCGTTTCGGGGGTTATGGAGTCGAGAAATCTGAGAATTATATTATTTTTCGTTATGTTAAACTTCGTTAGAAGCCGTTCCTTTGCTCAATTTTTTTTACTAATATCTCACCATGAAGTACATATAGAGACCATCATAGCGTGTCTGCCTTCTACGCAGGAGACCCGAGTTCGATTCTCGTCTCGGGAAATAAGAACTTTTATAAAAAAAAAAGTTACAACGTGATGGTCGCTTCTCCCGGGAAGGCAATGGCAAATCAACCGTAATATCACGTCTAGTAAAGCCCTATACCTGTGAAACACTTTAAAAAAATGCACAAACCACCGGCAAAAGCGAGAGGGTCGTCAACGTCCGTATCGGATATGATACTTCCAGAAAAGAAGAAAATATATATTGTGTAGTGTTTGGATTAATTTATTCTTTAGTGTGAAAAAGTCAAATTCAATGTCACTACTAAAACGATATAAAATTTATCGACCATCACCTCTTTCCTTGCCTTCTGCTTGAGGCATATCTCTTAAAAAGTATAGATTTAATTTTTTGATTAAGTATTATATGTGTACCAAATTTCAAGTCGTTATCCTATTTAATAAACCAGTAAATAGTTCTGTCTGTTTTTTTTTTATTATTTTTGATCATATTGCGTCGTTGCCAGTAAAACAACAAAAATTAGAATTAAATGTACAAATTGTTATGTACTACAAACAGATAAATATCCTTAATAAAAGTTCCGTGATTATAGTGCATGCCATTGTTCTATATTCCAATTGATTGATTTAAAATAGCTACGGACCTACTGGATTAGTTCAGATCCTCGAGTTGTTTACTACTATCGGAAAATGGACATAATGCACGCTTCTGCTGGTTCAAAGCAAACATATAATATGCAGGAACTCATACATGCAACAGTGCTTTGTGCACTACAATCCGTATAGGGTAAATTATAGACATGAAACCTATTTGGAGTTTTAGCGTTGTAAACTAATGTTAATCTAGGAAACTTTTTTTCTTTAAGTGAAAAAAATTAAACCTTTTTACCTACTTTTTGAATTACACACCATTCAATATTTCCAAAAGGAACCAAAAGCATATGTTAAAACCTTATGTAATTACTCAAAGTAATATTCAAAATTGCTTATCAATTTGTGCCATTCGATCTGCTAATCAGTATTTCATTGAATTATGTGTTTCAGAATGAATAAATAACAATAACCTTTGGGTTAAAAAATTTCATACTAGAAGTTGCAAACAGTGACACTGTCTATTTGTAGCTGAGCACCCCACACAGAATAGATAGAAACGGTCACTTTTTTTTGCATGATTAAGCAACAAAGTCAAGTAAAAAAGCCACTTTAAGTCGCTTTTCGAATTATATTTTATTATTTTTTACAGCATGTTTTACGATGTAAACAAAACACATGATCTTTGAGAGTTGACTTGCCTAATATACCCAAGTTCCCGCATATTTACTTGAAAACACGCTCATCATTCAATTTCCTAACAAAAGTATTTGACTGCATCAGCTAGTAACGAATTCGAAAAATTTGTATTCATGTCAGACGTTTAAATTTAAGACTTAAAAGATTTCTCGGTTCATCGGTTTTCACATTTTCATTCAAAGTGAGACCTAATGAAATTCGTAGTTTAGAAAGGGCAGTAAATACGATTGTATTTAGCATTAAGACATAAATATTTTCTAGATTTGTATTTTAATAGGTTATTTAAAACCATATATGACCAGTTATTAAAACTAGTCTACATGTAGCAAAATCCGATATTCAAGACGATGTGTATAACAAAGCACCAGGTGGCCATTAATTTCCTTGCGGCGTTGTAATAGAGTTACTTTTGCATGTGGTGTTAGAATTCTCTGAGGATTGAACAAGGTTAAAATTTAGTCCAATTTTTTTTTATCTCTCCGCGCACGTTGTAATTATAAATGATGATTTATATTTCATGGCATTATTTATTTTAGGTAAGTATACTGTTGTTCCTCTTTTGCCATTACAACTAACTCTCTCTTTCTGTTTTCTCGGTGGCGGCTTTTTCTTGTTTCGTAGTCGAACAATTTTGTAAAATTTTATTTTATAGCACTTCATATATATATATATATATATATATATATATATATATATATATATATATATATATATATATATATATATATTTACGGTTCATTAGAACCTAATTTAACTATCGGATAGGCATATTCTTACAATATTGATATATTAGTTGCTTAAACTTATTTATGGTTTCACAATTTTTAATATTATTTGGTAGGTTATTAAAATGTTTAAGTCCTTTATAATAAAGATTTGCTCGATCAGCTTCATTTGTAATTCCCATTACTCGGAGGTCATTTCGTCCTCTGGTGTTGTAGTTGTGTATCTGATTGACGTATCTAATTTTCTCGGTCAAATATGCGGGACAATTTTCTATCTTTATATTATAGATGAATTTCATTACGTAATAAAATAAGCTCTGCTTTACACTCAGCCAATTTAATCGATCTAACATATCTTTTATGTGCGTATCTCTAGGCTTCCGCAAAATAAATCTCATTGCCTTGTTTTAAAGTTTTTGCAGTAGTTCTATTTGTGTATCCTTAGCAAGAAATAATACCCAAGGACAATAAATAAAATGTGGCTCAATTAAGCTTCTATATATTGATATTTTATGGTATTCACTTATGATGTGGCAAGTTCTATACATGAGATAAAGTTTTTGGTTTATTTTATTCACTAAATATTGAAAGTGTGCATCAAATTTAAATTTACAATCTATTATTATACCCAAGTATTTAATTTCGTTTACTTTTTCTATTTCACGATTATTTATGTATAATTTATGATTATTATTATAGTTATTGTGTGATATTATCATATATTTAGTTTTATCTGTATTTAGTTTTAACATATTTATACACATCCACTTGTAAAGAATATTCATATCAGACTGCATTTTATTAATAGCCACATCCAAACTAACATCACTAATTGCAATCAGTGCATCGTCTGCAAATAGTCTAACATCCCCGTACTTTTAACCGTCTTTAATGTCATTTATGTATATGAGAAACAGTACCGGCGCAAGGACAGAGCCTTGCGGTAGACCAATATTCACTGGTATCGCTGATGATGTCGTGTTTCCAACTTTTGTTTGTTGCTGTCTATTCGATAGATAATCTTCAAACCATTTTAATTCTATATCACGCACTCCAATTTTGTGTAGTTTCATAAGTAATAATTTTCTGTCTATACTTTCAAATGCTCTTTTTAAATCTATGAAAGTTGATACAATGTATTTTTTATATCATAGATATATACGTATATCTATGATATAAAAAAAATATATTAAATACAACATTAAAATATTATAGTGTGACATGTAATCGTGTAGTTTATTATATTATTGCTACATCTAACAGTTAATAATAATAATTTCTGGTAAAAAATTGCACTTATCTCATTGACCTTATGACCAATTAATACGAATTATGAATACTAAATAACGAAGCATTCTGGCAAGCCAGAACTTATATTTCATTTTAATACATAATATTTAAAAAAATTAAAGTATGTAGTACTTTAGTATAATAATCATAAGTCAAAGTAATTTCTCTGTGAATTATTAACGAACTGAAAAATTTGTACTGTAATGTTTAGTAGCTTGAAAATCGCCCGGCGATATATTGAAACGTTCGCGAACAGAACATAAAGAACTGTAATAATTAACGATGGTTTCCTTCTGAATATAAGCACGTTTTAACTTTGCACGTGCACAGAGAAATATAAAATCGTTGTATGAAGTGTAATTCAACAAGGAGATATTTAGCCACTATTTTCAAATAACACTACAAATTGGGACCAATTGATTGATAATTTGGTATACCCAATACTTCCATTGAATACGCATAATTCTAAAATAAATGCCGAATTTTTTCATAATAAAGGATAACTTAACCCACATACCACAAGTCGATATATATGCATTTCGATCACAAATTTTCTGTACTAACAGCAATCTGAAGTAGTTAGTTTTAGCCTTCATGACTCCCGTCACCTCGAAGTAGCCCTCCTGCATCTATCTCACCGTTTTTTCCACTAGTTCGTGTTCATATGGAGGAGCAGCCTGAAGTCATAGGGTTTCAAATTAGGTGAATAATGGGTGATGACAGTCAAGGAGTCGTGATGTCAGAGAAGACTCCTTTCGCTCCAACGCTCTAGTTAATCAGTAGAAAGTTCTTTACAGAAGCTCCGAATTGTCTGATGATGTGGTTGCACTCGAAGATTTTTTGGAACGCTCATCGTCTTTCACCGAGTTTCGGCCAGCCTTAAATAGCGATGATTATTCAAAAATTTGCTTCAAACAAACGAAACTTGACATTAAACAAAAATGGGAATTACAAGTTATAAATTCAACACATTTTTTTGTTAGACTCTATGATTATGTCCCTGTATGTACTCTTTCGCTTTCAAATTCTGTCACTTCACGACACACAAATAATTTGAAGCAACTCCTCAACCCCTACCTACAGCTTTGTTATCTCTTATGTATTTAATTATAAATAATATAGTGCAGTAAAAAAGGTCAAAATAATGATGAGACAGACATAGTTTATTTTTTGATTTTATTCTTTCTGGAGTATCGCCAGGAGTATTGTCCTGAGTTTCGGACCTGGAAAACCTTGTACTTTTTTGTTTATATGGATTTTAAGTTTTCAAAACGCGTTTTTGGAGCTTAATATGTGAATAACTCCGGTTATATTAATCGGACCGAGATAAAAAAAAAAACCGAACCTTCATTATGAAATTTTCAATAAATCCTTGTTGGTTTTAAATCGGTTAAATGAGTACATAGCCTACAAAATTGAAAAAACAGTTAAAAAAAAACTGTTTTTTTTTATTTTATTGTACAGGTCGACTAAGTGAATCGATCGACTTGAAACTTTCAGAAAATATGTCTTTTGTTATAACAAAAATACCCTCAAATTTTGCTACAAAAATATTTAACCCAGTGGGCATAATTAAATTTGTTACTTAAAATTTGAATTGTACGCCATTTTATGCCATTTGGTCCAAAGTGGATCCTTTTTTTTCAAAATTTAGGTCTCGACGCTATCAAAAAAAATTTTTTTTGGAGGCATTTATACCGTTGTTAGTGTTCCATACGGAACACTTATAAGATGACTTCGGTATCTGTCCGTTTGCCTGTCCGTTTGTCTATGACACCCGATTTTCTCCGAAACTATTTGTCATAGAAACTTGAAATTTGTTAATAATATAGGAATTGATGGCCTCATCAGAGCCATGTAGTTTTAAAAGTTAAATTTTGACTTAAGGGGTTAGTTTTGGGGAGTGAAATCGGAAATGAAAAAAAAAAATTTTTTCATCGAGTGTGGCATCAAATGAAAGCTTGTGAAAACACGAGTAAAAATGTATATATAATTTTATACTTGCACGCACTTTTCTTTGTATTATTTTTAAAAAATCGCGAAAAATCGGTGTCCACCCGCCTTATCTCCAAAAGTACTTATCAAAATATTTTGAAAAAATTCTGAAATATTCTCCACGGGGTGTAGATTGAACGAAAATTATCACGAGTGCATTACCTTTAATAAATTATCTGGTATATAAAAAAACAAAAATTTCAAGGTCATCAGTTTTCAGTAAAGATTGGAAACAAACCTTGTTGAAAACTCATTTGGGGTGTGTTTTGTGAAGTTACTGATCATTTTATACCTCCGTAACAAAATTTTTTATTATGAAAGCAATTAACGTACGGAACACTAATTGCGCAAGTTCAACTTGCCCTTGACTGGTTATTCTATTAATCAAATAACAACAAATGTGTTTTTTCCTTCATTTAAAAGAAATGTTGACAAAAATGATTTTTTTAAAATAAAGGTCTTGCGATTCGCTATCAGATGTGATAAAAAATTTTCAATTTTTTTTTTCAAAATGACCGAAAAAACATAGTATTTGCTGTTATTTGATTAGTATACAAATGTAAAAAAGAAAACGGTTAAAATGATTCCAAAAAAATTTTTTTAATAGTATCGGAAAACTGGCGATCTAAATTTTGAAAAAAAAAGATTCATTTTGGACCAAATGGCATAAAATGGCAGCTAATTCAAATTTTAAATAACAAATTCAGTTCTGCCCACTGGGTTCAATATTTTTGTGCTAAAAATCTCAGGATAATTTTATTATAACCAGAGTTTCAAGCCGATCGGTTCACTTAGTCGACCTGTACAATAAAAAAAAAAAAAAACAGTTTTTTTAAATTTTGTAGATTATTTAAATACTTGAGTGACTTAAAACCAACGAGGATTTATTGGAAATTTCATTACGAAGAGTTTAGTTTTTCTGTCTTGATCCGACTTATATAAGCAGAGTTTTTCACATTTTAAACTCAAAAAACGCGTTTTGAAAACAAGTTTTTGGAGGTCAAAAACTCAGGACAATACTCCTAATGATACTCCAGAGAGGATAAAATGATAATATCTAGACTGTGCAATTTCAAATGCTTTTTTTACTACACTAATATTGTTTATACTTTATTCATAATATTAACTAAACCTAGAAAAAAAAACTCTTAATGCTATTGAAACTAGACAAAATTTACCCAAACCTAAGGCCTTCTTGAACGCCCTTGATCCCTTTAATGATGGAGTATAAATAATTATGCTTCAAATTTGTTCCGTAGGACAACCAAAAACGAAAAAAAATCTCATAAATCTTTTAAAACTGTACACAATATATTGGCTCCTAACCTTTTTAGTATCTTTTCTTGAAGCGATAACGCCCAAAAATTAGAGGGTATGTTCCTAATTGCTATATTATATGGGTACCATATTGAATCTAATCGCATCTCGTTCGAGAATTATCGTGTAAACAGACATGCAGACCGATGGACTAATGAAAATTCGAGACGATAATTGCCCCGATCTAGAGATTCCGAAACGTGAATTTGTGAATTTTTTATAAATATAATGATTCCCTTTAGCAAAAGAAGTAACAGCACAGTTTGAAATTCTTAGACTCGGTACATATGAAGCAACTCCTCTAACCGTACCTTCAACCTTATTAACCCTTTATATTTTGTTATAGATAAATGAAATACTGTAAAAAGAACCCTAAATAGGAAGTAGAACACGATATATACGAAGCAATCTTTTTTACATCCACTCCCACATCTTTAGTTGCTTATATTTTAAATTTATCAGTTATCCACCCAAAAAGAGAAGAAAAATTCTTATAATTTATTGACAATATATCAAATTTATAGACTCTGATTCTTTTCACCCCCTTCCCCGAACGAAATTGCAAAAACTATAAGTTCTATTCGTACACTTAGTCTTATATTGTAATAGCTTTGTATTATCCTGGCAGAAAATGTATCGGAAGAGATTTTTTCCTTCTATCCGTCTGTCTCGCCAGTCTAAGTAAATTTTATGTCTCGGGCAGCTTCTAGTGAAGCAAGTAAATTCCAGGGGTCGAGACGTCGGAATGGAGAATCAAGTTCACAGTCCTCTACTAGCGCACCGAAGCTTTATTTATGAAGCAATAAAAATATATACTATTTATAAATATTGTAGTGTACCAAAACTACCCTAATTATGTTTTACAAATTAAACCCCAGCTAAGCGTCTTTAACTTCTATACAGTAAATCAAAGGCTGTGACGGTGATACTAAGTGACACTTCGTGCGGTGACGGTTATAATGACCATGATAGAACAGTAATTAATGAGTGCATTAGTACTGGCAACGGTATACAAAAAGCACTACAAGATGCGGGATAACTACTTGTACTAAATCGGAATGCATGCTTGCAGCAGCCAGGATAACTGCAAACAAAAAGCAATACAGAAATCAGAATAAATACTACTAAATCGTAATGCATGGTTGCAGCAGCCGGAATAATTATAAATAAAAAGCAATACAGGATTCGGGATAAATAAATTCCGTACTTTGCATCCAGGTCTGAAAGCGATTGGTCGAGGGATCTTTATTGGTCGGTGACGGGTTTTTCCACACGGCGCAAACTCGTAACCACTCTCACTTCGCTTGATTGTTGGTCTTTGTCTCCATACGGCGCGCACACAGGACAATAACCCTTCAGCCGCATTACTGGTCCTGATATAGGTCCCGAAATTCAAGGAATATATCCGAATTAGGAGACTTTCTAGTCGATGTTCTATATTTCCATACAACTCACACGAAACATCAACTCTCCACCCGCAATACTGCGGACTTAAGTCTGCCTCCCTATCCAGAAAAGATTTGTACCAGCAGTTTCTATTAGTTAGTGACCTGTGCCTCCACATAAAACATTAACTCTCTAGCAATCGCAATCTTGCTCTAACAGATTATCGGCCGCAATATTGCCCTCTGAAACGGATCCCCAAGCCCTAGGGAACGGAAACGAAGCCGGTGCAAAATCAGTTTTCGATTCGGTAACTAAAACTACTTACGGAATACTGGAGTTTGGTCGGCATGTATACGGTCGAGAGCCGGTTTCAGGATTCGGATGGTCGGTCAATCGGAAAAGAAAGAGAGCTACTGCTGTATGCGGACTTTTACACGGAATTTTTGCTACCTCTCCGCAGTAACCCGGGTAGGGAGCTCTGTATCATGCGCTTGGTGCCTTTGAACGGTACTAGACATGGCAGTGTGCTACTGCGGAACTAATTATTTAATATTAATTAACGTGTAACATTCATTTTTTCCTAGATTTTAAGAGCATGTAATGTTACTGTTTTTGGTCTTACAATTTACTCTTTTTTATCTTTGTATCGAGCAGTGTATTTCGCTGGAATTTCTAGCCGCTCATGGTACAGTGTGCAGTGCGGGTTTCCGACCGAAATTATTCAATTCGTGGTACGTCGCGATTGGTCAAATGTTTGTTTCCCGGAAGCAGGCCATCTTAGAGACGTAGTTCCTACGGATTATTTAAGGGTCTGCAGAACGCAGATCGAGGCTTTTTCCCATCCAGTCGCATGTAGTGGCAGAAGGCTGTTCTGCAACCAGTAGCCGTAGTTGACTTTTTTTCCGATCAAGCCGCAGCCAGGCTTTGTCCATCCCGCCGCAGTAGAGGCTTCTTCAATTTTATCGAGAGCCAAGTCGAGTACGAGTTTTTTAAAGTGAAGCCGTAGTGGGCTTTATTTTTTAACACGAAGTAGCCGTTGTAGGCTCCTCTCGTCATGAAGCAGTACCGATAAATTAGTGATGGAATGTGTGAAAGCGGTTTTAAGTGTTCAATTTAAGGCCTAGAAGCCCGTAGGAAAACCGTAAATCACCAAAATATACATCATTAGACCTATTTCCCGCAGATAAGTGATTTAACATCGAATTGAACTGATAAGTCGTGAAGTGAACGTCATGATTCTTCAATATCGGGTGTAGCAAAATATTAAAAGCAAAATGTCTGATTTAAGAACTCTATTTAGTAATAACTACCTTTTAGGCTAAAGTTTTTGTAATTACTAAACTGCAAGAGTTAGAACTTTTAATTTAAATCATTAATAAATTTTCTTTTTGTTGATTAAAGCTAGTGTTTCACTGTACACATGTCTTACTTTTCAGGATAAAAGGGTTGTACCAGACAAATTCTTTTTCTTAACAACTGCATAACACTTCAGTATTTTTTCATTTTTTTAGCTGAAAGTAGATCCTTTCTATTTTAAAATGAATGGTGCCCAAAAATTAGTACAACCAAAAATTTTTTAACAACGATAGAAACTAATTCCAAAAAGACGTACAAAAATTATCTCTTACCCATATTACTCTACCAAGAAAAACTGAGCTAGTGTATGTTTAATTTCTTTGGTTCTTTTAAAATCAGTATTCACTCAATCCATTCTCAGAAATTAAAACGGGGCTGTAAAAGGTGCGCCTCAAGGTGCGGGCGAAGTGAAAATTGACACCCCACAAATTGACGCTGTCAATTCGGGGCGAAGTGCACACGTTACAAACGTAATTTCAAGACACGCTCCAAATTAAATTATATATCCCAATTTGGTTTAATTACTTAAAAACCAAACGATATCATGAAAAATAAAAATTTTAGTGATTCGTTGCAATTTATATACCGAATTTGAAATCGATATCTTAATTTGTTCCAGAGTTGTCGTGCCCCGCGTTCCGTAATCTAGGGATTCTAAACCGTGAAGGTAAATTTTTCATTAAAACAGTAGCTTCCTTGGGCAAAGAAAGTATAAATACAGCTATTTTATTTGTTAAAAATACATTCTTAAATTTACGCGGGCGTTTCAGAAAAAGGGTTTTTTTTTGGAATAGGCTTAAAATGGTGTAATTTTGAAAGACTTACAAAAAAATATGGGGTGAAGCCGTTTTTGCACTTTTTTTTTTTGGTAAATAAAAATTAAGCTATATCACTGCTGATCGAAACTGTCAGTTGTTTTTGGAAGAATAGGCTCCGTTCAGACTAATGGGTGAAATTTAGGGGTCTGCCTAATCTTTTCAAAAAATTATTAAATTTTTTTCAGTCTTAATCTAATCTTGCCACAAAATTGTTTATTGTCATTTTTTTCGGTAAAATTTCGGTACGCGGGCTTTTCAGGAAAAGCAAGATTTTTTTTTTTGAATAGACTTAATTTGAAAAATTTATGAAAAAAAATCGGGGGGTAACCGTTTTTGTTAACCTGAACTAACTGAAACTAACCTGAATTAAATAATCAGTAATTACAAAATACATTAAATAATAAAAAAAATGTCCTACCTAATATCAAATAATCGGTCAAGTGCAAGTTGAACTTACACAATTAGTGTTCCGTACGTTGATTGCTTTTAAAATAAAAAATGTTGTTACGGTGGTATAAAATGATTAGTGACTTCACAAGACACACCCTAAATGAGTTTTCAACAAAGTTTGTTTCCAATCTTTACTGAAAATTGATGACCTTGAAATTTTTGTTTTTTTTATATACCAGATAAATTATTAAAGGTAATGCACTCGTGATAATTTTCGTTCAATCTACACCTCCCGGAGAATATTCCAGAATTTTTTTCAAAATTTTTTGATCAGTACTTTTTGAGATAAGGTGGGGGGGCAGCGATTTTTAAAAAATAATACAAAGAAGAGTGTGCGCAAGTATTACATTATATATATATTATTTACTCGTGTTTTCACAAGCTTTCATTTGACACCACTGTCGATGACCTACTAAAAAAAATTTTTTTTTCTCTTCCGATTTCACTCCCCAAAACTACACGGCTTTGATTAGGCCATCAATTCCTATTTTATTACCAAATTTCAGCTTTCTATGACAAATAGTTTCGGAGAAAATCGGGTGTGACAGACAGACGGACAGACAGACAGACACCGAAGTCATCTTATAAGTATGCCGTACGGAACACTAAAAATGATATACGTGCTGTAATAGTGACTGGAGACCAAAGTTAGTTCATGTTAGCAAAAGCAGCCTTACCTCGATTTTTTCTCGTCAATCTTTCAAAATTAGACCATTCTAGGCCTATCCCAAAAAAAACCTTGTGATTTGTTTTTTTCGTGTTGTTTTCCGCCAAGAAAATTTCACAGCAAAGTGTCTTATCTCGGTGCATCGTATAAACGAACGAGTTCTCCCGAGCAGTTTCTATCAATGGTTGTCAGTAGCATAGTAGGCTTTTGCACGCTTACGTATCAATGTTTATGTGCAAAAAAAAGTGTAAAAACGGCCTCTCCCCGATATTTTCTCGTATGTTTTTCAAAATTAGACCATTTTAAGCCTATTTCAAGAAAAAAACCTTTTTCTGAAAAGTTCGCGTAACGAAGTTTTACTAATTTTTTTTTTATTAAAACATACTTGTACATTCTTTCTACCTACTCAATTATGAAACGTAGAGTTACATGAACTTCTAAGTTGCAATGCTGCAATGCTGTAAGTTATTGCTCTAAGGTATTTTCTAACTATCACAATTAACTTTCAGCCAAACTCTGTTTATATCTTGCAGTTCGAGCTTCTAAAATTAGAACAGACTTTTGATATTCCCCGAAAACCCTGGTCCCAAATGCACAAGCCAATTCATTAGAAACACTCTGAGCAATATAACTTCTCTTGCTGCATGTGTTCGTCTTTCTTTGACCCGTGAAAATCTTGGGAGATGCAATAATATTGACTAAACGCTCTCGCTCTATTGAGCGGAAAATAGTTGCACAAGCTGTGCCGCAATAATTACAAATGTAGATTATTACGGAAGAATCAGGACGGGCTTAGGTTTATGTAATAATCACTGTTGCGGAAAAGTAAAAGTTCAGGATGGATTCTTACTTTTTATGCTAATGTAAATATTGTGTATTCTTAACGTTTTAGGGTCCCTAGATCAGGAAAAATATTTCTGTTTCTAATTGCAGTAGCTTTGTGGATCTGTTACTCGAACAAAATAAAATGAGCGTAGATGTACTTAAAGTGGAAAAAAAAAATCTACAGTTTTTGATGAGAACGCTTGGAAGAAAATAGGTGGAAATTAATAGGTTTTACAGTTTTAATATTATTCTAAGAATTTTTCTGTTTATTGGTTATTATAATGAACAAATATAATGAAGAAATATTTATT
This sequence comes from Pachyrhynchus sulphureomaculatus, assembly GCA_019049505.1. Classification (NCBI taxonomy): domain Eukaryota; kingdom Metazoa; phylum Arthropoda; class Insecta; order Coleoptera; family Curculionidae; genus Pachyrhynchus; species Pachyrhynchus sulphureomaculatus. Next base: position 116,093,542 of record CM032455.1, read on the forward strand.
GTTGAACACAGAAGAGGTTACAGGGCTGGGAAATGAGATTTTTTGGTATAATGTGGTGTTATACTTTTCTTTTAAAGATTATTGGAATCGAGGAATCTGAAATTATGTTAGTTCTGATTATTTATAATTTTACCAAAACTATCAAGCAGAGATATTACACAGAAGGTATCACCACTACACCCAACACTTCATTTTTGCATTTATCGTATTTACCGCTCACACCTGACATTTCCCTGTTTCATTGGACTTTAGAATCTTTGGCACAATAATACTCTATAATAATTATCACCACCGCTGATTGCCTCATTACTCCTGAAGGTGCTAACTTGATTAGCGAAACGTGCGTCGAGTGCAAAAATAAAGTGTTTGGTGCAATATTTCTGTTTCTAATTGCCGCAGCTTTGTGGATCTGTTACTCGAACAAAATAAAATGAGCGTGCATGCACTTAAAGTGGAAAAAAAAATCTACAGTTTTTGATGAGAACGCTTGGAAGAAAATAGGTGGAAATTAATAAGTTTTACAGTTTTAATATTATTCTAAGAATTTTTCTGTTTATTGGTTATTATAATGAACAAATATAATGAAGAAATATTTATTGTTGAACACAAGAGGTTACAGGGCTGGGAAATGAGATTTTTTGGTATAATATGGTGTTATACTTTCCTTTTAAAGATTATTGGAATCGAGGAATCTGAAATTATGTTAGTTCTGATTATTTATAATTTTACCAAAACTATCAAGCAGAGATATTACACAGAAGGTATCACCAATACACCCAACATTTCATTTTTGCATTTGTCGTATTTACCGCTCACACCTGACATTTCCCTGTTTCGTTGGAACTTTAGAATCTTTGGCACAATAATACTATATAATAATTATCACCACCGCTGATTGACTCATTGCTCTTGAAGGTGCTAACGTGATTAGCGAAACGTGCGTCGAGTGCAAAAATAAAGTGATTGGTGTAGTGGTAATAACTATTAAGTCGTGTCGTGTGTTTCAATGATTCTATAATCTCATCGAAGCAGAGAAATATCTGGCGTGAGCGGTAAATACATACAAACGAAGCCCTTCCTCTGCTCAACTTTTTTGTGACTAAGATATAGATCCAGCACTTACCTTTTAAGATATCGAGTTGTAATTCTCAGATTAAGTTGTTCTTTAATGGAAGAAAGGCTAATTCATTATTTATGTTAGAACATGTTTTACTCATTTCTTGTTATTAGGACAGATCTGACTCCCACGGTTTTACTCGAAATTTTTAAATGATCTTGAAAGCAGATGACCCTTTAGAGAGTTTTTATTGCTTTGTCAGATGGTGATGGGTGTAATCTAATTCATACGTCTAATGCCTTACCTAACCACAATTTTTCTCGCAGATATGCCATCAAAAGAAATAGAGTGGCCCGCTAAACCAATTATCTAAGCTGTGCCGTATTTGCTACTTTTTATGGAAGGTTAATAATTTATTTTAATGTCAAAAAAGTGTTTTAGATGATTTATATAATAATAAGTTATAACGGTTATTCTACTTATCGTATCTGTGTAAATCTTACAAGGTACTAAACTAATGACTTATAATAAATCATCTTTAAGCTCTACAAGAATTACTTCCGGTAAAAATTCATGAGAGTAAATATACAAATTACCTTGCCTAATAGTATTTTTCATCGTCCATTCTAACTTCAAAATTCCTCTGACTTCTAGGCTCTAAAATGCGTGGTACTCACGACTTTAACAATATTATTGTAGTTAGCAGTTACATTGAAATTCTTCCACAAAAAACGAAACAGATGAAAATCTATATATATATATATATATATATATATATATATATATATATATATATATATATATATATATATATATATATATATATATATACATATATATATATATATATATATATATATATATATATATATATATATATATATATATATATATACATATATATATATATATATATATATATATATATATATATATATATATATATATATATATATATATATATATATACGAGGCTGGTTTGAAAAGTCCGTGCAAAGTCCGAGAGATGGCACCACCGGCGCGTATCGAGGTCATGTTTAGTTAGTAGCATCTCTTGAATGAACGCACACCAAGTTTCAGCCATATTGGTCTATTTCTTTGTGTTTGGCATTCGTGTGAATCAAGGAAGTCGAGTGATTTTCAAGAAATGGACGAAAAAGAATTTCGTGTGGTGATTAAACATTACTTTATGAAAGGCAAAACACCTCAGGAGACTAAAGAGAAGCTTGATAAACATTATGGTGACTCTGCACCTTCGATTAGAACAGTTTATAAGTGGTTTCAAAATTTTCGGACTGGCCATATGGGCACAAGTGACGCTGAACGTTCTGGACGGCCTGTGGAGGTTACGACTCCAGAAATCATTGATCAAATCCATGATATGGTCATGGATGACAGAAGAGTTAAGGTGCGTGAGATTGCTAGTGCTGTGGGCATCTCGACTGAACGGGTACATAATATTTTGCATAAACATTTGGACATGAGAAAGCTATTCGCAAGATGGGTGCCGCGATTGCTCACGCTTGACCAAAAACGGAATCGTGTGAAGTGTAGCGATGATGGTTTGCAGCTGTTCCAGAAGAATCCGGAGGACTTTAAGCGTCGTTTCGTCACTGTGGATGAAACATGGATACATTACTATACTCCTGAGATCAAACAACAATCTAAACAATGGGTTACCAAGGGGGAATCTGCACCAAAAAAGGCGAAGACCGTTCCTTCGGCCGGAAAGGTTATGGCGACTGTCTTTTGGGATTCGCAAGGGATAATCCTCATCGACTATCTGGAAAAGGGTAAAACTATTACAGGTGAATATTATTCATCGTTATTGGACTGTTTGAAAACCGAGCTGCAAGAAAAACGCCCTCGATTGGCCCACAAGAAAGTCCTTTTCCATCACGACAACGCACCAGCACACACCTCAGCAGTTGTGGTCGCAAAATTAATGGAAATAGGATTCCAACTCGTTTCACATCCCCCCTATTCTCCAGACTTGGCTCCCTCGGACTACTATTTGTTCCCCAATTTGAAGAAATGGCTGGCGGGACAAAGATTTTATTCAAACGAGGAGGTGATTGCAGACCCTAATGGATATTTTGCAGACTTGGACAAATCCTATTATTCGGAAGGGATCAACAAACTAGAACATCGTTGGACGAAGTGTATAAGCCTAAAAGGAGACTATGTCGAAAAATAAAAAAGGTTTACCCCAAACACAAGTAGTTTTTATTTTTGCACGGACTTTTCAAACCAGCCTCGTATATATATATATATATATATATATATATATATATATATATATATATATATATATATATATATATATATATATATGGGGTAATTGCAAAAGTTCATTCCCGATTAGAAACCAAATTCAATAAAACACATTTTTTATGAAAAATAGTATTTATTAATCAATAATGTACTCTACATCATTTTCTATAACTGTCTCCTATCGTTTTACAAGTTTTTGAATTCCTTCTTTGTAGAGACTGCATGGTTTCTCTGAAAGTCGTATTCAAATTATTTTGCAAAGAACGAAACAGATGAAAATCTGAAGGGGCAAGGTCAAAGGAATACGGCGGGTGCTGGAGGATTCCCCATTTTAACTCCTTATGTTTTTGCAGGGTCTGTCGAGTGATATGTCGTCTAGAGTTGTCATGGTGAAAGATGATGCCTTTTCTATTGATCAAATTTGGACGTTTCGCTCCTAAAAAATTATTCCTCCGGAATACTACCAGACACATTACAACATTGGATATAATTCAGCCTTTGCCATAGATTCTGCTCTTTCACTTCCATGCTTCCAGTTTCTTTTTCTTATTATGTTATTCACAACCCATTTTTCATCTCCAGTTAAGATTTGATCCAAGAAAAGTTCGTTTTGTTGACTGGCGGGGAGAGAAATGGCTGTAGAAACACGGTTCACTTGGTTCCGTTCTGTCAAAATGTGCGGAACCCATATATTGAGTTTCGAAGTGTATCCAAGTTTCCTTAAATGACGAAATGCAGTCGAATTGTCAACATTTAGTCTCTCAGCAATCTCTTTAGTAGTAATCCGTGGATTATTATTTACTTAGTCACTGATAAAGTCATTATCAATGCCGGAAGATTTCCCAGAGCGTTTAGATTGAAATCACCATCTCAAAATCGACTAAACCACATTTTAAGTGTCCTGAGAGCAGGAATAAGTTCCAAATAAACGTCTTGAATATTTTTTGTTATAGTTTCAACATTTACTCTCATTCTGAATTCATATAACATAACATGACGAAAATGTAACTTTTTGTTTTCCATTTTGAATATTAACTTTGTACACAAATTAATTTAAGTAAACTTTTTTTTAAGGTTATGTTAACTCACGACGCACACAGTGTGTCGACTAGTACAAGTTAGCTGAACAAAATTATTTTTTCACTTATTTCAATTGTTTATGTATATTCTAGGCATATTAAGTTATTTTAAGAAAAAATTCATCGCGTTGGTTTTTTTTATGGGCGTGGCTAATTTTTTCCCCTAAATTAGTCAGCTACGCAGACATATTTAACGATAACTCGGGAACAACTTGTCAGATTTTTATAAATGAAACATTAAAAAATGCGTAACAAAATTTTATTAAAGTTGATTGAATATTATTTTATTCTATCTTTTATCGTTTTGGAGTTATTTAGAAATTAATGGAGAGAAAAAATTTTTTTTCGTGTAAAATTCATTATTTTTTTCGGTAAAAATGTGCAATAACAAAAGAAAAACAAAACATTATACATTTTTCTGACAGCGGCGTATCTGGAAAATAAAATAAGGTATTAATTATGAAAATCGGTTAATAAATGTGGGTTTTATTCACAATTTACTGCAGGTACTCAATATCGATAAAATTTGTGTAATACAGCCACCCTTGCATATCGCGGTAGGATTGCATCAGCTTAGCAGGTAGATAACGGAACTAAAGGGCAAGGGTATTTTGTATGGTTATTAGAATTAAAAATTATAATACCGTGTCTTTCATTTAGCTGCATTTCGCTTACCTGTATTTTTTGTCCAGCTGCACAAAACATTGGATAACAAAAACAAAATATTCTGCGTATGTGCACGAATTTTTCTACAAACTTGAATGTGCAACTAAATGAAAGACACTGTATTATTATTTTTAATATTAACCAGATGAAAAATCATTTATTGCATTTGTCAATTAAAAATAAAACAATTAATCCATATTACTTAGTTTTATTGACACAAAAAGGATAAACTCAAATAATACTTGCCTTTCAGGTAGGTAACTTGTGCATTATACATACATAAGTAGTTGGTATTTTAAAATGTTTTTGATTTTTTAAGGTACATATTTCTTGCTGTTCGGTTCAAACAAAAATTGTTTTTGAAAATTCCAGTCAAAAATTGTTTTTGTTTAATTTTAAAATAAATGTTATAAATGCTCTGTAATAAATTTAGCATAATGACACTGACTGTAATTATATGTAAAATAAAAATACTCATTTATTGATGAAGAAAAATTTACAAGTCAAGGTTTACATGCTTAGTACAAGCACTACATAAATAAACATAGTATCTGAACCTAATAATCATCATCAGAGTCTTCTGATGAGTCGTTTACTGTATAATCGTCATCATTTTGTGGCATTGTGCGACAATATGATGACGATTCCAATCTTGACTCTTCTATGCTAGGGCTTACAATTAACTTTAATACATCTGTACATATTTTTTCCGGCTTTTTTTTGGGAATCTCTCGAAGGCTATTGATCAAAGGATCAGATATTATAATTAACATGCACAGTAAGTCTCTATTCGTGGCAACACGCGAGCACTTGCGGGTGTTGTACTCCCTAAATCTGCGGCAATCTTTGTTCCGTGCTTCTTGAGCCTCTTCGGAAAGCTGCCCAATTGGAAGCAATGCCGCTTTGATGACTTCTGTGCTGTGAATTAATATTTTATGCACAGTAGCAGGCATACAGTACCACGAATAGAGACTAAGATAATGTTTTCTGGTTTCAAGACAAAATGTTTTTAATTCAACTACGTTTATCTCGAATCCAGAAGACAATGTTCTCAAAATAACATCAAACTTTTTTATAATTGTAACATCCAACCCTGTGATCTGAGCACTCATCTCGGCATTCTTAAAAAAGCAACGGGCTGTATTTCCATCATTTGAAGAACCAAATCCTGGCTCTGGTTTATCTACAATGAGTCCCATCTCGTTCTTAAATTTCAATTTGATTTCCTCGGAACGAACCTTGATATCTGCTTTGTCTTCGTTGCTTCTAGCCTGCCATTTCTTAATATTCAACTTGTAACTGATATGTAAAAGGCATTCGAAGCAACGAATCCAAGCATGAAGTGTAGATAAACCAAAGCCAAAATGTTCTTGATTGCTGTTAAACATCGCGGGGTCATCGTTCATCGTCTTGGGGGTGGCGCCACAGATGAAACACTTTTGGGATGAACTAGTTTCCGTTAAGGCGTTACACACCTTTCCGTCTGTCATTATCAGCAAAAGTTCGTGTTTTACAGAGATTTGAGAATCACCAAAGTTGATAAGTGTTGGAAGAAGAGCATTAACTTCTTCCCACAATCTATTTGTCTCCACTAACGTGAAGTCGTTCGTTTCTTTGGCAAATATAAATTTGATTGGGCGACAATACAAAGTTGATAAAGGCCGAGGATTTTGCCAAATAATTTTGGACCAATCATATAACTTAAGGGGAACTAAAGAAAATGCGAAAAGAAACTCGTCCGTATATTCAGTGTTCTCAAATCTCTGTTTGTATGTGCTGTGCACAGAACTTCCATCACATCCCCATTTACTAACAAGTGTAAACGATGAACTTGTTGGGAGCACACTGCTGATAACTTCATTCTGTGCTAATACTAGACGTTCCACTGTTTTATTTAATAAGGCTTTCAAATTTATTTCAGCACGAGTTTCTGTTATAGCAATGTTCTCCTCTGCAGGGTAACAGGCCTGTTTGGACTTTTTTAAACTAAAATATGACGGAAACACATTATGTTCCGCCTTCATGGACCACTTCCTAGTTTGTTTGTAAGAATGCGTTGTTGACTTAGAATCTATATAGTAAGCTAAGGCTTCGTCACTACTTAATTGCGTAGGATTAACGGAACTGGTATTTTTAGACTTAATAATATTATCTGGGCTCTCACTAATGTCTCTAATCACATTGGCAATTTTCCTTTGCCCTGCTGAACGCACAGCAATTTCGGCAGCAGTCACCAATTCACTGACACTTCGGGATTCTACGAGAACCACGACGCGACGTTTCTTCGTCTTAAACGACGATTCCTCGAAATCTTTGCGAGGTCTTCCTGCAGGAGTCACATTCTCACTTGATGTTGAAGGTTGTGGCGCAAAAGAACTCGCAGTAAACTGTATGTCTGCTGCATCCAACCAATTCTTATTTTTACTTAAAAAACGCTCCTTCGACTTTCCTGAAGCCAATCATTTGGCACCAAACTTATTAGACAAGTTGGATATCTTCAACTTTATTTCTTTTTGGCTGCTTTCAGTAATGTCACCAAAGGGAAATTTTGAAGAAAGAAAGTCATATACACGCGAGTTTTTTTCATTCTTCGTGTGTTTCAACCACTCCTCAAAAAAGGCTACCCTTAAAAAAAATACTAAAAATTCAAATTAATAGATTCTGATTAAAAAAATACATTAAAAAATAGTACTTAGAATTCGGGGTTTGGTGGTGTTGTTTACGTTTTGCAAATAAGATTTCCTGGAAATCATAACATGAATTTTGTCCACCTAGCATGTTCTACGCGACACACTGTGCGCATTTAGATAACTGATACTTTATCATCTCTATATATATAAAATTTAATGTCGGTTATTAATGTATTGGTGTAGTCCAGGAGCGCGGAACCACAGAGACATATTAGATATTAAATATACCGCTAAATGTTTATCCACAACTGTATTTTTGTCATGTTCACCCATGCTCTTACCGTACTGCACACGTGACGAATAAACACGTGCTGCACGTGATGTTATGAACATATAATTCTTTACAAATTGCCTATTGAATTTAAGTTTATGGGTATATGTATAAGTTTATAGAGAAGTATACGTGCATAGGAACTTTGAACACGAGTTTTAAGATGTAAGCTTGTTTAAACTAAAATTTAATAGAAACTCGTATCGACAGTGTACAATCATCTATGGGTTTATATTGAAATAACAATGGAATATAAAGGAAAATATAATTATTATGTAGGTTACGTTGATAAAGTTGTGAATAGAATAAATTTGTAATTCAAACATATTACTTCACTGTTGTTATTATAATTTTGTATTAAACATTTTTGAAAGGACCTGTTCCAGAATGGAACAATATATCTTAGTGCGGCTTTTGAAAATAAGCTTTAAAGTTTTTGTTAAATTGATGTTGTTGAAAGTTTTAGTAAAGACGCATTTAGTAGTAACAATTACTAAAATAATCGGTAGGTTGCGCTGCAAATATAAATCATTAATTCCCTACTAGAAGAGATATAATACTAATAGGTCGTTTAAAAGCTTACAGTACTTAGGATTCTTACTGGCCGTTGTCCATCTGTCTTGTTTTAGGGTTGTGGAAGGCCAAAAAAAGGACAACAACCTTCCAGATTAAATCCTCTAATGCAATCCTGGATCGCAGTCCCAGATGAAATTTTTTTTGCCAAGAACTATCCGCAATACGAAGCATCCTTGACCCCAATGCAATTAAGGTGCTTATTTAGGTGGTGATCTTCTCCAAGGATTTCTGTCATCATCTTCAGGTTTTTAGTATTTAATTTCAGCAAAAACTTTTTACTCATTAATTGTCTTCTAGTCCCTGAGGAGTCCATTATTCAGGCAGAAGTGCGATTGCCACAATGTCAGTATTGTGTCGAATTCCTAAAAAAGGGTAAGGTTTCTTGGACCTCGTTTAAGCTTCTGTTTAGCCAGTATATCAAGCGTCTCATTTTCACAGTATCTATACTAGAAGTAGGCTGTTTTTACAAGCTAAGTTGAACAACAAGTTCTTGCACTCGGTTACCACTTATGAGCTCACTCTAGCACATGACGCCTTTACTGTCCGAGTCACTATATACGTTCCTTTTAGCCATCTCACAACCACATATGAAGATGGCATAATTTCAGCCTGGATGACAGATACGTATTTACGAAAGGACTTTGTTAATAATTGGTGCAGTATACACCTGGTTATACGTTTTCTTTTTTGCTTGGACATATCTCTATAACAGATGAGATAATTCTATTGATCTAGTTGTTTCTCCCTGGTATTAGAACTTTCAAGCATCCATCCATTAATGCCTGCAGTAAAGAACATTTCTCAACTGTTCAGGTTCTCAGGAAAGCTATATATGCTGCCTGCGAACCAGTGTTTTACTAGATGCTATTCTTATATTACCTGTAATACTAAAGCAGGTCAGCTTGAGTCTGACCTATATTTTTTCGGTTATAAACAACCATACCAGGGCCTCGTATGAGGGGTCTGGCTTAATAATAATAAAAATCGAAGGTTACTAATGCCTACAAGGCATTAGTAACCTTCTTTATTTTGTTGTCTACATGAACTTTCCAACGTAAGTTGCTTATACATAAAAATTTCTAGATATATTTATATTCCAGTCTATTACCTAGAATTGTATGTTTCGGTAATAACTTTTTTCTTTGTGGAAAGAACCAGGCTCCTACTAGAAAGAAAATTAATTGATAAGTATTAAAATTGAGCAGTCCCTATTTTCTCAAAACACTATATATATCTGTCTTATTATTTTAGTTCCATATTAAACAGTATACATTTTTTTTTTCGCAATTCTTTCATTCTTTACGTTCCTGCAAAATGCTAAATTCAAAAAAGTTCTGTCCTCGTAACTTTTTCTTCTCCTTTTGGATATACATTATTGCCTGTTTATTACCGTCTACGCCCACCTTACATTGGAAATATTGTCCTTCTAACTTTTTCAGGGTCTACTTATGCTTTTTCTTCCCATTAGTGACCTCTATATTAGGATTCTGACCATTCTTTCTTCTGTCATTCTCTCGACATTTTTGTTCCATTCTAATTTTCAAGTTCAGACCCGGCCATTTATATTATCTTTTTCTCATATCTGTCTAACGGTATCATTCGGAGTATTTTCATATCTATTGCTTGAGTGATGTTTCAAGTCATGTTTCCACTGTGGACGGCAGTATAGGCCTTATTGTGGCCTTGCAAATTCAACTTTTCGTTTCAAATTTTTGATATTTGTTTCGCCCTATTGCACCGTGTGCTGCTTACTCTCTCTCTTGTGTCTCGAGATCACCAAACCTTGTGTGTCGATGTAATTAAACTTTACTTTTTTTTTGTCGTGAATAACAATCTTATATTTAATGGTGTAATAGTCTTTTTTATTTTTTTGGCTTGAGCAGTTCTGTTATAGAGTGTTATAGTTATAGTGACATGGAATTAGTAGTAATCTCTAAAGAGCCTCTTTATTCTAGACGTCATTTTTCTAGCATATTATTTTAGTTTCTTTGTCTCCCATACTATAGCGTCTCCTATTATTAAATTTAAAAAAGTGGGCTCCAGGAGCGTTCTTGACGAATTTCTTTTTCTACGAGTGTAGTGTGAGTTTACCAATTATTTTAGCTATAATGTCTTTTTTGCGTAAATTTTCGGTAATTGGCTTAAAGATGAAGATAACATCCATGCCAAATCTCTCTGATCTAACCTACTGTTATGTCTCTGTGAGCAACGTAGTAATTATTTTTACTATGTGTATCGTTATCTTCTGTGAGTTGTAGAGTAATAGCTGGGAAGTTTATTTCTCTATAGTTGGCTAGTATACTTGTAGTGTGATATGTTTTGATAAGTTTAACGGTTTTTGCAATATTTTAAAACTTAAATTTTACCGCCTTTTTCCAAGAAGGCGCCTGAAGCACAACCTGGATGATTGAGGATCTTGGGTATATTATTAATTATACTCTTGCAAGTTTGCATTTCGATTCAATTCCTCTAGAAATTCTGAAATATAAGTTAGAGCTTTTCCATTTTTCCAAATCCCTCCCTTACTATAAACAAATTTTTAGTTAACCTATAACTGAAGATATGAAACGTTATTTGTCCTATTATTCTCTTCTTTTTCTTGTTTTTTCCAGTACATAAACATTGCAATGCAAAGCGAGTAGTAAATTTAATATTAGTCTGAAACTGAAACTATTTGTCCTTATACAAAGTAGAAAACAATTCTTTAAGGCTACTTTGTTGTAGGTATTTGAACATAATAAGTGTTAATGTAAATGTATAAATATTCTGCCATAACTCATATGGCAAGGTGAAAACAACTTTATAGAAGGTGCAGTATCATAGCCAAGAAAAAATAGAATAGCTCTGCCAACCTCTTTTATTTAAGCGAAAAATAATATTTACGAGTTTTAATCTTTGAAAAGATTATTTTCAAAGTTTTTTTTTTATGGGTCTAGCACACGTGCTACAGGGAAGTCCCTAAAGCGCTACAGGAGCGACACGTGTGCAGAGAAAGCAATTCACGTTGTTCTTGAATCGCTGTAAATTGTACTCGGTGGGAAATACAGTCTTGGGCAAATTATTTCAAAGGGATGATATTCTTCATATAAAAGACTGCTTGAAAAGCGTTGTTCGAGGAGTAACAAGCAGAACCTCATACGGATGTGAAATATTAGCGCGACGTGTACTTCTAACATGCACCGCTCTGGGAGGAATTAAGTGGGCCACATCCTTCGAACACTTTCCATGAAAATACTTGTAGAATAGGCTCAAGTCGTCAACCGTTCTTCGATGTTCCAGCGAATCAAGGCCGCAGGTCAGTTCCGGGTCTCCAATCAGACGAACAACTCTTCTCTGAATAGAATCTAACAAATGCAGCGTATGTTTAGGAGCGGAGCTCCAAACATGGGAGCAGTATTCCATAGTTGGTCGAATTTGAGCTTTGTAAAGAATTAACAGTTGTTGTGGAGTGTAAAGCTTTCTGGTTCGAAATAATATTCCCAACTTTTGAGAAGCTCTCCTTGCTATGCCTGCAACATGTTCATGCTAGGACATATTTGCTCCCAAAGTAACGCCTAACAAATTGAGTGACGATGTTAGAGGAATGAAGTGTCCCGACATAACTATGTCGGGTTCAGCAACGTTAACTCTTTTAGAGAAAACTGCCGCATGGGTTTTTGTAGCTTTAAATTCCATCTGGTTACTATCACCCCAAGATAGAATCTCCTCCAGGTCCTTGTTAACTTGAATGACTTCCTGCTGTCTGCGAATATTCGTCCTGCTGATGTCCGAGCGTTCAAAATAAATGAAGGGATAAGTGTACTGTCATCTGCAAAACTGAAGATTAGATTCTCGGTCTTTTCCAGCAGATCGTTAATATAAATGAGAAAGAGAGTAGGAGACAGTATGGAGCCTTGGGGTACACCGGCGTTGATAGTGAAGGTGTTAGAAAGAAATCCGTCGACTGCCACTCGTAAAGAACACTCTCTGAGGAAACATGAGAGCCACAAACAGAACTTTTCAGACATACCATAAGAACGTAGCTTAGCCAACAGCCCATCGTGCCAAACACGGTCGAATGACTTGGATATGTCAAGAGCAACCGCTCGAGATTCTCCAAAGTGTTTAATTGCGTTGTTCCAAATATGTGTTACATAAGTCAGAAGATCTCCCGTTCGATATTTACGAAAGCCATATTGGTGATCGCTAATAATGTTGAATCCTTCAAGATATTTTAGAAGGTGCTGATTGATAGCGTTTTCCATGACATTATTGAAAGCAGTGTGATTGGTCGGTAGTTATTTGGCAAGGTCTTCTTGCCTTTTTTAGGTATCGGCTGAACTGTGGCACATTTCCAGCAGGAAGGAAATATTCCTTTTCTGTAGGATAAGTCGAAAGGTCTACAGAAAACTGGTGTTAGTTCCCTCGCACAGGTTTTGAGAACTATGGTAGGTATTGCGTCAGCGCCAGAAGCCTTTTTGGTGTCTAGCTTCATCAAAATACGTTTTATGATACGCTGTCTGAAGACAATATCGGGCATCCTTGACTGCACTATGGGAATATTAGGCGTTCTTTTCCCTGGAAATCGACAGTAGAATGTGAAGCAAAGAGTTCAGCCAACAAGTTCGCTTTCTCAACAGGTGTCGTTGCAATAGAATTATCTGGCCGTGTGAGTGGTGGTATGGTGGATTTGGTGAAATTTTGACTACCTGCCTTAGCGACTGACCAAAACGACCTGGAATTGTTGGGAGAAGTGAGAAGTTTGTTTCTAATCCGTTGATTGTGTGCCTCCTTGGTTTCGTCGATAATTTCTTTGCACCTGTTCCTGGCACGAATAAAGGTATTACGATTTACGGTGTTAGGATTTTCACGCCATTGTCGGTATGCAAGATGTTTAAATGCAACAGCTTCTTTGCATTTTCGGTCAAACCAAGGCTTGCCGTTGGAAGGGCATTTCTTCGAAAAAGGGATGTAAGCCTCCATACCGGCAAAAATAACATCGGAAACCTCCCTAGCGCACTCAGATGGGTCGTCGGATCGAAAACAAACGTCTAACCAAGGGAAAGTTCGAAAATATTCCATGAGATCTTCCCATTTAGCAGATTTGTAGTGCAAAATCTTGCGCGGTTTAGGCGCTTCTCTGTTACCGATTGGTAGAATACTCGATGTCGAAAGTAGTTTATGGTCGGAAGAACCTAACGGCGGATTTACGCTGACCGTGTAAATCTCCGGATTGGTGATCAAAAACGGATCAAGAAGACTAGCGAACTCCCCGTCTCGATCAGAGATCCGTGTAAGTTAATCGTCTATAAGAAAAAAGCAATAGATATTATACAATTTATAATACAAAAGGTAATTTTTGATGAAAAATCTTCGCAAAATTTCAAGATCTTAAAAGTTCTGACAAAAATAAAAACAACAAGACAATCAACAACAGACAAGCATTAGTTGCATAGATTTTCGATACGAAGTAAATAATAAGTTTATTTACATAACTTTGAAAAGGTCACATATTCTCGATAAGGGTAGTTAGAATTATACATCAGTTATCACCACTACAACAAACACGCTCGACGCGGGTTTCCCTAACCTTGTTAGTATCATCAAAAGCGATGACAGTGAATCATTGCTCTTGACGATGCTAACATGATCACCGGAACGCATTTCGGATACAATAAGAAAATTTTTGGTATAGTAGTTATCAATACTATGTAGTGTTATTGTGCCAAAGATTACAAAATCACAACGTGGGTGTAGTTGGAATGGTCGTTAACATTTTGAATCTCAATATTTGGAGACAGAAAAAGTTTAAAATTTTGGCCCGTTTCAAAATTATGTTGAGACGTTATAAATATATGTTCTAAATATGAAATATTATGATCACGTTCAATTCTACTAGATATTAAATGCTCCTGAATTCCAATTTGAAAAACATACTAGTTTTGTGCAATGTATTCAGCAGGACATGAGTGACATGATAATAAATAAGACTTGCTCCCATCCTATTTTAACGATCAATTTGTGGAAAATTGTCTTATGTAATTTAAGTTTTCAAAAGCCCTAGCAATAATTGTGGATATGTTTCCTAAGAACAGATGTTTGGAAGACAGATCCTTCCTTCCACAAAGGTAGGAATTTTTATTTCTAGAATATATATACCTGCATTTATTTTTTCTTCAATATTCTGTGGACAGCATCAATCAGTAGTCCATATGACTCTGTTTTCTTTTTCAAAATTTTCTTTACTCATTGGGATTAAAAACAGGCACTCGGAAAGCCGATCGAGAGTAAGTTATTTTATGGACGATTTGCTTATATAAACATATCATGTAGTGGGTGTTTCGTTGAATTTTAAAGTCAATAATGTTGTCTATTTTTTAATGGTAAGATCTAGAAAATTTAAGTTATTTTTATCGTGTGTATCCAAATTTTGAAAGATTAAAACACGTAGGTCATAGCTTGTTACTAAATAAATGAAATCGACGAGGCTTTCTCTTTTTGTTTTCTACGTCACACAATAAAGTTGTGTGGTCTAACCAGAAAAAATAACTAATTTTAATATTCTTCCTACATTTGCTGGATTTTCCTTTCTGATTAGCTTTCAAAACCGACAATAGTTTTTTTCTCCAGTAGAGTAGGAAATAAATTTTTCAGTACTATTTGAGGGGATTATAAGAGCCACTAAAAAGCTGAAGCTCCTATTTGAAACTCAGTTTTCGACAATTCATAAAGACAAACTGTCACTCCTACCACTATAACTAGACATGTTATAAAATACCTGTAACAACATTAATGAATAATAGGCGCTATTATTCTAAAAGTGAGTTTTTTTGTGAACAGTTAATGTATGTTTGATGTAATCGAGTAAAATATAATGTACACACATACGCACTCACACTCACATGTCAAAAGTATGTTCCACATTCCAATTTGTTTGTGTCACTAAATGGTCAAATATATGCAGAAATTACTATTTGCATTTCGCGCATTTTCATTGTACAACTTTTATATAGATTTGAAGAATTTCTCTTTAAATTCCCGATAGTATATGATGACTCAACTGTCTCTTTTTATTACACTGGTAGAAAATACACCGCCCACGGTTGTTTGACAATAATGACATGTCTATTTCTATGGTATAAACATCGGTCCATTTAAAACACACCGTTACACAGTGTGTCGACTAGTACAAGTTAGCTGGACAAAATTATTTTTTCACTTATTTCAATTGTTTATGTATATTTTAGGCATATTAAGTTATTTTAAGAAAAAATTCATCGCATTGGTTTTTTTTATGGGCGTGGCTAATTTTTTCCCCTAAATTAGTCAGCTACGCAGACATATTTAACGATAACTCGGGAACAACTTGTCAGATTTTTATAAATAAAACATTAAAAAATGCGTAACAAAATTTTATTAAAGTTGATTGAATATTATTTTATTCTATCTTTTATCGTTTTGGAGTTATTTGGAAATTAATGGAGAGAAAAAAAATTTTTTTCGTGTAAAATTCATTATTTTTTTCGGTAAAAAAGCGCAATAACAAAAAAGAAAAACAAAAATATTATACATTTTTCTGACAGCTGCGTATCTGGAAAATAAAATAAGGTATTAATCATGAAAATCGGTTAATAAATGTGGGTTTTATTCACAATTTACCGCAGGTACTCAATATCGATAAAATTTGTGTAATACAGCCACCCTTGCATATCGCGGTAGGATTGCATGAGTTTAGCAGGTAGATAACGGAACTAAAGGGCAAGGGTATTTTGTATGGTTATTAGAATTAAAAATTATAATACAGTGTCTTTCATTTAACTGCATTTCGCTTACCTGTATTTTTTGTCCAGCTGCACAAAACATTGTATAACAAAAACAAAATATTTTGCGTATGTGCACGAATTTTTCTACAAACTTGAATGTGCAACTAAATGAAAGACACTGTATTATTATTTTTAATAATAACCAGATGAAAAATCATTTATTGCATTTGTCAATTAAAAATAAAACAATTAATCCATATTACTTAGTTTTATTGACACAAAAAGGATAAACTCAAATAATACCTGCCTTTCAGGTAGGTAACTTGTGCATTATACTTACATAAGTAGTTGGTATTTTAAAATGTTTTTGATTTTTTTAAGGTACATATTTCTTGCTATTCGGTTCAAAAAAAAATTGTTTTTGAAAATTCCAGTCAAAAATTGTTTTTTGTTTAATTTTAAAATAAATGTTATAAATGACACTGACTGTAATTATATGTAAAATAAAAATACTCATTTATTGATAAAGAAAAATTTACAAGTCAAGGTTTACATGCTTAGTACAAGCACTACATAAATAAAAATAGTAGCCGAACCTAATAATCATCATCAGAGTCTTCTGATAAGTCGTTTATTGTATAATCGTCATCATTTTGTGGCATTGTGCGACAATATGGTGACGATTCCAATCTTGACTCTTCTATGCCAGGGCTTATAATTAACTTTAATACATCTGTACATATTTTTTCCGGCTTTTTTTTGGGAATCTCTCGAAGGCTATTGATCAAAGGATCAGATGTTATAATTAACATGCACAGTAAGTCTCTATTCGTGGCAACACGCGAGCACTTGCGGGTGTTGTACTCCCTAAATCTGCGGCAATATTTGTTCCGTGCTTCTTGAGCCTCTTCAGAAAGCTGCCCAATTGGAAGCAATGCCACTTTGATGACTTCTGTGCTGTGAATTAATATTTTATGCACAGTAGCAGGCATACAGTACCACGAATAGAGACTAAGATAATGTTTTCTGGTTTCAAGACAAAATTGTTTAAAGTCAACTAAGTTTATCTCGAATCCAGAAGACAATGTTCTCAAAATAACATCAAACTTTTTTATAATTGTAACATCCAACCCTGTGATCTGAGCACTCATCTCAGCATTCTTAAAAAAGCGACGGGCTGTATTTCCATCATTTGAAGAACCAAATCCTGGCTTTGGTTTATCTACAATGAGTCCCATCTCGTTCTTAAATTTCAATTTGATTTCCTCGGAACGAACCTTGATATCTGCTTTGTCTTCGTTGCTTCTAGCCTGCCATTTCTTAATATTCAACTTGTAACTGATATGTAAAAGACATTCGAAGCAACGAATCCAAGCATGAAGTGTAGATAAATCAAAGCCAAAATGTTCTTGATTGCTGTTAAACATCACAGATGAAACACTTTTGGGATGAACTAGTTTCCGTTAAGGCGTTACACACCTTTCCGTCTGTCATTGTCAGCAAAAGTTCGTGTTTTACAGAGATTTGAGAATCACCAAAGTGTTGGAAGAAGAGCATTAACTTCTTCCCACAATCTATTTGTCTCCACTAACGTGAAGTCGTTCGTTTCTTTGGCAAATATAAATTTGATTGGGCGACAATACAAAGTTGATGAAGGCCGAGGATTTTGCCAAATAATTTTGGACCCATCATATAACTTAAGGGGAACTAAAGAAAATGCGAAAAGAAACTCGTCTGTATATTCAGTGTTCTCAAATCTCTGTTTGTATGTGCTATGCTCAGAACTACCATCACATCCCCATTTACTAACAAGTGTAAACGATGAACTTGTTGGGAGCACACTGCTGATAACTTCATTCTGTGCTAATACTAGACGTTCCACTGTTTTATTTAATAAGGCTTGCAAATTTATTTCAGCACGAGTTTCTGTTATAGCAATGTGCTCCTCTGCAGGATAACAGGCCTGTTTGGAGTTTTTTAAACTAAAATATGACGGACACATTATGCCCCGCTTTCATGGACCACTTCCTAGTTTGTTTGTAAGAATGCGTTGTTGACTTAGAATCTATATAGTAAGCTAAGGCTTCGTCACTACCTAATTGCCTAGGATTAACGGAACTGGTATTTTTAGACTTAATAATATTATCTGGGCTCTCACTAATGTCTCTAATCACATTGGCAATTTTCCTTGGCCCTGCTGAGCGCACAGCAATTTCGGCAGCAGTCACCAATTCACTGACACTTCGGGATTCTACGAGATCCACGACGCGACGTTTCTTCGTCTTAAACGACGATTCCTCGAAATCTTTGCGAGGTCTTCCTGCAGGAGTCACATTCTCACTTGATGTTGAAGGTTGTGGCGCAAAAGAACTCGCAGTAAACTGTATGTCTGCTTCATCCAACAAATTCTTATTTTTAATTAAAAAACGCTCCTTCGACTTTCCTGAAGCCAACCATTTGGCACCAAACTTATTAGACAAGTTGGATATCTTCAACTTTATTTCTTTTTGGCTGCTTTCAGTAATGTGACCAAAGTGAAATTTTGAAGAAAGAAAGTCATATACACGCGAGTTTTTTTCATTCTTCGTGTGTTTCAATCACTTCTCAAAAATGGCTACCCTTGAAATAGAGTAAACGTGTTCTGGAAAGAAAGAAAAAAGAAACATGTTGTACTGAAGTGTGCTAAACAATATGTGTATTTTTACGAAGAATAAAGTTATTTCTGTGTAATATCTAAAAACTAGCCCGGATTGAGGTGAATGTCTGTATATTCTGAACTTTCAAAGTTTTTTTTTAGAAAAAAAACACGCTAAAATATATAGGTTTTTTAAAAAAAAAAAAATTCTAAAAATTCAAATTAATAAATTCTGATTAAAAAAAAATACATTAAAAAATAGTACTTACCCTCGGTATTAATATTCATCACAAAAACTTTCACAATATTACAATATGTCACTATAAGATGTGCACGAAAGTGTCGCTAAATTGTAACTGATTGATTGAAAGAGCTGCATTAAACTCATTACCGTACTTCTGACGCTTATGACTCGCCACTTGCAAATTTGATAAACAACCTTTTCTCGGAATTCGGGGTTTGGTGGTGTTGTTTACGTTTTGCAAATAAGATTTCCTGGAAATCATAACATGAATTTTGTCCACCTAGCATGTTCTACTCGACACACTGTGCGTTATTACCATTTATTAACCTTACTAGCCGGGCCCGCGGCTCTGCTCGCGTGGACTTGATTCACTACTATCGTCACTGCTTATTCCTTATGTTACCCAACGTAATAAAATATCTCCCATTATTTCCCCTTATTTTCCAATATTTCTCCTTATCTCCCATTATTTCTCCTTATCTCCCATTATCTCACCTTATCTCCCATTATCTAGGCCTATCTCGACTTATCTCGCAATATTTCTCCTTATCTCCCATTATTTCTCCTTATCTCTAATTTCTAGACTTATCTCTGCTTATCTCCCATTATTTCTCCTTATCTCCCATTATTTATACTTATCTCCCATTATCGCGGCTTATCTCGACTTATTTCCTATTATTTTTTTATCTCCCATTATCTCATCTTATCTCCCATTATCTAGGCTTATATTCAATTATATAGAACATATGTATAAATTTATAAAAACACATAAATCGGATAAGTGGTTCTCAAGTGATAAGCGCACTAACGGACAGACAGACAGGCAGAGAAACAGGCAGATAGACAGAGAGACGTTGCATTTTATATATATTCTAGATAGAAGATTATAGACAACCTGGCCAGAGAACAAATATATGGATTAAGAAAAAAACACGTAAATCGGATAAGTGGTTGTCGAGTGATAAGCACACTAACGGACAGACAGACAGACGTTGCATTGCTACATGATATTGTTCCATATTTAATGCTTTAGGCAGTGTATTCCAAGAGAACGTGCTAGCAGCAAACTTTTCTCCGACTTGATTTACTATTATCGTCACTGCTTATTTCTTATGTCACCTAACGTAATAAAATATATCCTATAACCTGGCCAGAGAACATATGTATGAAAAAAAAAAACACGTAAATTGGATAAGTGGTACTCCAGTGATAAGCGCAGTAACAGACAGACAGAGAGACGTTGCATTTTATATATATTATAGATATTCTTTGCTACATATTCTTCCATATTTAATGGTTTAGCATGTTTAAAAAAAAAAGCACGTAAATCGGATAAGTGGTTCTCCAGTGATAAGCGCACTAATGGACAGACAGACAGAGACGTTGCATTTTATATATATTATAGATATAGATTATTATTATTTTTATTATTATTACAAAAAGTTCTTTCTCACATTTGATCAATGTGGTTCCATGTTTGGCTGACGGGCGCAAACCAAGTCAGCGCAAACGCTATTACCATTCCGTATTAAGGAATGACCTGACAATGTTACATGTTTTCAAAATCACTGACTTCTGAATGTTTCTGTGTATGTCTGTGTTGAGTCCTAATTGCACTAAATGTGGTGTGAATGTTATTGGTGTAAGGCCTGTGGCTGATATAATGAGGGGGACAATGATGACTTTTTCTTGTCTCCATAGCCTTTTTATTTCCGTTGCAAGGTCTGTGTATTTGGAAATTTTTTCTGTGTATTTCGTTTGGATGTTTGTGTCGTTGGGGACAGCTATGTCAATTAGATAGGTGACTTTTCCTTTTTTGCACTGAAAAGTAATATCGGGTCTATTAGCGGAGACTGTTTTATCTGTATGGATACCGATGTCCCAGTAGAGCTTGTAATCTTCATTTTCAAGTATGGATGTTGGCGTGTATTTGTAATAGGGATCTGTGTTTTCTATGAGTTTGTATGTTGTGTGTGTGTATATTATTATTATTATTATTATATAACCTGGCCAAAGAGTATATATATGAATTGAACTAAATAGTTCGTAAAAATGTTTTTATTAGAATTCGTTGTTTGGAAATAAGAATTTAGAGGGAGTCCTTTCAGTCATATTTTTATTTAATTTTTTAAACAGTTGAAACATATTATCCATTTAGTCTACCAATTTTGTTTGGTTTTAATTATTTACTTACATTACAAATGCATGATATGATGTATTTACTGAGAAATGTACTATTAGCAACACATGACATATTTTGGAATTACTAGCCGCCAACCCAAATAAGTATCCTTCATTTTAATGGTTTAATTTAAATGCACACGGCACTCATTCTTTTTTATCGATCACAATACTTTAATATACGATACATAATTTATTGCTAAATTAAGCGAGATATGCTTATGTGAGTTTATTTTATGGAAATAGTAAAATTATAGTTTATTAAATAACATTAAATAAGTCTCATAAAATATACTAGGGCTTTTTGTAAGTTACAGGTTTGGGAACATAAAATAGAGTTTTTAATCTACATTTTTCTTTTCAATTTTGAAGTTGTATTAGGCCTTGGTTTAGGTTGCCAAACAGATTATGTGACAAATAAATAGAAAAAAAATATTTAGTAGTGCTTTAAAAAGATATATGCAGTACCCCTGAAATACCCGTACGTAGAACTTGTACTATAATTAAATTAGTCAGTTATAGTCGATCCCTATTGAAGGACGCTTTACGTGCCTACTAAATATTTTTATTTATAGAAATATCATAGAATGGAACTCTTCAAATGGGTTCATATTCATATAATATATGTCATCATTTTAAGCAGATTAAGAATCGAGGTAAATTTAAGTCTACGCTACAATGTAATCAAATTATTTTTGCAATATTTTCCGTATATCTTGAAATAATTTCGTGATACGACAATAGTTTTGCCACTGAAGATTTAGTGATAAAATCAAATCCTACCAATCCAAAACTTTTAGGGGTATTGACCAGCAAGGAATCCCTTCCACCCTTAATAAAAATTAGGTCTTGAATTGCAATGTAAAAAAGAAGAAATTTTGGGAAGTGACATTCTATGACTATAACTAAATTGCAAACAACGAATTGTTTTTACTTACTCTAGATACTTCTACCATGCCAGTGCCAGAATTATTTTTCAAGCACCTTTTTCTTGTAGCTAGGTAATCTTTTCCAGCTTTGTTTTTATTTAATTTCTTAAATCGTTGTATCATGATATGCTTTGACTCTACCAACTTTGTTTCGTGTATGTCTTTTCCTTTAATTACAAGTCTCTCATAAAGTCATTCTGTATTGATTGAAATCCAAAAAAAGGTTGATATTTAATATTTCAACAATAAACGATTGCGTTTTTTTACGAATGTTCGAAGGGTATAAACTTTTTATTTATTTTGGATAACCACCAATCATCTTTTCACACTTGATGTTTGGGTAGAGTGTTTTTATTTGGGCTGTGTAACCTTATTTCGGCACGACCTACATATAAAGTGCTTTTTTTACTCTCTAAAAAGCAGAACGAAGACGTCCTCCCTTTTTTTTCAAGAAACAGGCCTTTTTATTAACCGTACATTCTAAATTGAGCAGATAATTTGTAATTTTTTTGATCAGGTTAAAAAGTTTTAAGCTAAAATTTTCTACTAACTATTTCTAATAAAATATAGCTAGTCTTTCGACATACGTTTTTACGTTTTTAGGGAATTTCGTTATATATAAAAGTTTATTGATAAATAAATAATTTCGTTATTAAAAACAAATATAAAAGAACGTAACACGAAGCGAATATATATTTTTATATTTTACTCATAACACGTAGGCTAAAAAGTTTTTAGTCTAGCTACCTAAAATACTTCTCTTTTTTTGCACAATTGACTTTATTCATCAATATAGTCTCCTTCAAGAGCGATACAATCAGTCTAATTTTTTTCTAACTGTTCTATACATTTCTTGTAGAAGGATTTGTCTTTGCCTTCAAAAGAGGCCTCAATTTCGGCGATAACTTCTTCATTGAAGCCAAATCTCTTTTCCGCGAAAATATTTTTAGGGTCTGCGAATAGATAATAGTCGCTGGGGGCCAAATCTGGAGAATATGGTGGATGAGGGAGCAATTTGATATCTTAACCATTGACTTGTGACACGGTGCTTTGTCTTGATGAAAGAAACCTTTTTTTGTTCATTTCAGCCATCAAAAAAACTTTATAGAATCTTCGCTATTGATGGTTTTTCCCTTCTCAGCATAGTCGATGAAAATTATTTCATACACATCCCAAAATAAAGTGGCCAAAACCTTCCCAGCCGACTGGTGTGTCTTTGGTTGCTTCGGGCGGCTTTTACCGGCTGCTGTCCACTCAGCTGACTGACGATTTGATTCCGGTGTATAGTAGTGGATCCATGTTCCATCCATTGTGACATATCGCATGAAAAAATCTTTTTTATTGCACTTAAACAGGTCCAAGCAGCACATAAAATCATCAACACGTTGTTGATTTTAGATCACTGTGAGCAAACGCGGTACCCATTTCGAACAGAGCTTTCCCATGCCCAAATGTTCATGCAAAATATGCTATCTCATGCAATTTCTCTTTACGGTCATTCAAAACAATTTTGAGGGTTTTTTGATGTCTCGTACATTTTTAATTACATTAATTCACGTTAATTTATTTAAAACGAAACTGTAATTAAAATATAGTATTACTAACATCTGCTTAATGATATTCCTTCATTTTGATTCCTATTTTTTTTTCTTCAATGCAACTTTATAGGTAGCTTTTATGGTTTAAAAATTAAAAAAGATTAAATGAGTGTTATGTTGCTATTAGTAATAAAAACAAACATTTATTAGCCTAGTTTAAAATACATTCGCAAAAAATGTTTGGTTGTAATGCCAACTAAAATGAACGAACTAATTGGCCTTGAGTGTTAACTTCAGCACAGGTGTTAAGGTCATTAGAAAAAATTAACAGAAACTTTTGGAAAACAAACATTATTTTACGTAAGTTTGGCATTAAAAATATTTTTCTTTTTCTTCCTACTTATAGCTTAGCACTCTTGCCTGTTTTTCTTTAATTCCCTGATCTATATATCGCCGCTACATCTCTTTCTTAGATGTCCCATTGATCTTCTACCATTCGGCGACTTGTCTCTTGCTGTCCATACTATCTTGTTGTTTGCCATTCTTCCTATGTGTTGATTCCATTCCACTTTTCTTCCTCTTATCCACTGGTTGATATTTACTAATTACATGTGCGTCTTATGTCTTGTTTGTAAATCCCTTTTCTCATTTCAGTTGATTTCAATATCTTCTGTGTTATACTTATATCGGGTCTTGTTTCAGATATGTAAGTTATTACTGGTCATATTACGCTCTTGTATATTCTTGTTTTGATCTCAACAGAGAAAGATTTATTTCCAATTGTGGTACCATTGAGATATTCCGCCAGCCTATTAGCCTTTTGACTTGATGTTTTATTTCCTCCTCGATTTTTACGACACTAGATACTTTGATGCCCATGTAATGAATCTTTATCTTCCACCACCAACTTGCACCGCATCGACTCTTTTGCTATTACTATTGTCTCAGTTTTTTCAGTTAAGATTGACATATTATATTGTTGTGCTGCTTTATAGAATTCGTATAGTAGACATTGCAAATCATTCTCGGTCTCAGCCATTATTGTCGCGTCATCTGCATAACATATAATTTTAAGTTCTCTCTTGCCCATTCTATAACCCTTTTGACATTCTTTATAATTTCATCCATGGCAATATTAAATAGGAGAGGACCTAAAGAGTCTACCTGCCTGATTCTAGATTCACAGTTGATTGTTTCTCTCATTTCTTCTGCTAATGTTGCGACTTCTTTATTGTCTTTATATATATTTTGGAGAGTTTTGATTAGGCTAATGGAATTTTCCTGTTATATAATAGATGAATAACGTCTTCTTTTTGGACATTGTCGAAAGCCTTCTTTAAGTCTATCAGGTACGTACTATGAGCGCCCACTTCTGAATCCTTGTTGATTTTCTTCGAGTTGTATTCTCGCGTTTATTTTTGTTGTAGTAATCTTTGTTGTTAATTTCAGTGTACAGTTTAGTAGATTTATGCTTCTATAGTTATTAGTTATTTGGATCTTCTTTTTCTCCTTTCTTGTGCATTAGTAGAACTATTCCTGTTCTCCATTCGTCGGGGTTTCTATTCGATCTTATAATTCTCTGTATAAGTGTTTGGAGTTGTTTAACTAGAGGGTATCCCCCGATTTTGTGTAATATGTACGACTATTTTATAAATTATAATTATGCTATTCATATAAAACTAATCGTTCCCGCGCCTCCGCACGCGTGGGTTTGATTCACTTTTACCGTCACTGCTCATTCCTTATAGTACCTAACGTAATAAAATATATCCTATAACCTGGCTAGAGAATATATGTATGAATTTTAAAAAAACACGTGAATCGGATAAGTGGTTCTCGAGTCCTAAGCGCATTAACGAACAGACAGACAAATAGAGAGACGTTACGTTTTATATATATTATATAGATTATTATTATTATTATATAACCTGGCCAGAGAACATATGTATGAATTAGAAAAAAAAACACGTAAATCGGATAAGTGGTTCTCGAGTGATAAGCGCACTAACGGACAGACAGACAGACAGACAGAGAGAAGTTGCATTTTATATATATTACTAGCCGGGCCCGCGGCTCCGCTCGCGTGGACTTAATTCACTACTATCGTCACTGCTTATTCCTTATGTTACCCAATGTAATAAAATATCTCCCATTATTTCTTCTTATCTCCCAATATTTCTCCTTATTTCCCATTATCTCTACATAATTTCCATTATCTAGGCTTATCTCTGCTCATCTCCCATTATTTCTCCTTATCTCCCATTATTTCTCCTTATCTCCCATTATCTCACCTTATTTCCCATTATCTAGGCTTATCTCGACTTATCTCCCATTATTTCTCCTTATCTCCCATTATTTCTCCTTATCTCCCATTATTTCTCCTTATCTCCCATTATCTCACCATAACTCCCATTATCTAGACTTATCTCTGCTTATCTCCCATTATCTCTCCTTCTCTCCCATTATTTATACTTATCTCCCATTATCTCACCTTATCTCCCATTATCGAGGCTTATCTCGACTTATCTCCCATTATTTCTCCTTATCTCCCATTATGTCACCTCATCTCCCATTATCTAGGCTTATATCGAATTATATAGAACATATGTATAAATTTATAAAAACACGTAAATCGGATAAGTGGTTCTCGAGTGATAAGTACACTAACGGACAGACAGACAGACAGAGAGACGTTGCATTTTATATATATTGTATTCTTTGCTACATGATATTGTTCCATATTTAATGCTTTAGTGAGTGTATTGCAAGAGAACGCGCTAGCGGCAAACTTTTCTCCGACTTAATTGACTATTATCGTCATTGCTTATTTCTTATGTCACCTAATAAAATATATCCTATAACCTGGCGAGAGAACATACGTATGGCTAAAAAAAAAGCACCTAAATCGGATAAGTAGTTCTCCAGTGATAATCACACTAACGGACGGACAGACAGACAGACGGACAGAGAGACATTGCATTTTGTATATATTATAGATATTCTCTGCTACATAATATTGTTCCATATTTAATGGTTTCGACTGTGTATTGCAAGAGAACGCGCTAACGGCAAACTTTGTCCGACTTCATTTACTATTATTGTCACTGCTCATTCCTTATGCTACCTATCTTAATAAAATATAGCCTATAACCTGGCCGGAGAACATATGTATGTTTAAAAAAAAAAAGTGATAAGCGCACTAACGGACAGACAGACAGACAGAATACGTTGCATTTTATATATATTATAGATGTAATAAAATATATACCTATAACCTGGTCAGAGAACATATGTATGAATTTAAAAAATCACGTAAATCGGATAAGTGGTTCTCGAGGGATAAGCGCATTAACGGACAGACAGACAGACAGACAAACATTGCATTTTATATATATTATAGATATAGATTATTATTATTATTATATAACCTGGCCAAAGAATATATGCATGAATTTAAAAAAAGACAGGTAAATCGGACAAGTGGTTCCCGCGTGATAAACGCACTAATGGACAGTCAGACAGACAGAGAGACATTGCATTTTATATATATTATAGATTATACATTACAGATATTCTTTGCTACATAATATTGTTCCATATTCAATGGTTTAGGCTGTGTATTGCAAAGGCACGCGCTAGCGGCAAACTTATTTCCGACATCATTCACTATTTTACGTCACTGCTCATTCCTTATGCCACCTATCGTAATAAAATATAGCCTATAACCTGGCCAGAGAACATATGTATGTTTAAAAAAAAAAGTACATAAATCGGATAAGTGGTTTTTCAGTGAGAGGCACACTAACGGACAGACAGACCGACAGACAGACAGCGAGACGTTGCATTTTATATATATTATAGATATTCTTTACTAAATGGTATTATTCCATATTTAATGGTTAAGGCAGCGTATTGCAAGAGAACGTGCTAGCGGCAATCTTTTTTCCGACTTAATTCACTATTATCATCACTGCTTATTCCTCATATTACCTAACGTAATAAAATATATCCTATAACCTGGTCAGAGAGCATAATATGTATGTTTAAAAATAAAGCACGTAAATCAGATAAGCGGTTCCCAAGTGATAAGCGCATTAACGGACAGGCAGATCGACAGACAGGCAGAGAGACGTTGCATTTTTTACATATTATAGTTAAACTGATTTGAATATTTCTCACAATTTGGCTACAATATGCCTATCATGTTACAATGTTATCTCCGCTAAAAAAAATAATTAGTATTGGGTGTACTTAAATAATAAAAAAAAAATAAAATAAAAGTTAGTCAGAAAATATTTATGTCAAATTATGTTTCTTTTTTTAAATACATTTTTTTATTTCAATATGGAATTTGTTCAATATAAAACGTTAATTGATAAATAAACATTTTTGTTATAAAAAAAACATAAAAGTACATTGCGTCGCAAATTGTCTAGGTCCAATTTTGTACTTGAAATAAATAGTTTTGTTTTTTTCGGCTGCCTGAACTACATAATATATTTGTAATAAGTTTTTTTCCACAACTATATTTTATTTATTACCGAAAACCAT
This sequence comes from Pachyrhynchus sulphureomaculatus, assembly GCA_019049505.1. Lineage (NCBI taxonomy): Eukaryota > Metazoa > Arthropoda > Insecta > Coleoptera > Curculionidae > Pachyrhynchus > Pachyrhynchus sulphureomaculatus. Next base: position 116,121,975 of record CM032455.1, read on the forward strand.
CATAATGGGATATAACAGAATATCTAAAAGCACAGGAAGTATTAAAAAATTCCTTTTTAATACAGAAATACTGTCTTATCAACGAAATATTTTTTTTGATAGTATTTGTTATTGTAAGTATTATACGCCTGACAATAAGAACTATTTTTAATTTTTCAGTTATTAATTTTAATATCAAGCAACAAATTCAAATAAAATGTATTAATTATATGGAATAAACTGGAGAAAAATTTACCTAAATCACTTTTTTATATTTCATTTCATTAGAATTTGTATACTAAATTAAACAGATGGTGTAGATCGAACTCATCAATATGAATATTTGTTTAACTCCAACACTTTTGTAACTTAATATTTTTTACAGAAATGCTCAAATATTGACTTCAATCGAACCAATTCAACTATGAGTTTTATTTGCTTCAAATCAAGCAATCTATAAGAGTAGATTTTACATGCATGAAAAATTACGTCATGGAATTTCATATTTTTCCAATCTTAGTCATGTCGTAAATTAGATCGGACCCAGGATCTATCAGTATATAAAACTTCTTCGGCTGCTACGCCTACGTCTATCTGTACGTGTAGGTATATACGCATGCATGTATATACGTATATGTTTGGTTAGATTTTCCTCTCAAAGTTGTCAGAAACTCTCACATGATTAATTAGCTATGACATAAATACCTGAATTTTTTTATAATCTAAGAGTACTTTTAATATAAATGAATCGAGAATTTTATTTTTGATTAATATTGACATTTAAATAGATGATTAATATCTTACTATTAATAAGATGTTGGTACTAATTATAAATTAATTAATGTTTCTTTTTGAAAGTCAAATGAATTATTTCATAATTGTGATTACGAAAAGTATAAGATTACTTTACAAACATGATAACTTTTCAAATTCTATAAAGTTGTTTTAAAATCGACATATTAAATTACAAATATTTGTATGAAAAATGTAAAAATATCAGACATGCTTAATTAGATATGACAGAAATGTCAGATTTTCAAGTGTAGCAATTAGTTTTGTAAGTAGTAGTCACAAATGTTATACATTGTTTTGTGAATTTAGAATTTGAGTGTTCATAAAAATAAAGCTTTCACGTTTATTATTTAAATAAATAAATGTAGGTCAAGTTGGGTATCTTATGTATTTTATGATAGACTTAAAACTGCCATCTAAGTTAAAAACTAAAACATAAAACGAATATATCATTCCCTTTTTTTAACTTGTGGATGTAAAACTTGGCTATTAAATAGTAAAACGATTAAAGTTGCAGGAATACCAGACAGTCATGGAAAGAAAATTATTAAATATAACGGTAACAGATCCCACATCCAACCATTGGCAGCTAAAAAATCCAAGTTAAGGGCATATTCGAACGACTAAGTTCTTTTAAATCGCAGTACGTCGGCAATGTCATTCGGCACGCAGAGAAAGGAGCGAGAAAATTGGAAAATGGTGACCCTGGAGAGAAAAAAAAAGGTTGTGAGGCTACTGGTACAGCAACCTGGAAACACTGGTATTAGAAAGTTAGGAATTTAATCTATGTCAAACTGCTAGCATATATATATATATATATATATATATATATATATATATATATATATATATAGTAGAATTTCGATTATCCGAAATAATATGGACCAAAGTGATTTCAGATAAACGAAATTTTGGTTAATCTGAATTTTTTTATAAAATAGGTTTAGAATAAATACAACATTGCAGATCGACTTAAAAGCATTTATACGATATGCTATTACTTACATACATAGGTATTTATTAAAACAATTAGTTTACTTATTTCATGTATATGTATATGTATGAAAATCGAAAAATAAAACAGTTTCATTCTTAACTTTAATCTCTTAAAAATGAGGTAATTTTTAACTGCGCTCGTTTTGGGTTAGTTCTGTTTTTCGCTGCAATGTCTCTCCAACGTTTGATAAGCAAGCCGTCCGCGGCGGTTACATTTTCTTGTTCTACATAAGTTAACGTTTTTTCAAGGGCCTCTAGTCCTTCTGAATATGACATTTTTACTGGAATATTGTCAGTGGCTTCTACTTCGTTATCAATGTCTATTTTATTAGCGTTTTTGCATGCACTTTTAATTAATTCTTGGTCATTTCATCTTCTACACTATCACTGTTTAACCATTCACAAACATCGGTTTCCGTAACACATTCACATCCTGATATTCTTGTAATAATTGGTTGTAAACTTTCATTATCTTCTGTTTCTGCCTCTAAGTAATGTCTCTCCTCTTGTGGATTCAATTTTGATCAAGATTTTTCCAGAGTACTACTCTTTACTTAATTCTAGGCTGAAGCTATCCAATATATAATATTTTTCAAATTTATCTTTTTTAGACAATCAGTAAGATTGCCACCTTCATCTACTTCTTCTAAAATATGCTCCAATAACAAACGCCTGTTATTGCGTTTTAAATTTTCCATTACACCCTAATGCATAGGCTGAATGAGAGAAGTTACAGCAGGAAGCAAAAACATTGCTTTTATTTCCCCACTTTCAAGTTGCTCCGCACTTGGGTGAGTGGGGGAGTTATCTAGTAACAGAATACATTTTCTAGGATATCCGTGTTCTTTTTAAAAAAAGTTCCACTGTGTGGGCGATGACAAAATACTACACCATTTTTTAAGTTTTTCGCGATTTTTTTCTCCATGCTGAAACAATACTCACGGCTACACCTAAATCTTTTGCTATATTTTTAAGAAGTTCACCATTATCTAAACATTGAATTGCTTCAAGTTTCTCTTTTAAGGTAATAACAACACGTTTACGCTTATTATTATGCCGCTCCATTTTGTAAAATATCTATTAAAACGAAACTATTACCTCTGCGAAAATAATAGACGTAATGAGTAACTTACAACACTCGTCGACTAACCAAAACATAGACAGCGGTGAAATTCTAGACGTCGGGGAGTCCCTGACGCGTTGAGGAAACCACTCATCGTCTGTTTCGAATAATGGGGATTTTTTCGTTTAATGGGAATACGATTTGCTTTTTAACAGTTTGTTTCGTATAAGCCCGATTTCAGATAATCGCGATTCGGATAATCGGGATTGTACTGTATATATATATATCTATATATATATATATATATATATATATATATATATATATATATATATATATATATATATATATATATGATATATTTTATATATATTTTTATATATATATATATATATATATATATATATATATATATATATATATATATATATATATATATATATATATATATATATATATATATATATATATATGTATATATAATACATTAAAATTCTGGGTTTTGATCCGTTCGTTTAACAATGAATTTGCACGACGTTTCGCCAAAATCTCTTTTGGCAACCCAGTTAGCTTCGAGCGGCAGCAGCAGCAAGATCACAGTATCGAGCAGCAGTAGCAGCGGGAGCACTTGAGAACGCCAAATGAGATTTTGGCGAAACGTCGTGCAAATTCATTGTTAGACGAACGGATTGAAAGCCGTAATTATAATGTATTACATTCCACCATCCGTGAAAACCTCTATAGTATATATATATATATATATATATATATATATATATATATATATATATATATATATGTATGTATATATATATATATATATATATATATATATATATATATATATATATATATATATATATATATATATATATATATAGACATATATCACTAAGAAATAAAAAAAACTCTGGATATCATTATTTCCTACATCCGTAGGAACTGGGACAGTACAAAATCAGGTATGGCTGGGTCATAGAAGAAAATTGCTTAAAGAGAAGTTTATATTTTTAGGGCGACAGTAGATTAATTTGAACTAGTACCAGATAGCAGGACACCTGTGTATTACACTTTTTTTAAATCTATCGAATTTTGTAGAGAAGTAAAGACTTACTTAAATATGGGATATGGGACTAGTATAAAATATCCTACAACAATAAACTGTAGCAAAAAGTAAACTATCTTTGATAGGAGAAAAAATTATAAGAAATACTAATTACTACTACACTTTTACCCTACAATTTGCATCGTTTACAATTAATGAGACATCCTGTATTTTTAAAAGACTTATACTTCCTTTTCAGAAATTCAAGGAAGCAACATATATGATCGCCTCTGACAGAAAACTTTATATATATACGTAGAAAGTTGATTTTAAGCAAACAAAAGTTACAGTCAGTAAAGCGAAAACTGGTTTGGGTTTAAGTCAATATTAGGTCTTGTTTGTCTGGATCATTTTTGTGTGAATATAAAATTTAAAAAGTTTTTGCGGTTACAGAAATGTTGTTATAAAGTAAATTGAGTCGGTACAAAAACCGTTGACAGAGATAGGTAAGTTTATTTTATTTACTTTATAAAATTTTACAAAGTTATTTAAGAATTTTTAAAAATAACCATTACAGCTGAAAGTTTTATAAACTTCGAGAAACTTCACTATTCTTCTGTAAAAAAAAACAATAATGAAAGGTGCATTGAATAAATAATTTTTTGTTAAACTGATCCTAAGCCTTTTTAATAAACGTATTATAAAATTTTTAAAACTTGCTAAATCGTGTTATGTCGTAATTGCCCTAATCAGAAGAAATTGCCTAGGAAAAGTAATCTAGAAAATGATAGTCGTTCAATATAATTTTGTCACTCATATCTCAGAATTTGATGACGTTTTGTGATCCGGCTTGATATCAGGAAAAAAATCTGAGAAAAAATTCTTTAAAAAAGTATAACTATTAGACGGAGTTATAACAATTGTTAGTCGCATAGATCTAATACTTAGGCCATTGAAAAAGTTTTAAAAAGTGCTTCCTAAAAGAATCAAAATTTGAATTTATTTTGTTAACTTTGAAAATATTAAACCAAAATTTCAAAAAATACACGCCACTCAGGTCAGTGCCATTTCACCTTGTCTGCCATTGGATTCAAAAATTTTTAAAGCTACGTAGAGGATCTTTCTGATTTCATTTCATACATTTATTTTTGAAATTCTCCAATGTTATAAATAATTTCTAGCTGCACAATCGAATGTAAAGAACTGACTTAAGGACGTAATTGTTAAAAGGCAAAGTTAAAGTGACTGGTATTACATACATAATTTACAAAAATTACTATTTTTCGGCTATTTAGGCTTACACACTGAAGTCAAGAATGTATACAGTTCTAAATTAAAACTAATGGTAGAAGTGCCACTGTCACATTTAGAACAATAAAACTAATAGAAGCTATTAAAAGGACGAGAAACTAGTCTGCAACACATTACAATAGCAAATTAACAACCATAATATAAATATGATATTAGAAATAAGTCGTTTCTAATTTCTAAGCAACAGCATTTTAATTGTTTTTCGAACAAGTAGGAAAGAAGTTTGTGTAAAATTACTCACACTTAACAGCGTTATAGATAAAACAACGCTGAAAATACACTTATTATGCTGAGGCCCAGTTAGAGTATTTGATTTAATGAAACCATTTCGTTTAGGAAAATAAAGTATTTCTCAGATTCTTAGAATTTTTCACAGCCATTGTATATCAGCTAGTATTGAGCAGGGGTTGTACGATGTATAAAGTACTGACATTACATATGTCATATAGTTTTTGTTTTCGACTTTAAAGTCAAGATCATATATATTTGGCTTTAAAAATATACCTCGAATTTTCAAAAATGTGAATTTTTTTACGGATTTTTATTCGCTATATTTCTAAGAATTATTCAAAAATTTTTCTTAAGAAAACTCCATTCTACAAACTAGTAGCATTAAATGTAACCTGGCGTCGGATTGGGACCGCTACCTGTTTTCAGAGACTGTCTGCGATATTACTCAGTGAGTTTTTAATTTTTTTTAACTTTTTTTTTAAATCTTAATAATTACTTTTTCTATAAAATGTCGGGAGGTTTTTTTAATTTTTTTAATAGGCAATTTTTTACAAATAATTAATTATATGTATATATATATATATATATATATATATATATATATATATATATATATATATATATATATATATATATAAATTAATGTACAGTAAACATATGAGGCGTTGCGGATAGTAAGGGCGAACTCAACATTGGGTCAAATTTTTTTTTTTATATAATTCTATTTTATAGTACTTTTCCTACATCACATACCGGTCTAATTGTTGAGTTCGCCCTTGCTTCGCCTTCAAATTTCAGTATCAAATAAATGAAAAATTTCGAACAGGCGATAGCCGGGCGGGTAGTAAGGGCGAACTCAACAATTTCGCGCGGAGCAACCGCCGGTATTGCGTCACTAAATGAGGTTTACTTGAAATTTTACGCTTTCTGCGTGTTAGTTCAAGTTAATTTTGAAGTTAATACGTTTATGTTTTGTTTGGTTTTGTTGCTTCTTTTTTTAAGAAAAGTATGGCCCAACCTGGACCTTCTAGTAGTGAAGTAAGTGTACAACATTTAGATGGTAGTGCTGTGTCGGGTTATTCGCGAAAGAGACCTGCTAAGATGAATGATTGGCAAAAAAACGAGTGTAAGTTGAAACGAAATTCAGGAAGTGCTTACATTTCAAGAAATAACAAAAGGCACGTTGTTGCCCGCAAAATTGGACCTCCTTGCAAGTGTGGATGTTTTGAGAAAATAGGCGCTGAACTGGTCACCAATATTTTTGACTCTTTTTGGCAAATTGGAAACTATGATCTACAGAATGCTTAGTAAAGGGGCGTCCAAGTCGTACCCTGAGACGCATTCAATATAATGTGTCTGTTGATCACGCTAATCGTGAAGTTTGTCGTACTGCGTTTTATAACATTCATGGCATCTCTGAAAAGCGCGTTCGAGTCGTACTTGACAAAACCAGCAGAACTGGAACTGTTACAACGGATCAAAGGGGGAGGTGTGAACCTACGAAGAAAATAGGAAATGACGATCTTTCTAAAGTAAAAGAACACATCATGTCACTACCTACTGTCACCAGTCATTACAGTCGCGCCAAAAGCCCTCATCGAAAATACTTACCTGTTGGACTTAATATTAAAAAGCTCTATTCTCTTTACAATGAATGGCTTACGGAAAATTACCCTGGTTACAGCCCGGTAAATCAGCACTATTATCGTGATACGTTTAATATGCAGTTCAATATTGGTTTTGAGCCTCCAAAAAGTGACACCTGTAATTATTGCGATAAAGTAGACATAAAAATTAAAAGTAGTCAAATGCACGATTCCGAAAATGTTGCTGAAATCGAGAATCTTACACAAGAGAAGGAGTTACATCTGACCCGTGTAAAAGCTGCTCAGTCTCTTCTTAAGGGATTAAGGAGTAATGCCGATGACTCTTTTCTGGTCATAGCTTTTGATCTGCAGCAGGCTTTGCCAACCCCAAAGCTGACTACTGGGATTCAGTATTACAAAAGGAAGCTATGGACCTATAACTTTTGTATCCATAATGTAAAAACCGGTTCTTCAACGATGTACCTTTGGGATGAAAGTACAGGGAGGCGTGGATCATGTGAGATTGCAAGTTGCTTGTACGATTATTTGTGTAAAGTTGATGTTAATGTTAAAAAAGTTATTATGTTCAGTGATAACTGTTCTGGACAGAACAAGAATTTAAATCTTGTTTTGGCAAATCTATACTTTATACACAAAGACCAGTTCACTGAAATTAAACACTACCTGGGCACTCATATCTTCCCTGTGATAGGGATTTTGGGAACATTGAGAGAGAAATACGGAATAGCACTGTGTATACCATGGATCACTATAAGTTAATGATTGAAAGCTGTCGCCGAAAAAACCAGTTTTGCGTTGTCCAACTTAGACAGGACATGATTTTCAATTTCTCTAATTTTCAAAAGAAAATTACTAAAATGCAGATGGCTGGTGCTAAGTTTAAAGATGGAAAGATCTTTGAATTTACAAATAACTTTAAGCAAGGTTTCTACATTCATTCTGCTTACAATTTGGATGTCAAAACGGCAGTCAAACTACAAAAAGGCAAGGTGAAAAACTATGATCCTGATCATTTTCATTTGGCCAGTGAAACACTGACGAGACTTTACAGTGCTCCCATTAAAATACCAGCCCCCAAATTAAAGGACATTCAGGACTTGTTACCGTATGTTCCCCTACCTTGGAGTCGGTACTTTACTAACATTATAGCCTCTCAAGACGCAGCAACGGATAAGAGCATCGAAAATGAAGATGTTATGGACGATGCCCAAATAGATTACAACTGAACTTGGCTAATTATTTGTTTCTTTTCTTTAGTTTTTTTTATGTTAGTTTCAATACCATATTTCCACTGTTTTGTATGTTGTATCAAGTAACTATTTTGTAATAACAAAACCTTTAATTAAAACAATAAACTTAAAATTAAATAAAATGTGTTCAAAATTTTTAATACCGGTCTAATTTTTTCCCAGGTATTGCCAATTTTAGGTGATAGTGTAGCATCAGAAACGAACAGTAAAATATGAAAAAAAAAATACACAAATAAATATTTAAAAAACATTTAAAAATTCACGGAATACACTATTCTACTTAAGTAAATAATAAAAAGCTAATAAATTATAAATAAATAATAAAAACCTAATTTTGCCACTATTTTGTTGAGTTCGCCATTTAGATTTTTCTATAAATTCAATTTTTTCGAAACTTCATTTTGTTGAGTTCGCCCTTACTATCCGCAACGCCTCATATTTAATCCCCATTCTTTTGTATTAACCTTTAAAATATTTTTTTGCAGCGCCCAGGTATATGTTAAACATCTGTTTGTTACATCTTATTATACGGTCAAACATCATTAAATATTTTTAATAAAGTACATATCTCAAAATAAAAATAGCTAAAAATATATCACACTGTAGGAAAGACAGATTACATGTTAACCTCTCTTATATTTGTTAAGATACAAATTTTGTGTTTTAACGTATATTATTTAAGTCCTAAATACAACCGTCATCCTTGATATTTTAAAGGAAAACTAAAACCTATTTGATCAGACTTAATAAGTTAGAAGGAGATAAAGTTGTTTGGGAATATTATTACCGAGAAGATTTCAATCGATATATATGTGAAATCAAACTAACAGCGATTACAGAATAAAAGGTAATGGTACTGTCTGTTCCTAACTAGTTAAGTTTTAGAATCCCATTGTCATTCGAGTAAACTGAGGATATAAAATAACATCTACTTTGTATAAGGAAAATATTAGTATTTTTTAATTAGCACTATAAAATTGGTGATTTAGACATGAAATATTCATGAAGAAATTACAATAAGCACAGTAACTGTACCTAAGTTTTGGCGAAGTTGAATTTGGTTTGTTCAAATAATCCTGTTGCCATCACATAGATTGCAACTGAAACTTTTAAATTTTACTATGTATACGGCTTGCTAGATTCGACAGCGTCATTGTGGTTCAAGGACTAATGAATTCCTTACCTGGAAAGTAGCATTACACACTTTCATATGAATAGGATAAACGGAACAATATTCTATCTCAGTTTCGTAGTGGGATGTTGCTATTAGTTGGAAGTAGTGTGATTATTTTTACAGGAATTGTTTTCTAAGTACTATCCTATTTCTTTCCGATTGATTCTAATGACTTTCGATTACTTCTTAAGTTTAGACACATTTATTAATGAAGATATCTTAAAAAGTCTCAGTGTAGCACCTGTATCTTGGCAATTTGTTATTTCGAATGGCATAAGAGATTTGATATTTTTTATTTTAAAATATGACCTTTAGGGCAGAATAATAAAGTGTTAGTTATTAAATGCGATTAAAGTAATACTAGTAGTACTCCGCAATAAATTAGCCTCAGCAGAATGAAAAAAAGAATGAAAAATAAAAAATTGCAATAAAGTAAACCTATTTATTTTATGAGGTTGATGACTCTAAGCAATGATAGGTTGTTAGTCCCCTTTCAAATAATCAAATAAACAGAATTATACAGTTGTAAAAATTAAACATTTCCGAATAAAAAAGAAACCTCGGACCGTTGAAGACAGCACGGTTTTAAAAGTATAAATCAAGTAGAATGACTAAACTAAAAATTAGCTGACTCGGAAGATCGTTGCTTTGGTCAAAGACAATTCAGTCATTATTCGGTTGTCAAAGAATCAAGTTCTCGTTTGCGGCAACCTGCATGCATGATATGTAAGTATCTCTTTTTATTATTCTAATCATCAGATAGAATCAAGAAGATCAAATGAGGCAATTAAGGTAGTTCATCCAGTACATTTTGAAATAAATACTACGGTTGATTGAAAAATTTTGTAAAAATCAAGGTAAATAATTTTTTTTTGCAAAAACGAAAATTTATTTCTCGACATAATCTCCGTTGTGCTCAAGCGAGATTCCAATTTTTTTATTCCCTCAAAAAAAAAATTGTTTCGATCTGTTCATAATACTTGTTTACAGCACAGATTCGATAAAAATGTCTTTCTTCCACAGCCAATTTTTGAGTTTAGAAAACAAGAAAGTCACTTGGAGCCAAATTTGGAGAAAAAGGTGGATAAATGACAATTTAGAAGCCCAGCTAGTGTAGTTTTGCCATGGCAACGTCCGATGTGTGAGCAAGCGGTTTGTCCTGGTGAATGAGCTCTTTTTTTGCGCGCTAAGCTTGGTCGCTTCTGCTTTAACGTATAATGCAAACGGTCCAAAAACGTTGCATACTGTTTTACCCATTTCTAAATAGTCAATCATGGTGAAACCCTGTGAGTCCCAAAAACAGTTGCCATCACTTTTTCCGACGATAAAACTTTTTCAGCTTTTTTCGATGCACTTGCACCTTCGCCAACCCATTATTTCTTTTTCATTTTTAAAACTTCATACAAGATACTTTGTATCCATTCATAAGAGATGCTTAACATCACAGCATCAGTTTAATGCGACGATCGTTCATCACGATATTACGAATTTTATGGACTATTTATTCAGAAGAAACCTCAATCGAGTGTCCTTAACTTTCTTCGGTTCAGTTTCTATCTGGGTCAGAGTCCCCTTTTTTAAATAAAATTGTTTGATCATTAGACGATATTCGACTTTGAACACAACCGTTAGAGAAATCACTCTTACTAACAGTTAAAATTTTCAACCATTTCGTAGAAATTTACCAGGCATATCAATCCACCCCCGTAGAGTTGTAAGTGTTTTTAACCCGTTTTTATTAAGTCTTCTTACCCCGTCAGAGATCTCGAGTCACTCCGACAAAATAAGGCATGACAATAGGTATTGGAGCACATGTTTGCTTACGTACATCAGATATGATAACGTTAATGTATATTATTTAGAGCACACATCAAATTAAAATGAAATTTATTAACAATAAAACATTTTCAGGTTTACAAGCAGTAATGGTCAATATAATTTTCCCTCGTGTTTCTTTTTATTGCTGCCTTTCAAGTGATTAAGTTTTTATTATAATAACGAGTGATGTTATTGCTGATTTAATGTTATTGTCAGTAAAAGTTTATGATGCTAAATAAAATTGAATTATTCTGAACGAAATCTTTTTCAGTTCTTTTTCAGTTAGCATCATATAGGTTACGTATGATCGGAGTTAATTTTTAAAAATCTATTGATATACGTATGTTACACGAATGTAACCCGAACGTAGAGGCATACACGCAAGCACTAAATAACAAAGCTCGTCATAATAAATTTTGACTTACTGATGGTATCTACAGTACAAAGCGTTATGATAAAAATCATAATAAGTGGGATATGTGTTTAGTGTTAATAAAAAATACGCAGAAAAAAATATGTAAGGGCTATCGAAAAGGACTGTAAGTAAATTTTTCCTGTTTTTATGAACGCGGAATAAGAACTGCAGGGAAATCCCTAAAACACTGCAGGAATTACTCGTATGTGGAAAAAACGATTCACGCTGATCTTGAATTGTTACAAATTGTCGTTAGTGGGAAAACAGACATAGGTAATCTCTATATAATATAATTCTTGAGAAGAACAGTACAAAGAACCAATCGTTCTACGATGTTCTAAGAAATCAAGTTTCTGATGAGTTCTTGGTCTCCCATCAGGTAAATAGCTCTCTTCTAGGTAGAATCTAGTAAATATACTGTATGTTTTTCTGCAGAGCCCCAACAAAGGAAGCAGTTTTCCATTGTTAGTCAAATTTGAGCTTTATACAAAATTAAAAGCGTATGTAATTTTTCTATACATTGAACATGTTCATGCTAAGATGTATTAATAACTATCACCCCAAGTTAAAATAGAACGGCTTTATTTAAGTTAACTTTCTCTATCAGCACATATGAGCAACGAGAGTCTTCATAATTACAATTATACGAGGATGGATTGAAAAGTTCGCGGCCTAGTGAAGAAAACAAAATAAATACGTACAAAAATATTTTAATTTTTCGATGTAATCTCCACCTAGCTCTATGCACTTCTTCCACCTGCTTTCCAAAGCGTCCACACCTGTTTGAAAAAAACATTCCTCAAGGTCTTTAAAATACTGGTTAACTGCAGCTTCGACTTCTTCATTTGATGAAAATTTCTGGCCATCGAGGTGTTTTTTTAGGTTTGGAAACAGATGAAAGTCCGAAGGTGCTAAATCAGGAGAATGGGGCAGCAATGCGAAACCACAATCACGAATTTGAGCCATAGACTCAACAGACGTATGAACGCGAGCGTTGTCCTGGTGGAACAAAACTGCCTTTCTCAGTAATCCTGGGCGTTTCTCTTTAATTTCTTGACGTAAACGACGCAAAAGGGTGCAATAGTAAGTCGAGTGTATTGTTTCGCCTTTCAGAAGGTAGTCCATCATCAAGAAACTGACGCAATCGCTTTTCCAGCCGACAGAATTGCCTTCACTTTCTTTGGGGTTGGTTCACCAGATTTTTTCCACTGCTTGGATTGTTGTTTTGACTCTGGAGTACAGTGGCGAACCCAGGTTTCTTCCATTGTCACAAATCTGTTAAGAAAATCTTGTTGATCAGCCTCAAACATGTCCAAACAGTCGCGAGAAATCGTGAGTCTAATTCGTTTTTGTTCAATTGAAAGCAATCTGGGGACCCGCCTAGCGGAAACCTTAGAAAATCCGAGTTCGTTGGCAATGATGTTTTGTGTTCATTCATACCAGATGCCTGTAGTGTCTGCAATCTCCCTGATAGTTAATCTACGGTCTTTCAATATGAGATTACACACTTTGCGGATGTTTTTTTTAGTCGTAGACGTCGTGGGCCGCCCGGACGAGGTCATCTTCAGTGCTCTCTAGTCCACGTTTGAATTCTGCATTTTTTCACAATGATATATGACGGAGCAGATTCCACTAGTCCTTCCTTCCTCCTTCCTTCCTCCACGTAGTGTAGGCCTCAGGCCTGTAGTTTCCAACTCATCAGTTTTCTTTAGATGTTGATGCCTATGATTCGAGCCATCTCTTTGTAGGTCTTCCCAGGGGTCGTCGTGTCAATGGTTTACCATCTCGCGTGATTCTCGCTAGTCTCTCCTCAGTCATTTTCTCCACGTGATCTCTCCAAGCTCTTCTGCGTTTACGTCCCCATCTGATTATGTCTTCCACTTCGCATTCAGGTCTTATGTCTGTGTTTCTTTTCCTATGTCTTAGTGTGTATCCTGAAATGTTTCTAAGTATTTTCATCTCTGTTGTTCGAAGAATGCTTTTTGTTCTTTTATTGTCTGCTCTTGTTTCCATAGCGTATGTTAGTGTGGGTCTGACGCATGTTTTGTATATCCTTACTTTTGTCTTTTTATTCATAAAGGCATTGTTCCAGATAATGTCCCGAAGTGCGTCTGATATTCTGCTGGCTTTGTTTACTTGGTCCTTCACTTCATTTGTTCTATTTTGGCATGAGGTAATTTGTATGCTTAGGTAGTTAAATGACATGACTTGTTCTATTGTTTTGTTTTCCGGAGAAAGTTTGCATCTTATTGGCTCTTTAGATATAACGAGGGTTTTGGTTTTTGTGGTGGATACCTGCATGTTGAGGGCTTTAGCTTTTGTGTAGAATGAGTGCAGAAGCCGCTGTAAGTCGTCTTCGTTCTCTGCCACGATCACAGCGTCGTCTGCATAACAGACAATGTTGATTTTACACGTTGTAAGTGAATATGCTTCCTCCATGTCTCTGATATTGGTTATTATCTCGTCCATTATTAAGTTGAACAGTTGCGGGCTTAAAGAGTCCCCCTGTCGGATTCCGGTTGGCGTTTGTGTTTCCACTGTCAGTCTTTGATTAACTAAGATGTGAGTGCCTGTATTGTGGTTTAGTTGTTTTATGATGTCTATTATGTTTTTTGGCACATGTTTTCTTTTTAGGATATCAACTACGTGTTTTAGTCTTACTCTGTCAAATGCTTTAGTGAGGTCTATAAAGCACATAAATGCGGGTTTTCCGTATTCTATGGCCTTCTCCACTACTTGTCTGACTATGAAGATGGCATCTACAGTTGACCTATTTTTTCTGAAGCCTTGTTGTTCTTCCGATATGTTTACATGCTCACTTATTATTGCTTCTATGATCTTTGTAAAGAGCTTCATGGTTGAGCTTAACAGAGTTATACCTCTATAGTTTCCTGGTAATTTCTTGTCTCCTTTCTTGAATATAGGAATGGTTATGCTTTTTCTCCATTCATTGGGGATTTCTTTGGTTGATAATATTTTATTGAATAGCTTTGTAAGTTCTGCCATTAATTGTTGCCCTCCATATTTCAGTAGCTCATTTGGTATGTTATCTAGCCCGGGTGCTTTCCTGTTTTTAATCTTTTTTGCGTGTTCTATCGTCATTTCACCTGGTATCTCTAAGGGTTCTTCGATTTCCTCATCTTCCTCCTCATCCTCGTCTTCTCTTTCGGGTGCATCTGCGTATAACTGCTCAAAGTAGATTTTCCAGCGGGTCTCATCGATTTGTTGTGTTTGTGTGTACTCCACGACTTCGAGTTTCTTTCTTCTTATCATTCTCCACACTTTCTTTTGTGCTGCGTATAGGTGATGTTCTATTTCGGAGGAGAATCCTTCCCAAAAGTTTCGTTTTATTTCTCTAATTTCTGCGTTGACTCTGTTTCTTGTTTGAGTGTAATGGTTTTTTTCTTCTGGTGTTTTGTTGTTCCTATATCTCAAGTATGCCTCCCGTTTCTCCTTAGCCAGTACTTTCACTTCCGGTGTATACCATTGTTTGTTTTGAGGGTTCTTATTTACTCCTACTTTTCTTAGGTCCAACGCCTCAACAGCTGCATCAGCAATATTTGTCTTTATTTTTTCCCAGCAGTTCTCTGTGTCGTCATGTTCTTTAATATTGTTTGTTTCGATTTTTTGTGTTAGTCGAGTCTGATACAGTGCTTTTGTCGTTGGGTCTCTGATGGACTATGTTGATTTTTTCTTGGATCGCGTTTTTTGGTATCTTCTTCTTCTTCTGTATGTTTATTCGCAGTTTACAAATGACTAAAAAGTGGTCGAATCCTATATTTGCTGAGGTCAGGCTTCTTGTGTCTAGTATTTGGGTTGGGTGTATGGCTCTATTTAATATTATATAGTCTATCGTTGAGTTTTGTTCTCGAGAGTTCTGCCATGTAATTTTATGCTGGGGTTTATGTTTAAAGAAGGTTTTGTTTATTCTCATGTTGTAGCGTGCAAACAGGTCTACTAGTACTTCTCCGTCCTCATTGATGTGTTCCTCGTTAAAGTGGTGCTTTATTCCAGGTAATGTGTTATTTCCAGTTCTGGCATTTAGGTCACCAATTATAATTATAAAAATTTCTCATTTACTGGTATGTTTCTCAGTTTGTTTTCCAGGCTTTCGTAAAATGTGTCTGTCTCTTCTCTGCTTTTGCCAATGTCCGGAGCATATACACTTGTAAGGTTGAGGTTTCCTGTTCCTATGTTCAATGACACTTTGAGGATTCTTTCATTTACGAATTGTATGTCTTGTATAAGGTGTTCGTATTTTTCAGCTGTTAGTAGCCCTACTCCTGTTGCTCTTTTTGTTTTTGTCGATTCCACTAGTGTTGTTTTCATATCATCGTGGATCTCCTTTGGCGTCAATCTTTTTTTAAGCAGGTACTTGATGACCGCACATTGTTCATTTTTTTTTTTTATTTTTCCAAAAACGCTGCACTTGGTCTCACTAAACTCGTTCTAACCGAAAAACTACAAATTCTACAACAACAAAATTTTACACTGTGACAACCAAAGAAAGTATGAGGGTACTATAATAAAAATATTATAATTATTTTTTGGTGAGGCCGCGAACTTTTCAATCCATCCTCGTATTTCCCCAGACATGTGATATAGGTATTGAAAATCACCTGTAGCTCCTTGCTAATGAGAGCCATATGGATGGACACTAATAATATTAAATCGGTCGAGATATCTGAAAAGATGCTGATTGATAGCATTTTCTGTAACTTTCGTTATTGTTGAAGGTAATGGGACTGATCGGTAGTTATTTGGCAAGCTTTTTGGCTTTTTTGCTTATCGGCTAAAGTCTAGTGCATTTTCATCTAGAAGAGATATTCCTTCTTTTTAGGATATATTAAAAAACTAGCCGTTCCCGCGGCTCCGCTCGCGTGGATTTGATTCACCTTTATCGTCACTGCTTATTCGTTATGTTTATATTATTATATAGCTCAAGGGGCCTTAGAGGCTCATGGCTTGGTTGCATACTTGTCTCCACTTCTTTTTGTCTTCTGTTAGCTTTTCCCAGTGCGGGATTCCCATCAACTCCGGGTCTTGCTTTACTGCCTGAATCCATGTAGATCGAGAGCTACCCTTGCCTCTTCTTCCAACCACTCCTCTTATTAGGGCTTGCTTTGCCCGTCTTTCTTCCTTCATCCTTCCGTCTCCTTTTCTCTTGCATTCAGTTTCCACGTTTTGCATCCATATGTCACCATGGGTCTGACAACTGTCATATATATTCTTTCTTTTGCTTTTCTTGATACATTCTTTGATTTCAATATTGGATTCATTGCCCCCAAACATCTCTGTCCTTTCGCTATTCTTTCTTGTATCTCCGTCCTTTCTTGTCCACTCTCTGTTATTGTTACTCCCAGATAATTAAATTTGTCTACTTTTTCAAACATATATCTTTTTCCTAAGTTGTTTATTATATCTAAACTTTTGTTGCTTTTATTATCCTTCTTCTTTGTAATTTCCATGTATTTTGTTTTTTCCTCATTTATCTTTAGTCCTCTCATCCTTCCCCTTTCTTCTATCCTACTTATGGCTTTTTCGAGATTCTCTTTTGCTCTTGCAATCACCGCTACATCATCCGCATAGGCCAAGCATTGGCAGGTTTGTTGGTATATCGTTCCATTTGTTTCTATTTCTGACTCCCGGATTATTTTCTCTAGTACCAACTTAAATAGTCATGTCGACACTGGTTCCCCTTGTCTTAATCCTCTCTTCACCTTAAACTTGTCTAATACTTTGCCCTCAACCAACACTCTATTTTCTATGTCATTCAGGGTCATTCTCACCATGCGAATCAATTTACTTGGAATTTTTAGTTCTTCCATTATCTTGTAGAGTCCTTCTCTATTTACAGAGTCATATGCTTCTCTGAAATCCACAAAGACCAAGTGTAGTGCCAAAGTTTGTTCTAAGCTATTATCTTAGATTTGCTTAATCGAAAATATCTTGTCTGTAACCGATCTATTTTTCCTAGTCTGTTTTTGATAGTCAACACTACTATCTTGTACACGACATCCAGTAAGGCTATTGGTCTATAATTAGCAATATAGTTTTCTCTCCTTTTTTGTATAATGGACAAATGAGCGACTCTCTCCAGCTCACGGGCATCTTTTCTCTTTCCCATATTTCTTGCACCAACCGGCATATTTCATTTTCCAGATCTACTCCTCCAGCTTTTATCAGTTCTACAATTTCCAGCCGGGGCCCTATTTTTTTTGGGTTCTGAGTATTTCCCTTATTTCTTCTTTGCAGGGTTTATTTGTCCCCTCCTGCCCTTCAGTTAATTTTGCTTCCTATTTCTCATTCAACTCATTTTCATCTCCATTTAGTGTTTCTTTAAAGTATTCCCACCATCTATTTAGTCTTTCTGCGAAGCCTACTGCTAAACTTCCATCTTTTTTTTCCTACATATTAGCATTTTGTCTCTGCTTACTCCCTTTGTATTTTATAAGAAAAAAACACGTAAATCGGATAAGTGGTTCTTGAGTGCTAAGCACAGTAATGGATAGACAGACAGACAGAGAGACGTTACGTTTTATATATATTATAGATTTTTTTTGACTTATATTAAATTAAGAATTAAAAAAAAAATCACGTAAATCGGATGAGTGGTTCTCGAATGATAAGCACACTAACGGACAGACAGACAGAGAGACGTTGCGTTTTATATATATTATATAGATTATTATTATTATTATATAACCTCCTCAGAGAACATATGTATGAATTTAAAAAATCATGTAAATCGGATAAGTGGTTCTCGAGGGATAAGTGCACTAACGGACAGACAGGCAGACAGAGAGACGTTGTATTTTACATATATTATAGATATAGATTATTATTATTACTATATAACCTGGCCAAAGAATATATGTATGAATTTAAAAAAAGACACGTAAATCGGATAAGTGTTTCTCGCCTGATAAATGCACTAATGGACAGACAGACAGACAGAGAGACATTGCGTTTTATATATATTATAGATTATAGATTATAGATATTACCTGCTACATAATATTGTTCCAAATTGAATGGTTTAGGCTGTGTACTGCAAGGGAACGTGCTACCGGCAAACTTTTTTCCGACTTCATTCGCTATTATCGTCCCTGCTCATTCCCTATGCTACCTATCGTAATAAAATATAGCCTATAACCTGGCCAGAGAACATATGTATGTTTTTAAAAAAAAAAGTACGTAAATCGGATAAGTGGTTCTCCAGTGATAAGCGCACTAACGGACAGACAGACAGACAGACAGAGAGACGTTGCATTTTATATATATTATAGACTAGGAAAAACTGGTGTTAAATCACTCGCGCATTTTTTCAATACTATGGCAGGTATTTCATCAGCACCAGGAGCTTCTTGGGCTTCACTGAACCAGTAGGCTTTCTCAACCGGTGTTGTTGCAATAACATTATCTGGCTATGTCAGTGGTGGAGTAGTAGATTTAGTAAAATTTTAACTAATGGCCTTAGCGACCGACTAGAAATATTTGGAATTTTGACACTTTGAACCGTCCATTAAAAGGCCGGGAGATGGAAGAATAACAAAGAGAATGTCGTCTATCAATCAGCATACTATGACATGTCATGTCTGCCTTCATTTTAGAGCTTACTACCTTGCCAAGATAAAGGTGACAATATTCTCGCAAATACTGTTACGACAGAGGTACCGACTTAAGAACCATATCTCAAGACCTTTTAATCTAAGAGTGAAACCGACGATTGCAAAATACATACACAAATATTTTATTAATACAAACGACTATTGACAATGGTCAAATTATATTACAAATCGGAGCACTACCGATCGAGGTGTAGAAACCAAATATCTATAATATCTCCCCGACGTAGTGAATCACAAAAGAACGCACCCACGATTTCAGCAGGGGGCCATGTTATAGATAGCGTGAAAAAGTTATGAACGAAATGCGTGTTTAACTTTCATGAAAAATACGTTAAAAAATATGTGTGGCTTATCGGTTGGACATTGTGACTAAGTTTTGCCTTCACATTAAAAATACAGGAGGTTCAAAAATAATGTATAATCCGTCTAGCCAAACTAGATCAAGTGATATTTTGCTTTATTTCGTCACTCATCAGCTCTGTTTAGCATTTCGCAAACTCCGTCACGAGAGTGGCGATGAGGTAAGACTCTATCTTAAAAAATATTAATGGCGAACAAATCTTAGTACTAACTGTGAAAATGTTTTGTACTACTGCTGTCATAGAATACTGAAACAAATGACTTGGATTACTTGTCCTTTTAATACAAGGCAGGGCTTACTGACGGTCTTTTTCCAATAAGCAACTATATACTTTTTTCTGTAAAAAAAAAGTTCTCAAAGAGTTTATAAAAATGATGATAGAATGTATTTTCCAATATTAGTAAAAAATAAGCTTACAGAAAAGAAAACCTAAATCGATAAAGTTCCTAAATAAAGTTTTATCAATCACCTAATTTTCTAAAACTCTTAATATTTTCTTATATGTAGAAAAGTTTTTGGATATTTTTTTTTGGTGGGGTACACTAGTTTTTGAGGTAAGTTTTAACCTACGTACACTATCCAAACACCAAAGATACTATTTGTCGTTAAAAAAAAATTGTACATAAATATTGTAAATGTGTGGACGTGAAAAAAAGTGGCGACAACTGCATACTCGTATTTCAACTAATCGTGTCGATTTATGTTGTTTTAGTTATCTACAGTCTGTTAAGGAAGAACGTGACCGTTCGTATTCTTAAAAAATTGTGTTTCGAGTGTTCATTTGCCATCAATGTATTCTTTGGTGTGATAATAACGGCGCGATTACTTTAGTAAGTTGTCCAACCGACTTCTGCAGCAATAATCGCCTGGCATCTTTGAGACATGCTGTCGACGAGATTTTCTGCATACTCTGTAAATTTTTCGAATCTGGCGAGACAACTGACTCAAAGTCCTCAGAATCTTTCCTCTGAGCTTTCTCTTTACAAGGAACTAAACGTTTTCAATAGGGTTGGTGCCCGGTGTTTGTGAGGGTGACTCTAATATTTTATCATGGGTCCAAGCGAGCCGCTTAGCGACGTGATTCTCGCTCAGCAAAGCTTTTCCCAACGTGCTTCGGGATTTCCAAGACACGATTTGTTTTCGACTTTCGGAGTGACTTTGCCTACCGAGCAACGTTTTGGCAAGTCGTCGACATTTTTCATCTCGTTAAAATGACTTACATCCTTCTTCACAAACGGCACCGACTTTTTAATATATTTAGCGGCCGCAGAATGTCATTTTAGGCCCCTTTGGATGGGTACAAAGAAAAACCGATCCGCAAACAAGTGACATTTTGGATTATATGTAATTTCGACGAAAGTTTTACTAAAATGCGTCGTAGGCAAAGGTTCCCTCTACCGATTTTTTGTTGAATTGCTAGAATCGTATCTACCAAAAATGAATTATCGCGGACAGGTTCTTACTTGACAGACTGTACCTAGCAATGAAAATACCGCTTTCCAAAGAAAGTAATTTTGAGTCTCGAGAAGCTATAAAGTATCTCATTAAAGGGAGAAATAGATCATAAGTTATTGATGAAACAATATTCCAGATAATAGGGCAATGATGAGTCACTCCTTTTTTTAAATAGAATTTAGATTAGGAAAACTGATTGAGGTAAGAACGGAGAAAACCATCAAACTTGTTGAACATTTACTGCTGTTAAGTCAAGGAATGACGATTTCAATACTTGCTAAAGAAGAGTATCCGAAACTAAAAAATTGTACACAAAGATTTAGGGATGCAAAACGTTTGTGCATGATTGACCTTCAAACTTCTTACACCAGACCGGAATTTGGCGAACAAAGAAATCTCCCAAGAAGATTTACCCGCTTCAGAGAATAACCAAAGCTACTGTACACAGGCAATGGGATGTGGATGTTCTATTGGAATCCTCCCACAAAGCAGGAGTCGATGTTATAAGTTCGTAAGGGCTCTCCGCCTCCAAAAATAGTGAAAACCCAGCCGTCTTCTGGAAAGTTGATA
This sequence comes from Pachyrhynchus sulphureomaculatus, assembly GCA_019049505.1. NCBI lineage: Eukaryota > Metazoa > Arthropoda > Insecta > Coleoptera > Curculionidae > Pachyrhynchus > Pachyrhynchus sulphureomaculatus. Next base: position 116,143,673 of record CM032455.1, read on the forward strand.
GCGGCCAATTTTTAAGACTACAAAGGATTCTTGCTGCAACAATTATTGAAGAAGTTTACAGAAGGACGATCTAAAACCTAAAACCAGCCATTAGAGAATAACTTCCAAATTGATGGAAAGTTAAATCAAATTCAGATAGCTCTTGCGGCTGGCTGGTGTTCTACCTTTTGGTAGACCATCCCTTATGTACATAAAAATATCAATTAGTCATTTCCGAATGATTTTCTTTAATGACTTTTATAATTTTAATTGTTTGGGAAAGTTTTTTTTTGTTTTTTGTTATTAATATTTATGTGGATTTTTGCTTGGGTCTGCTGGAAAAAATTATTAAAAAAAACCCAGCTGGATATTATCAGGTACATGGTATTATTTATGCTAGACTTAATTGTTAAACTTTTTAATTTCATTTACTCTCTCATTCATACATTTCATTCTTGGATACATCTCTCTTATACCTATTCACTCTATGTACATATTGTATGTTTACAGTTCGTATCTATTGTTAATTATAATAATTAATTATATACATATATATATATATATATATATATATATATATATATATATATATATATATATATATATATATATATATATATTTATTTAAATCAATGGATTAGCAATATTAGTCCTACATATATGTTAAATAAGTTTAAATACATGCACACAAAAATAGATATACATATACGTACATACATACAGACATACATACATATACATACACATACATACACATACATATATTATGTTTATACACCATTTACACTACACTGATTTAATTACATATCTACCTCATCATGAAAAATCGAAATTTTTTAGTTTCAATACAACCGTAGAGTTCACAAGGCTTGCACACTTCAAGCCCCTACCGAAAGCTGTGGATATGTTATAACAAAATTCTTACTCGTAATTTAGCTCCCTGACACTTCTTGTCGTTCCAAGGCTAAACAAATACTTCAGGGGCTGAATATTTTTTTCAGACGGTGTAAGTTGGAAGCCATTGTATCGCCGTTTTTTGAGCAGTAAAAAACATATTTATTTTTGTTAAATTAAACAACTCGAGATATCCTGCATAAGTGTATTAGTATAGATAATGGTTATACAGAAAAATATATTTTTTGAAGCTCTGCAAGTTTTCCTAGGTAGTTAGGTAGATAACTTAAAAAAATAACGTTATATGAAAAGTTTTAAGTAGTTCAAAACTGGACATGTCCAAAAAATTCAAAAACGGGTTTTAACTGCTATTTGTTAGTATACTAGAAGTACTAACGGACATACAATACATTTCTGTTCAAAGCAAAAAAGGTCCTAAGATAGAGCTCCTACAAGAAATGCATGTTCGGTTCAAAACAAAATATGTCCAGAAAAAACAGTTCAAAACTGGGTATGTCCATGGTTGCTTGATGTTAGTGGCTCAGCGCATGCCTGTGAGCATAGGCTCACAGACGCATGCTCTTCCCCCCCTTCTTTAAAGCTGTTGATTTGATTATATCATATTAAATATTATGATAAAGTAGAGGTATTAGTGATATTTTTACAAAAACACAAATAATTTACAAAATTTTAGCTAATATTTTTTTTTTAATTACATTTAAAATTAAATAACACAGGCCGACAAATTTTTTACCCAGAAACAAGAATATAATTTTCCGAAGGTTTTTGACGCGATAAATTCGAATCCGAAGTCAGAATTTCTCTGATGGCTCCAGTTTTCGGAATATTCTAACCTAAAAGTTCGAAAATCACGGTTTTTCGAGATATTTGAGGTTATGTTACATCGTATTTTTTTTTATGAAACCATTAATGGGCTCCGAAAGAACTACTGTTCCTCTTCAAAACACATTTGGATTTGTCTGGATATATTTTTTTATCTTTGAGAAATCGTATGTTGAATTTAAGTATTTAGACTTTTTTCTCGATTCTTGGAAAATGAAAGGCATCCAGTAAATACAATTCTTCGACTATTTGTTTATTAAACTCAAAATAAGTCTAATTTGAAACATCCTTCACCATAAATTAAAAATCGTTACAAAAGTTAATGCATCCAAGAATTGTATTTATTCGATGCCTTTTATTTTCCAAAAATCCAGAAGTCGAAATATATAAATTCAACTTACGATTTCTCTAAGATGAAAAAAGATAACCAGACAAATCTAAATGCATTTCGAAGAGGAAGAGTAGTTCTTTTGGACCCCATTAATGTTGGATTAAAAAAAAATAACCTTTCGATATAGCATAACCTCAAATATGTCGAAAAACCGTGATGTTCGCACTTTTTGGTTAGAATATCTCGAAAGCCGGAGTAATCAGAGAAATTCTGACCTCGGATTCGAATTCAGCGCGTCAAAGACCTTCGGAAAAGTATATTCTAGTTTCCGGGTAAAAGGTTTGGTCAAATTTTGTCGACCTTTGTAGTTTACAGAAAAACTGATTAGATCTTTAAATTCATTTTTCTTTAAAAAAAGAAATAGGCTTTTGACTCCTCCGAGAAAGCACATCATCAACAAATATCCTATAGAAGCAAAATTTCTAATGTTATTGGTATTAGAAACCCAGTAGGTCATTATTTGTAGATTAAATACGATTGTAAAAATTGCAGTAACGAGATAAAAGTATGGTTTGTAGTATTTCATAACTTTAAAGTCATAACTAACCCACCCTGTAAACATTTTTAACCTGACTAGATCATATTCAAAATGTTTAAAATAATTATAATTGTTATAAAATGACATTATTTAGAGAGATATTTATTAGTATGGAAACACTTATCTAACACAAAGCTGAGGTAACTTATAGATATGGGCGTCTATCATATTTTGCGTGTTTATATAGTATTCTTGATTGATTAAATTATTACTTACAATATAAGGTAATAATATGCTACTTATATAAGCTTTTTAAGTAGAACTCATAGAAATAATGACAGCCATTAAGTTTGTTTCTATAAATACAGCTTATTGCTTTTGTAATATACAAACTTATACAGTAGTGGTTCTAAAAAGTGTTGTTTTATAATGGCCATAACTTGTTTTGAACAATTTAAGAATGGACAAATGCTGTTTTAAACAAAAAAATTTTGAAATTTTTTTTTATTTTGATAATTTAAACAATTTTACATTCAGTTTTAAATAAAAAAATGTATATTTTTAATTATACAAATTACTTTTTGGTTTCTTATTAGCCCGTTTTACCTCAGTTTTAGACTTGCAAATTTTAAAAATTGATTTTCTCAAAAAGTAGATTTTTGGACATGTCCAGTTTTTGAAGTAAAACCCGCCATATACAGTACCAAAATAGAACTTTGTTAAATCACGCAGTGGTCGTAAAACTGTCTACTAGTTACATTTGGAGCACTTGCTTATCTGGTCGTTGACCTAAGCAAACCTTATTTTCTGAAAAGAATATTAAGGACAAAAGAGTTTTCGTGTACTCTAGTTTTCTGAATATTATTAGCGTAAATTTGTCATTAACAAATCAATGTCCACAACATTTTAATGAACCTGTCTCGTGAAAATTTACCGACCTACGTTAATAACTTTTTTTGAAGAAGTTAATATTTGACCCATTTTAACTTCCCGCATGCAGAAAAGTTTTCGGAATATGCTTAAAGTTTTCGATAACAAAGAGAAAACAATGAAAAACATGGCACGAAGACCGGAAAAATCTTTCTTGCTACGTATTTTCATTATATCTCAATTTTTAGGCTAACCACCCACAAGGGAGGCGTCCCAGAACAGAAGACAGGGACAAACTTCTTAACTTTTAATAAAGATAAAAGATCCCGAGGAAACGTATTTCTAAATTATGTTTTTCCTTCTTTTTTGTGTGATAATAGCGAGTCATCTTACCGCATGGGTGAGAAGGTTTTGGAAGAAAAACGTTTTTACTTAACGGTTTTCTTTAGAGGAACGTCTTTTTGTCGGAAATTCAATTATATTTGTTTTATTTGTTTTTTTTTTTGCTGTTAATATAGTTTTATTTCAATAAATGTGTAATTGAAAATTTTCACAGCTTTAACTAGGTGAGAAATCATAATTTTGGTAAAACAGGCGTAGATTTCCAACCTACGATTACACAAGGTTTTTTTTTTATGGGTCTAGTACACGTGCTGCAGGGAAATCTCTAAAGTACTACAGGAGCGACACGTATGCGGAAAAAAAAGCGATTTACGTTGTTCTTGAATCGCTGTAAACTGTACTTGGTGGGAAACACAGTCCTGGGTAAGCCATTCCAAAGGGATGATGTTCTCCATATAAAAGACTGCTTGAAAAGCGTTGTACGAGGAATAACAAGCTCAACCTCATACGGATGTGAAGCATCAGCGCGACGTGTACTTCTAACATGCACCGCTCTGGGAGGAATCAAGCGGGCCACATCCCTCCAACACTCTCCATGAAAATACTTGTAAAATAGACTCAAGTCGCCAACCGTTCTTCGATGTTCCAGCGAATCAAGGCCACCGGTCAGTTCTGGGTCTCTAGTCAGACGAACAGCCCTTCTCTGAACAGAATCCAACAAATGCAGTGTATGTTTGGGAGCGGAGCCCCAAACTTGGTAGCAGTATTTCATAGTTGGTCGAATTTGAGCTTTGTAAACAATTAACAGTTGTTGTGGAGTGTAAAGCTTTCTGGTTCGAAATAATATTTCCAACTTTTGAGAAGCTCTCCTTGCTATGCCTGTAACATGTTCATGCCAGGACATATTTGCTCCCAATTTAACGCCCAGCAAATTGAGTGACGATGCTAGGGAAATGGAGTGCCCCGACAAAACTATGTTGGCTTCACTTTTTTAGAAAAAACTGCCGCCTGGGTTTTTGTAGCGTTAAATTCCACTTCGTTGCTGTCACCTCAAGATAGAATTTCTTCCAGGTCTTTGTTAAGTTGAATGACTTCCTGCTGTCTGCGGATATTCGCCTGACCAGCCGATGTCCGAGCGTTCAAAGTGAATGAAGAGATAAGCGTACTGTCATCTGCAAAGCTGTAGATTAGATTTCCGGTCTTTTCCAGCAGATCGTTAATGTAAATGAGAAAGAGAGTAGGAGACAGTATGGAGCCTTCGGGCACACCGGCGTTAACAGTAAAGGTGTTAGAAAGGAATCCGTCGACTGCGACTCGTAAAGAACGCTCTCTGAGGAAACATGAGAGCCTCAAACAGAACTTTTCAGACATACCCCAAGAGCATAGTTTAGCCAACAGTCCATCGTGCCAAACACGGTCGAATACCTTGGATATGTCAAGAGCAACCGCTCGAGATTCTCCGAAGTGTTCAATTGCGTTGTTCCAAACATGTTTTACATAAGTTAAAAGATCTCCTGTTGATCTATGTTTACGAAAGCCATATTGGTGATCGCTAATAATGTTGAATCTTTCATGGTATTTTAGAAGATGCTGATTGACAGCCTTTTCCATGACTCTTGATATTATTGAAAGCAGTGCGACTGGTCGGTAGTTGTTTGGCAAGGTCTTCTTGCCTTTGTTAGGTATCGGCTGAACTGTGGCATATTTCCAGCAGGAAGGAAATATTCCCTTCCTATAGGATAGGTTGAAAAGTCTACAGAAAACTGGTGTTAGTTTCCTTGCACAGTTTTTGAAAACTATGGCAAGTATTCCGTCAGCGCCAGAAGCTTTTTTGGTGTATAGCTTCATTAAAATACGTTTTATCATACGCTGTCTAAAGACAACATCGGGCATCCTTGACTGCACTATAGGAATAGTAGGTGGTGTTTTTCCTTGGAAATCGGCAGTAGAATGTGAAGCAAACCGTTCGGCCAACAAGTTTGCTTTCTCAACAGGTGTCGTTGCAATAGAACTATCTGGGCGTGTGAGTGGTGATATGGTGGATTTGGTGAAATTTTGACTAACTACCTTAGCGACTGACCAAAAGGACCTGGAATTGTTGACATTTCTTGCTTCTATTAATTAGAAATCGGAATGAGATCGGAGGGACCCAAGCCAATACCTGAGGTATTTCCCCGACTGTGACCCATTAAAATAAGCAATTTATACATATAATGTTTTGTTTTTCCTACATACACATTTAAATTTGATAGCATCATTTTTTTGATGGAATTTTATCTTTTGGTAATTTTAAGCATTCTTCAATTTACTCATAAGTGTAAACGTTTTTTTTTTCGAGTAATTTAATGTTCTCGTCTCTAATTCCGTGTATTCCGGTAACTATTTTTTAATAAACTGGTGAGCAAAAAAATCGACTCAAACGATTTTGCTTTTTCTTTTTTACTAGGAGAAATCGGCCTTATGGATTCTGGAGCTGACTGCGTCACCTTATGGGTGCCTCAAAGTGCTCCAGTTATGTGGGGCTCTTCAACCTGAGGGGTTAGTATACCCACTAAAACTCCTTGTGAGCTGGGACAACCCTTCACTCCTTTTACATGGTGCGTCTTTTAATATCTCTAGATATTTACGTGTTTTTAATTTCCTAATGACTTGAACTAATCTACCTTATCCTACTTAAGCTAACTAAACCTAATACTAAACCTAAGTGCCCCTTGTTTCAGGGGCGTGTAACGTTATAATGATGTTAGTAGTGTGTGATGTTTACACTTTTTTCTTTTTCCGATAGGAGCTGCTCAACTATACTACGGCCTTAAATAGGTGGTAGTTTTTAGTCGAGTCTAATGTCAGTCTAATGTAAAATGTCCGTGGGTCGTAAGTATCGGTTGCCGACGTTTACGTTGACTCTGAAAGTATTAACTCTCTCGGGGTTAGGGTGAGCTGTGGCTTTCTGAAGAAAGCGACGCTGGTCGTTACAGGGGAATTCTTTTATCGCGTGTGTTTGAAACACCCTGTGCAACTGATTGTTGCGGACAAACCCAGCTCCTGCTATGATACGAAGGGCTTTATTTCAGACTGTCTGGATCTTGGCCTGATGTGCTTTGGACATCTGGCACCAGGCTTGACAGCCGAACGTAAGCCCGACCCTGATGAGCGATTTGTTAATTAGCTACTTGTTATTAGTTGATAATTTACTCCGACGATTTAGGAGCGGGTACAGCTTCCCTAGGAGCTGGTTAGCCTTACGCACGGCCTTTGGCACTTGGTCTTTCCACACGAGTCGCTTGCCGTATAGAAGGCCTAGGTATTTGATGTTGTTGTCCCATCTGAACCTAGTTCCATTCAAAGAGAGTTGAGGAGGGGCTCTACGGGGATATTTTTCAAATATTAGGCGTGGTTTTTGGCTGGATTGACTTTAATACTTCACCGGTCAAACCAGTCAGAAAGACGCGTTAGATGACGTTGAAGTCGGACCGTGGTGTGGTTAATCCTCCTGGAGGAGGTGGAAATGGCCGTGTCATCAGCGTACAGTTGGAGGGTAGTAAATTAATCTCTCCAGTTCTTATTCTCTTAACCTCAGAAAGATTATTTTTTGCTTCATGTAACAGCAAGCTTTGAATTTAATTTTTAAATAGTGGTATTATTTTTGGTATGATTATAATAGTGATTTTCTACTCTTTATAATAATACCAAAAACATTTGGATTTCCAAAAAGTTTTACTAATTAAAACGGTTTTAAACAATAGAACCATTTTTGCTCGCTCAGCAATATACTCGTGCGTTATTCATACCTATAAAAAACATGCAACTGCATTTTCCTATCATTCGTTTATTGGAACTTGAACCGTCACCACCTCTGCTATACTTGCTTACTAATTACGTCATCGGAAAATGGAAAACACCTCGGAAGAAACCGCACAAGACATTGCCCTATGGCAAGAACGGCATAGCCAAGTGTGTCGCTGCGCAACTACACCTGAGCCATTCAGAGTCTACAGACGTTCTTGGTAACATCTGTAGACTGGCGCCTTTACGTGTTGTACGAGGTGTACCTCGGAGCGAGACAACCGCTTTATTGTCAAGACAACTGTAACAAATCGTCATTTAACCGACGTTAATGTTCAGCAGGCGCTCCAACAAGTTCGTGGCCGGGCTATCAGTCATTGGACAGTTAGAAGAAGCCAAATAGTTTGAGTCCATTTTTTTTCTCACCAGTGTATTTAATACAAATTTTATCTATGATTTGGAGTGCTTAGTGCTTACATCTGATACCATCGATGCAATATCTATTATTTTTAGAGCACTTTTTTCATTGCGCCTCAAAAAAAAACGTTGTTATAGAAGCTTTAAACTCATCATCTGATGAAAATTTTCAGTCTTTGAGGTCTTCTGTCAAATGTTTGAATAACAAGAAATAATTTGGAACTAAATCGGGGCTATAGGCTGGATGTTTTAACTCAGTGGATCCATAGCTTTCGGTAACGTGTACCTTACGGTTAAAGTGCCAGTACAAAATGTTTTTTTTTTTTTTTTTTTATTCCTTCATAAATGGGGATGCTAATGGCCTGCTATACGTCCTTCAGAAAACATCTCTATAAATTGTGGACTAATTTTGGTATATTTAATAATTTGAAATTCCCTCACAGTTTCAGAAAATGGAAGCCATCGACATTCCATAAGATGACTGCTTCGTGAAAGTGTCCGAACAGAATTCCTTAGTCTCGTCGCCGTTCGCAGAAAATATTTCTCATGGTTCAGTGGCCCAATGTCTTTGAGAAATTTCTTTTCTTCTGGTTTCTGCTCTAGTATAGGAAGTGTGGACATGCATAATGCATAATTTTTTTATTCTTTTATTTAGTACAGAATCTGGTTTCCAATACTTCAGATTTTCTCACAAACACTGAGATTTATATTCGCTAGTCTGATAGCAGCAATTCCTGACAGTTTCTTCAGTTCTTACTTCAACCAGACGTGCGTTTCTGTAGTCATCCTCAACTGAATCTTGATCCCACCGAAACTGCAAATAAGCAATATTTTACTTCAAAATTATATAGATTATCGGTGCCGTACACCCGGAATGTTCTTTCATGAATAACTTTTGGTTCATTTACCTTTTTAGTGAGAAACTTTACCACTGAGCGATGCATTAAATTATTTTCACTTATTTTTATGGAAAACCATCATTACCATGGGCTACGGTTCCATGAACACCGGTCCGGTATAAGTATTTTACTTATGTTTTTTCGAGCTCATAACACGTAGGCTGAAAAGTTTTTGGTCTAGCTACTTAAAACACATTTTTTTTTTTGAAAAAATTCGACTTTATTCATCAACATGTCTCCTTCAAGAGCGATACAATCAGTTCAACGGTTTTCTAATATTTCTATACCTTTTTTGCAAAAGGATTTGTCTTTGCCTTCAAAATAGGCCTCAGATTTGGCGAAAGCTTTTTCACTGGAGCCAAATCTCTTTCCCGCGAGCATTTTTTTGAGGTCTGCGAATAGACAATAGTTAGTGGGGGCCAAATCTGGAGAATATGGTGGATGAGGAAGCAATTCGAACTTCAGTTTATGCAATTTTCCCATTGTAACCATTGACTTGTGTCACGGTGAATTGTCTTGATGAAAGAGCACTTTTTTCTTGTTGATTTGATGCCGCCTCTTGGCGATTTTTACCTTCAAATGCACCAATAACTTTATATAATATTCGCTATTGATGGTGGCCAAAACCTTCTCCGCCGACTGTCGTGTGTTTGGTCGCTTCGGACGGCTTTCACCGGCTGCCGTCCACTCAGCTGACTGCCGATTTGATTCCGGCGTGTAGTAGTGGATTCATGCCACATATCAGCGCTCAGAATCATCAACACCTTGTTGTTTTTGGTCCACTGTGAGCAAACGCTGTACCCATTTCGAACAGAGCTTTCTCATGCCCAAATGTTCATGCAAAATATGACCCACACATTCTTTTGGTATCTTTAGGGTGTCAGCTGCCTCTCGCAATTTCACTTTACCGTCATCCAAAACAATTTTGTGGTTTTTTTTTTGTTGTTTTCCGGTATAACCACCTCATTTGGGCGTTCAGAGCGTTCAGCATCATTTGTATCTGTATGACCGCGTTTAAATTCAGCATACCAGTAAATGATGAGTGATTTTCCAGAGGCAGAGCCCCCACTTATCAAGCCATTGCTTTGCTTGAACGGTATTTTTTCCCATTAAAAAACAGTGTCTAATCTACACACGAAATTCGATTTTTTTCATTGTTTTGAGAATATCAAAAGTAGCGTCACTAAAACTACTGTAACTTGTAAACTAATCGTCAAAATGTCATGAAATTTTGACACGTATCGTTTGAAGGTTGGCACTTCCTAAAAATCATATAGATTTCTTGAAAAGGGCGACTTCTATGTGTAAGACCAAAAATTTTTCAGCTTATGTGTTTTGATCTCGAAAAGCAAAAATATCTAAAGATGAAAGTTACTTCAAACTGATATGGTCTAGTGCTAACAACTACGATTTTTCAACTATTAGATCTATGAAAGTATCAAGTAACTACTAAAATGTCTCTAAATATGAACCTATTCTTCTTAATTCGTCGCCTCCTGACGAAGGGTGGCGATCCAAATAGCTAATATAGTCTTATACAGTGCAGCTCTAAAAATATCCATTAATGAGCAATTAAACGATCTCTAGGTGTTCTTTAACCAAGACTTTTGACATCTTCTAACCGATCTTCTTCCTTGTATTTAGCCTTCGATGACTTCTCTCATTATGTGACCAATATAACTAGTTTTTCTTTCCTTTCACCAGCAGGTCGATGGATTTGCTCATTCGCCCAAGTAGTTCAACATCTGTTAATTTATCCACCCATGATATCCGTAAAATCCTTCTATAAACATACATTTCGAAAGCTTCTGGTCATTTCTCTGAGCTGGGATCAAGAGTCCAGCCTTCATATCCATAGCATATAATCATACGCACTCGAAGTTCTAGACTAAGGTCGGATCTAGTAGACAGATTTTTCATATTCATGAAGATTTCACGGCCTGCTCGATTCTTGATCTAATCTCTATTATGGATTACACTGCCTACTAATTAGTGTGTTTAAAAGATAAAACCTGCTGAATTCTCGGTTCATTATATATATATATATATATATATATATATATATATATATATATATATATATATATATATATATATATATGTATATATATATATATATATATATATATATATATATATATATATATATATATATATATATATATATATATATAATATCTTTGTTATATTTATGTGTAGTCCAAATTGCTCATTCCGATGAATTATGAGATTTATCATGCTCTGCAGATCGGGTAAATTACCAGCCACAATAACGGTGCCGTCTGTATATCATAAAGTCATTCCCTTTAGTTCCCGTTGTAATCTGAGCTAAGCTTTGAAAACAGCCTCCGAATAGAGGTTGAAGAGAAGCGGAGATAAAATACTGCCCTATCGCAGTCCTTTCTTGATCGAAGCGTCCTTGAAGCGGCTTTGTTCGATTTTTACTTTCGATGTTTAATGCCAATACAAACCGCATGTGATACTGATCTCTTGACGGTCGACACTCGAGGCACATGGAACCTATTAGTAAGTTCAAATTATCGATAAATACAGTACCATTCTTAGTAACAGATGATCCATCGCTAGTAAATACTATTTTCTGATAAAATAGTACGAGAGAAGTAAAACCTGTTGATTTTAATAAATTTGTTTCCTGCCTGGATCATTCTAATGTAGGCTTATATAAGTTGTGATGATCCCTAATTTCTATAATGAAATCACTTTTTTTGGTAGGTAGATGCTCAAATACAAAATTGAGATATCAATAAATGATGCATACATTTTTTAAGCGAACGTACTTTCAATGACATGTCTACTACTAATTTTGCACTTGAAAAGATCTTGTTTTAACGTTTTATAGTTGAATTTTAAAAAAAAAAACCTTTGTTTCAGCTGTGTCGCTTCCAACGTTCATGGAAAATCCAGAGGTCACATTTTCTTAACTGGTACCGCTACTGCCGCTGTCTTCAGTTCACCACCAATGGGTTCAGATAGAGATAAGTATACACTAGCTTGGTCGGTCAACAGCCATCCGTATATAATTGAGTACAGATTATTCTACAGACAACAGCCTAGACATCATCATCAACATCGTCAAGAAGATTCCATTGAATATAGAAGTTCTAAGATCAACGGAACTAGATTGGTGGGAATGCGTCCTGAATGGACTTCAATAGTAAGTACTATTATAAAAAATCTTTTTGCCTTTTTAACCCAAGCTCCCTTATAATATTCCTAAAAATTAGAAATTATTTTTACGATTGAAAACCCTGAATAGCTGAAGAAATAATTCCAATTGGTAAGTTTTATGTACCTGTTTCTTCCGCTCTAGTATATTCGACGTATGAGGTATTTTCTATTGATTTTAAAATTACGTATTACAAATCAAATTGTAACAGCCTAAACTAAACGATATAAAAATATTTGAGAAAATATATGGAAATATTATTTTTTAGAGTTGTTGATCAGAATGATATGTTTTAATAATTTTGTTAAAATAATTAAAAATTTGCCTCTTTTGCATAGTTGACTTTGATTCTAAGTATAAAACTAAATGTGGTATACCAGGTGTACAAGTATGAAATGCGGATTTTTTTCTAAAAAAACATGTTAAATTCAGAAGAATGATAAAAAGTGCTTTATTCAAAGTATGCTCGATCGCCTGTTATACATTTTTCCCATCTTTCGGACAATTTGTGAATACCACGCCAGTAAAAATCTTCTCCTTTTGCTGCGAACCATTCATCGAGCCATTTTTTCACATCTTCGTACGAACCAAAGCGTTGCTCAGCAAGTGCGTGACCCATCGATGCAAACAAGTGGTAATCGGAAGGAGCCAAGTCTGGTAAGTAAGCCGCATAGGGTAGAACTTCCCAGCTGAGTGCTTCCAACGTGTCGCGAACTGGTTTTGCCGTATGTGATGGAACACTGTCATGAAGACAAATGACTTTGTGTTGCCTCTTTCGGTCTTCTGGCCTTTTTTCAAGCAGCGAACGGTTGAAATCAGTCAATTGTTGTTGGTAACGTTTAGTATTAACTGTTTCTCCAGGTTTTAACAGCTCATAATAAACCACGCCCCTCTGGTCCCACCAAACACAGAGCATCATCTTTCTGCCAAAGCGATTCGGTCTTGCGGTCGATGTGGATGGCGCGCCTGGGTCTATCCATGATTTTTTGCGCTTGGGATTCTCAAAATAAATCCACTTTTCATCCTCTGTAACTATACGATGCAAAAACGACTTCCTTTTGTAACGAGCGAGCCAAATGTCACACGTGTTTTTGCGCTTTTCCATTTGCCTGTCGTTCAACTTATGTGGTACCCATCTACCGGTCTTCTGAATCTTTCCTATCTCTCGTAGCCGATTGGAAACATCTTGTTGACTAACGCCCAATTGCTCGGCGAGTTGTTTTTGTGTTTGCGAATCAGCTTCGTCCATCAATGCTTGTAATTCCACATTTTCGTATTTTTTTGGCGGTTTTCCACGTTCCTTGTCTGCAACATCGAAGTCACCACTTTTGAAACGCCGAAACCATCGTTCACACGTATCTTGTGATGGAGCATGTTTACCACAAGCTTCTCGAAGTAATCTGTATGATTCAACAGCAGTTTTCTTCAAATGAAAACAAAAAATTAATGCTGTCCGCGAATGCTCTTTGTTCGGTATAAATTTCGACATATTGAACACAACAACACAACACTATGCACACACTTTTCCAATTTATCACTCGTGCGCGTCTGACATATGTTGATAACACAACAAAATGGCGCAATCTTTATAGCACAAACTGCATTGGTGCACCATCTGTTTTCTGATAATACAAAAAAATACAAATTAAATTGATTCAAATGGAGGAATAATAAGCAATAAAAATAAAGCTCAAAACTGTCGTCGTAGTAACAAACTGAATTAAAATTTCTCTTCTTGTTTTGACAATAGTGGGGTTGAAGGTGAACCCAACACAATATTTTTTTTAGTGTTGCGTACGGAACACTTATAAGATCACTTTGGTGTCTGTCCGTCTGTCACACTCGATTTTCTCTGAAACCACTTGACATAGAAAGTTGAAATCTGGCACTAATAAAGGAACTGATGGCCTTATCGGAGCCGTGCAGTTTTGAAAGTTAAATTTTGAGTTAGGGGGTTAGTTTCGGGGTGTCACATACAAATTTGTGAAAACACGAGTTCAAAAATATATATAATGTAGTAAGTACTTGTGCACACTTTTCTTTGTTTTATTTTTAAAAAATTGCGAAAAATCGCTTATCTCGAAAAGTATTTACCAAGAAATTTTGGAAAAATTCTGGAATATTCTTCACAGGGTGTAGATTGAACGAAAATTATCACGAGTGCATTATCTTTAATAATTTATCTGGTATATAAAAAAAAATTCAAGATCATCAGTTTTTAGTAACGATCGGAAAAAACTTTGTTGAAAACTCATTTAGGGTGTGTTTTGTGAAGTTATTGGTAATTTTATACCTCCGTAATAAAAATAAAAGTCCGACAGTAAAGGAAGCCAATTATATTTACCTACTTTTTTTTTAAGTCGTCAATTCTGTTTGGTGAAGTTTTTATCTACTCTCTACTACTTTAAAATAGCATGCATATCTTTGAGAGGCAGCACCCGTATTTATAAAAGTGTTAGGATTTAGTAGGTATTTTTTAAATTTAATTTTCAACTTACTTTACATTCTGAATAATTACCTTTTCTCTTGTTTCAGACAATTACTGGACCAGGCGTGATAAATCCAAACTATCCTGCTGTAGTTCCTCCACCATACCCCGGTGTTACTAAACAAAAAATGTCACATACTCTTCTGCATCTTCAACCTGCTACAACTTACGAGGCCAGAGTGCAGGGAAAAAATGAACACGGTTGGAACAAGCTATCTCCAATCTTTCATTTTACTACAAGAGCTAACGGTAAAGTAATATATGTTGTTTATATATATATATATATATATATATATATATATATATATATATATATATATATATATATATATATATATATATATATGTTTCATGTTGTATAAAAATATAAGGTGATTAAAAAGCTTGAGAAAAAAAAATTATGAATGGTTTCTCAAAAATTTTTTTAATGCTTAGTTTCCCTATGTTTTATATATATTTAATTTGAACGAAATGTTATGATGTACCTCAAAGATAACAAGATGTAAAAACAATATTAAACTAAGTTTCTTTAACAAGGTTTGGTAGCGGCCAAAAATTGAAATATTTGGCCAAAATTACGTTGCTTCCATTATTTATATCTCAAATATTTCCAGAATTTAACATAAATTTACACACTTGAGTAATAAGGGTTAGAAGATCTGTAAAATCAAAAGGCCATGTTTAGTGTAGAATATTAGTGCTTACCCGAACTTAAATCTAAATATTTTTAAAATTAGAGGACTTAGATTCTCGTATTTGTCATTCACATACTTCAAAAGTTTTGATTTTAATTTCTCCAAGTTGATTTTGATCAAAAGTTTTAATTAAAAATAAAATTATAAAATATAATAACTTAACATACGCGCCCGATAAAAATTAGCATTAAAAAAATACAGAAAATATTCAAAAATTCTGTTTGTATAGAACAAAAAATCAAAATATTGTATTTTCTATTTCGGGTAAACAATAGCAATATTTCAGTATACGAATTGTTATTTTTCATTTTCCAACGAGACTTTAAAAAAATAATAATATCTTTTTCTGCTTGTAGTTATTATGAAGCAAATCTATAAAAAGCTGCGCATTTTTGGGATAGCTAGATAGATTTTTATTTGTAAAATCTTAGTAAACTACATGACTATTTGTTAGCATACATACAAACGAACTTAATTCTTATTACATCTTATTATATAAAAAACCGGTCAAGTGCAAGTTGAACTTGCACAATTAGTGTTCCGTACGTTGATTGTTTTTAAAATAAAAAATGTTGTTAGGGTGGTATAAAACGATCAGTGACTTCACAAAACAGACCCCAAATGAGTTTTCAACAAAGTTTGTTTCCAATCTTCACTGAAAACTGGTGACCTCGAAATTTTGTTTTTTTTTTTCTATACCAGATAAATTATTAAAGGTAATGATAATTTTCGTTCAATCTATACCCCGTGGAGAATATCCCAGGATTTTTTTAAAATTTTTTGGTCAGTACTTTTCGAGATAAGATAGGGGATAGCGATTTTTCACGATTTTTTAAAAGTAATACGAAGAAAAGTGTGCGCAAGTATTACATTATATATATATTTTTTACTCGTGTTTTCACAAGCTTTCATTTGACACCACACTCGATGACCTAGTAAAAAAAATTTTTTTCACTTCCGATTTCACCCCTCAAAACGAATCCCTTAAGTCAAAATTTATGTTACGGTAATATAAAATGATCAGTGACTTCACAAAGCACACCCCAAATAAGTTTTCAACAAAGTTTATTTCCAATCTTTACTGAAAACTGGTGACCTTGAAATTTTGGTTTTTTTCTATACCAGATAAATTATTAAAGGTAATGATAATTTTCGTTCAATCTATACCCCGTGGAGAATATTCCAGGATTTTTTCAGTATTTTTTGATCAGTACTTTTCGAGATAAGGTAGGGGACAGCGATTTTTCACGATTTTTAAAAAGTAATACGAAGAAAAGTGTGCGCAAGTATTACATTATATATATATTTTTTACTCGTGTTTTCACAAGCTTTTATTTGACACCACCCTCGATGATCTAGTAAAAAATTTTTTTTGTCACTTCCGATTTCACCCCTCAAAACGAATCCCTTAAGTGAAAATTTATGTTACGGTGATATAAAATGATCAGTGACTTCACAAAATACACCCCAAATAAGTTGCAACAAAGTTTATTTCCAATCTTTACTGAAAATTGATGACCTTGAAATTTCTGGTTTTTTATATATCAGATAAATTATTACAGGTAATGCACTCGTGATAATTTTCGTTCAATCTACACCCCGTGGAGAATATTCCAGAATTTTTTTCAAAATTTTTTGATAAGTACTTTCCGAGAAAAGGCGGGTGGACAGCGATTTTTCGCGATTTTTTAAAAATACTACAAAGAAAAGTGCGCGCAAGTATTACATTACATATGTATTTTTTACTCGTGTTTTCATAAGCTTTCATTTGACACCACACTCGATTACCTAGTAAAAAATTTTTTTTTTCCCTTCCGATTTCACCCCCCAAAACTAACCCCTTAAGTCAAAATTTAACTTTCAAAACTACATGGCTCTGATGAGGCCATCAATTCCTATATGACTACCAAATTTCAACTTTCTATGACAAATAGTTTCGGAGAAAATCGGGTGTGACAGACGGACAGACGGACAGACAGACGGACAGACACCGAAGTGATCTTATAAGTGTTCCGTACGGAACACTAAAAATAAACAGCAAGGCCACTAATTACTTATAAATTGTCTGGTCTAGCAAAAATTCTTTTGTAGCATAATAGCATTTTTTTCTACTTAATCACTCAGCTTGTTTTTTAAATTTGTCAAAATTGAAAGGTATTATAGCAACATTTTTTTTTTGCGAGTATAGGGAGAGAACTTTTTATATTAAAGAATGTCTTAGTTCGTTTAGAGTAAGTATAATAACTAGAGTTCCTTATTAGCAACTGGTGATTTTCTTTTATGTATAGTAAGTTATATAAATATATTTCCGTATATGGTTGAAGTTTGAGATGTTGGAGCCGTATTGCTATTTAATGAAAAAATTAAAACATATTATTTCGATTTTTTATGAACCGAAAATTGCGAATTTATAATCGAAATACTTATATACCATCTTTGAGAATTACTCAGATTATTGACTCACCTCGGTTCCTAACTTATGTACCAATAATTTACCACGAAGTGCGATTTCATAGATATCAGCTACTGATGTTAGCCGCCTTTATAGATATGACAGGAGGGAAAAGGAGAAACGAATGAAACAATCAGATGAAAATGAGCAAACTACTGATCGGAACGGCTTTATCTTAGTCCGATCACTGGCCTGGTTCATGGGTTGACTCAAAGTCTAGTCTCTGGTCTGGTCCTGGGTGAGGAACGTAAAAAGAAATTAGATTTTACACCATTACTCGAGCTATTCTGCTAATAGTATATATGTGCAAGTCGGATTTGCGCAATTAGTGTTCCTTACGGTGACTGTTTAAAAAATTCGGTTACGGGGGTATAATGTGCTCAATGACTTCACAAAACACATCCCAAACATCTTCGAAATTTTTGTTTTTCTTTATATATCAGATAAATTATTCAAGGTAATGTACTCGTGATAATTTTCGTTTAATCTACACCTTAAGGAGAATATTCCAGAATTTTTTCAAAAATTTTTTTTTCAGTACTTTTCGAGAGAGGTGGATAGGGCTTTTTGAGCATTTCTTTAAAAATAATACAAAGAGAAGTGTGCGCAAGTATATATATTTTTGAACTCGTCTTTTCACAAGCTTTCATTTGTCACCCCACTCGATGACCTGGTATTTTTTTTTCACTTCCGATTTCACCCCCCAAAACTAACACCTTCAGGCAAAATTTAACTTTCATAACTACTTGGCTCTGATTAGGCCATCAATTTCTATGTTTGCGCCAAATTTTAACTTTCTATGTCAAATAATTTCGGAGAAAATCGGGTGTGTTAGACAGATGGACAGGCAAACGGACAGATACCGAGGTGATCCCACTACGAAACACTAAAGATACGGGAAATATAATAATTACAATATTACAATATACGCATTTTTATTTTCCATTTTCCAACAAGACTTTTTTTCGTACCTGCAGTCATTATGAGGCACACTTTTCTTAGTAACAACTTCTTTTATGCATAGTAAGTTTTATATTTTTATATAAATAATAATAAATTTTGGGCTTTGAATATTGGTTTACAACTATCACCATAATTTAGATAAAAATATATCCAATAGCTCTCTTCTGTGCAATAACTCCTAGTCAGCATTTGCCCTCTATGGAGGTGTGTTATATGCGACATACCTGAAAAGTAATGAGAAATTATTTTTTTCGAAGGATTTGTTGCATATAGACTACAGGTAACCTTATTGCAAACACGATTTATTTTCATTCCAATTTACTAAGTTATCTATATTTATACCCAAAAACTAGTGATTTTAACACATTTCAAATGGTCTATGATTTTGACTTGAACTCACTTATGGTAGACAGTTTTTGTTTGTTGCACTAGATGCTAAACTGAGTTACGACCTTTCCTTTTTTAGGTCTTAGTTTGTCAAGATTCCGCGCTCAAACCACGAACACTACTTTCATATCGCTATCTACATGTTTAGACATGTCACTAACATACAAGAATGACGACAGAGGTACCAGCACAAAACCGTGGGCAACGCCACCTCTATATTTTTAGTATTCCGTCCGTCTCTCCGTCTATCAGACCCGATTTTCTCCGAAACTATTTGTCATAGAAAGTTGAAATATGGCAATAATATACGAATTAATGGCCTCATCAGAGCGGTGTTTTGAAAGTTAAATCTTGATTTAAGGAATTAGTTTTGGGGGTAAAATCGGAAGTGAAAAAAAAAATTTTACTGTCATCGAGTGTGGTGTTAAATAAAAGCTTGTGGAAACACGAGTAAAAAAAAAAAATACTTGCGCACACTTTTCTTTGTATTATCTTTAAAAAATCGCGAAAAATCGCTGTTCTCGCCTTATCTCGAAAAGTACTGATCAAAAAATGTTGAAAAAATCGTAGATTGAACGAAAATTATAACGAGTGCATGAGCTTTAATAATTTATCTAGTATATAAAAAAAATTTCATGGTCATCAGTTTTCAGTAAAGATTGGAATCAAACTTTGTTGAAAACTCAAGTCACTGATTATTTTATACCTCTGTAACAACATTTTTTATTTTAAAAGCAATCAACGTACGGAATACTAATTGCGCAAGTTCAACTTGCACTTGACCGCTTATTTTATTTTAGATAACTGTCACATTTTTCTTTTTTCAAGTATAATTTCAATAATCTAAGTTAATTATCTCTAAAACCGTATTGTTACAATATATGTAAGAAAACTCTATGTTCGAGCTATCCAAAATTTGGGGCCTAATAAAGAAATGCCTCACTAATTATTCTCTAAACTTCATAAGTTTTTATACCTTTTTTCCCCATAAAAAAGACTGCTTAAAAAGGGTTGTACGAGAAGTAACTAGCTGAACCTTATACATATGTGATGTTTTAGCGCGATGTGTATTAATAGCGAGCATCGCTCCGGAAGGAATTAAGCCAGCTACATCCATCGAACACTTTCCATGAAAATACTTGTTAAATATACTCAAGTCGCCAACCGTTCTTCGATGTGCTAAGGTATCAAGGTTTTTAGTTAGTTCTGGATCTCTAATCAGGCGAACAGCTCTCTTCTGTTTGTGGGAGCAGAGCTCCAAATATGAGAATAATATTCCATTATTGGCCGAATTTGAGCGTTGTACAGAATTAACAGTGGTGGAGTGTAAAGGCTTTCTAGTTCGAAATAGTATTCCCAGCTTTTGAGAAACTCTCTTTATTATACAAGCGAAATTTTGATTCCAAAACATATTTGCTCCCAAGTTAATGCCCAGCAACTTGAGTGACGATGTTATGAATGAACTATTTCGGGTTCTAAAACCTTAACTTAACCTTAAGTTTTTATAGCGTTAAATTTTCCTTGATTATCACCCCAAGATCGAATTCCTCCCAGGTCTTTGTAAGTTGAACGACTTTCTACTATATGTGGATATTCGCATGAGTAGCCGATGTTCAAGCGTTCAAGTGAAAAAAAAAATAAGCTTACTGTCATCTGCAAAGATTGGATTCCTGCTCCTTTCCAGCAGATCATTAATGTCAATGGGAAAGAGAGTAAGGGACAGTATGGAGCCTTGGGGCACACCGGCGTTCATAGTAAAGGTATTAGAAAGAAATCCGACAGATTGGCACTAGTAAAAAATACGATCTGAGGAAACCCGAGAACCATAAACAAAACCTTTTAGATATACTATAAGAGCGTAACCTAACCAACAATTTTTTTTGTGAACCAAAAATCACGAATATATCACAAATTCTTGACCGACCTCGGTTCCTAACTTACTTATGGATAATTTACTACTATATATATAACGTGGGGGGGGGGGGGGGGGGGAGATGAAAGAAATAAAACAATCGAGCCGAAATGCAGGAAGTATTGTTAGTTTATGTTCTGCACCGTTGAAATTCAAGATAAGAAAAATAACTTTCCAGTGAAAACGTAGACATAAAGACACAGAAGTAGTTCGTAGTTCAATTAAACGACTATTGATAGACTTGATGGTGAAATGAACTATAACGTTAAAAGAAATCGATGAACGACCCCGTTAAATATAGCCAACGATGACGCCAACTAAGGACTGACCGTAGACGGAATTTGTTCCAGTTCTAACCCAACTGTATATATAAAAAACCATACGGATTACGGGCATACGGAGTGAGGCTTGGGATCGGGTAGAAACCTTGGCTGGCGACTTAAGCTTAGCTCGCTCTCTGTCCTGGTTCATGGATTGACACAGTCTGATCTCTGGCCCGGTTTTAAGTTAGGTCGTTACTCTAATAAGTATACAGATCTACTGTCAGCAATCGCAGTTAGCTGCAGCGCCTTGTGAGAAGCGATTGCAAGAGCTATATGTTTCCTATATCCCAGTATGATATCACGGCGAGATAATATCTGCGTCAAGACATTTTTAAAATAGGAAGTTAAGATCAATGTAACTATTGCCTTAAATAAAATTATGTTACTATGTTAAATCTTTATATGTAGAACTTGTTGATTTTATTATTATTACTTTTTTGTAAGTTTTCAAAATTATAATTGTACAGTTGTAGAAAAAGTGCCTTAAAATATGATAACTCACTGGCAAAATTTTATTTCTCAAAATTTATTTATTTTAAGTAATGAACACCATTACTGCTCACTTTATAATATACTATCTATACACAAGCAAAAATTTTATTGTTTCAGACATGGAAAATCTAATTGAACCATCAGCACAACCAGCTGTTTATGGATCGAACCAACAAGATATCAGTAGCAACCAAATGCATCCACAACTAGCGTACGGTCTGTATTTTCTTACATTGTGTGTTTTAATTTATTCCAATTTAAATTAAATTTCGGCTGAATTAAGAAGAAGGAAAAGAAACAATACCAAAGATCGTGTTAAATTTGTGTGATTAAAAGACCCACGTTTTTCTGTTAACCCTTGTGATAAACTGTGTATTGCTTAGGAAAGTGCGGTTAGTGAAAATCAGAATTAAAAAAAAAGTTTGGGGAAAATAAAATGTTAAACCTTGCCTTATATCACTTGATGTATTCTAAGTAAGTAAGGAGGAGTTTAGGCTGCCATTGATGGTATGGGGTGAAAAGTATTAACTATAACCGCAATCAGCAGCAGCAGATATTGTCAGATCTGATATCTTCGGTTATTTTTAGCACATAATTTAATATCTAATTGTCTTTCAAATTAACCTTTAAAAGTCCAAAAGGCTTATTACAATTTTTTGCAATAATTACTTTTCATTAAAAAAGGTAACTATAACCAAAAATAATATCCATTATTTCAGATAGCAAGTATACTTTTTCATATTGCTGTTATATTCAAATCGGACACTGAAAAATTTTAGAAACATTAAAAACTACATTTCTCCTAAATTTCCTTTATATATGATTAAAATATTCAGATGTTTCACTACATTCTAGTTGCTTCAGATGGTAAATGTGAAAATTCCTTTTATCTTTTCGCACTTACCATTTGAATATACTACAATGTAATGAAATGAAATGTCTGGACATTTTAATCAAATATACTTGGTGGAGATTGCTTTTATTTTACGCCGTTTATCTAATTACCTAAGTTAGTCAAATTTTCTTATTGTCCAAAAATAACCTGAAGAAAAACCAAAAATTGCGTTTCATGATGGCTACAATATTTAACGCTTCTTGCCTATAGATATCTAAATCACAAAAATAGGAACTTTTGGTCCATACTCTTAATTTACATCTTATTTAAAATGACATTACTATATTTTAAATTGCATTGCATCTTAAGTGCTTTTCACAGCATGTTCCACACTATACTTATTCTACAATTGCACCAAATGTACTAGATACAATTCAGATACAGATAAAATAGATATTTAGACGAATAATATCGTGGCTATGCGAGTTTTAATAAGTATAAGGATGCCACCAATACTATACAATACAACCTTGGGCGTACTGTTCCAGTACGTAAATTTTTCATTCTCACTGAGATTAATTTGTTAGCAATTGACTCCTGTAAATTCGAAAAAAAATTGTTTAGAAATATTTTGAAATATGCCACATCGGCTAAAGTAAGAATTTTGTTCTTGTACTCAAAAGAGCACGCTGGTCGTCAAGGTAACTCCAAATATTTCTCTCAGCTTCGTATTTCTCAAAAATTTCCTGTCTCTCTGTATACTATATATGAAAATATGGATGATAGACATATTCAGGCTAATTCTCTAAACGGTTTAACTTTATAACTGATTCTATTTGACAGTTAAGGGCTTAGATTGAGAAATGTGTACTACATAAACCAATTAAAATATTGAAGATTACATTACAAGGCCCTGATTACCCTTCTAATTTATAAATAAACCGCTAAAACGAAAAATTCTTTTGAAATTCAGAAAATTATTAATTTTCTAACCTACTCCAAGACCTCAATTACAGATTTTTATTTTAAGTTTTCTTGTACGCGTTTATTCGGCTACAGTACTCGATAAAATAACGTTGACTGTGGGAAATCGTGCTTCTTGGAAATGGTCCATGTGAATTTAGAGTAGCTTTTCGACGTTTCACATACGATTGCATGAATCATTTTCAAGTATTCTCTTGGAAATTAAAACACGCCCCCCCCCCCCCCCCCCCCCCCCCCCCCCCCCCCCCCCCCCCTGACTGACTTTCATATTCTCTAATTCTATTTGATACATATTGATCTTCCAATTTAGCCCTCGTGCACATGGAATTTTAAAAACAACGTCTGCTTGTAAACGAATTATGTGTTTTGGTGAAGTGTCGAAGATTGTACCTTTGACCTTTTAAGTAATTTGGCAATTTTTTACGTAGAAACTGGAAGATCAATATCAAGTGGAATTAACGAACATGAAAGAAGTATCAAAAATACACAAATTGTAGTCAGCTGTATCTGAATACTCTACAGGTCGTACTATTAAAGGAAGAGAAACCAAAGTTTTTACTTCTGTCTTCAATTGCCATAAACCAAAGTTTAGGAAATCAAACAAACCCTAACAATATTAATAGAGACTCGGGTTACGGTCTGCATCAGATGTGGAATCATTACACGATTCGATATGACCTGGTCAGGTATAAATATGCTGCTTACCTGTACTTTACTAAGCCCATTCATTGTTCTAGTCTCGACGAGTTAAGGAATTCTAAAGATACCTCGTGCAACAGTAGTTGAGATGTCGGAAAGTTACTTTCAATTCACACAGTCTAATCCCAAGAATTGTGTCAAAAGTGTTAATATATCAAAAAGCAGCATCCAAATAGCTTAAATCTAAAATATATAGAGGATATTGCAAAAAATCAATAGATTATACTCTACATGTAATCCAAAAACATTGTATAAACAGTATTTTGTGAAAGAAGGAGCTATTCGGAATCGAAATTAGAGCAAATAAACACTTTCTGCAAACAAAAATTTGCTAATCTGCTTCAAAATAAAACCGTAAGTAAAATATACCTCCCATAAATACTGTTGCAAGCTTTCACGTAAGCCCTCTATAAGCATTAACACTTTTTTGGAGAAATTATTTATAGGTTATGTTATTCAGTTGTTATACAGTTATTGTGTATAAACATATATACAATTTGAATTCTTTAAACAATGCAGTGGGATGAGAAAATAAGATTGGTTTTATAACTTTATTTTTGTTGTATGATATGGAAAAAAGCGACATTTTTAAGACCTTAAAACCGCGTAAAGTAAGTCGTATGTTTGTTTACCGAGCAATAAAATTATTTACTGAGACTGGAAACGTAAAAGACAGGCAACGTTCAGGAAGACCAAGGACAGTTCGAATGCCACGAGCAGTTAAAGCTGTAAAAGCACAAATTGACCGAAATCCTCTCCGCAAATCAAAAATTTTATCTCGTGAGATGAAAATTTCGAAAAAATCTTTTTCGTATTATTAAAGAAGACCTAGGACTTGGCGCTTATAAGAGACACACCTCTCATTTGCTAACAGAAGATTTAAAGTGAAAACGGTCGCAAAAATCTGGAAGGTTGTTGAGAGAATACGCTAATGACAAACCGACTAAAAAATTTTCACTGTGGAAACATTTTTCAATAAACAAAATTATTGGATTTTTGCCGGTTCCTCAAAGGAAGCGTCTGAACTTGTTTTAAAAGTTCAGAAGGATCATCATCCAGCATCAGTTATAGTTTGGTGGGGAGTCAGCTTTGATGAGGTTACCAGTATCCATTTATGTGAAAAAGGTGTGAAAACTTCAGCTAAAATACATCACTATTTTAGAGAACTTTATGAAACCCCTAAACCACACTCTTTTCAAAAATAAGCATTGGATCTTCAGGGAGGATTCTGCACCAGAACACAAAGCAAAAAAAAAAACACAAGCATTGCTTCAACAGCATGTGTCTTCATTTATTACTACAGAAGATTGACCTTCAGCAAGTCTTGATTTAAATCCTTTAGATTGTAAACTATGGTCCCCTTTAGAAGGTATGGTTTGCTTTTAAAGATATGCCAATCTTGACTTTTTAAAACGAGCTTTAACAAAAGCGGTAGACGAATAACTTAATCGTTTGAGGGTTTGTGTAAAAGCCAGAGGGGAGTATTTTGAGTAAATTTTAAATTAAATTTATCATTATTAATATATGAATTAATTTCATAATAATTTGTTTTAATTTTTATAGAAATTAACTGTCTAGGCAATGTTTTTATCGCAACAGTGTTTATGGAAGTACTAGGTATTATAACTAATTTGAACAACTGCTTACCCTGCCTACCGAATTTTTCAATTAACCTCTATATATACGTCCTACCGAAATTTATATAAAAAAAATTAAATATCCGTTTGACTAAACTAAAAAATTTTCAGGGGATATGAAAATGGATTCTTGTAAACAAAAATTACTTGATCATCTGGAATTTCTATAGCCATCAGATTAAGTTCAAATTTTAAATCTCTCTTGTTTAAAAACGCACATGCCAAGAGCGTGTGGTAGGCGACGTGTCCGATTATGGTTACTAAGCTGTGTGTATATATATATATATGGGTGGCCATATGAACAGCGCCTGCGCTGTGAAAAACATAAAACTTATAAGGGCATTTAGTAGTACCTCGTCAAACACTTTTAATAACAGTCGTAGAAAGAATGCTTATTTTTTCCATCTTTATTTATAGTGAATATAAAAGGTGACCATAAGCAAGGATTACATTTTGTTTAAAAAATAACTTATAAAGACCTTAACGTTATCGGGAATGACATACGATTTTACAGTGATTGTTAAAATTATATCCCCATAGTACTACGTGAGTGTTATATAATACTTTTTGATGTGTAGATTTTCCTATTTATAAATTTTCACGCAAATGTCCACTTTCGTTACATACGCATTATTTTGTTTATTACTTACACTAGTTTAAGTAGTTTATAATATATATTTTTTTAAATTACAGCCACTTGATGTTAGTTACCAGTGTAATTAGAATTACATCCCTAATATTA
The DNA here is from genome assembly GCA_019049505.1 of Pachyrhynchus sulphureomaculatus. Classification (NCBI taxonomy): domain Eukaryota; kingdom Metazoa; phylum Arthropoda; class Insecta; order Coleoptera; family Curculionidae; genus Pachyrhynchus; species Pachyrhynchus sulphureomaculatus. The sequence goes on from CM032455.1 coordinate 116,170,365, forward strand.
CTTGATTAGTTAGTTCACACAATATAAGAAGGGACATTGCCAGTTAGGTCCCACTACAGGAATTTTCCGAAATTCTTTTCATGTCCCGTAGATTTTTTTTCTAATGTTAAGCAAGATAACGGTGGGTGAAACCTAGTTTATTTATAACTCTCCTAATTATCATTTTTCTGATAGCCATGAAAACAAATGGAATGCCTACTTGCTTATTAGGGCTATTTACAATTTTTTTTAATATAGTTGGGAACAGTATACTATTTCACATGATTTGGATAACCACAATTCCAGGTTTTATTATTTTTGGAATGTCTGGTACCAAAGATATTTGAAGGGAAAATCCTGGTTCATTGGATTAAACCGAATCAAAATGGAGTGATTTGTTGACATTTCGCCTACTGTTACACGGGGCATCTTCAGGGATCTTTACTCTTAGAGAGTCGAACAGTCGATCATTTAGTGTTCGAATCTAAGATTCTTGTACAATAGTAGGCGAAAGGTCGGAAAGTCAGTCAGTCTCATATCTCAAGTTACGATCCACGATATTTAAAAAATTGTTTTTTAAGTATAAAAAGGGGCAGGGGCGAAGGTGGTTAGTTCGGATCGAGAAGAACCTTTACAGAGGAAAAAAGTATGCATAAATAATACATAACAGAACAGAGCAACTTTTGAGGCCAGGGTTTAGATTATATATGACGCATATATGAAAAATTACTTTGTGCGTAAGCTGGTATGTTAAAATCAGTAAAATATATTTTTTTAATTTATCGGGGTCAAATCTAATGAGAGATACTCTCGTAAGTTCAACTCTGTCCGTCCTGACCCTGACCTGATCTGCGTCCTGACCACATCTACGGGACATACCTTTGGGAAAAGAGAAAATACTGAGCAGGCATTTGGTAGAAGATAAAATGCAGCTAGACGTATAATATTTGTCAACGTCAACGTTAAATTTTTACATTAGAAATGCCACAACAAAGTGTAATTTATGAAGTAACTTTTTAGTTATTGCACTGCTATGCTATTGTTGGCTAATTTGGCTGTTACTTGGGACTTATCTCCAGCCTCCCCTACCGCGGTCAACAATTTTAGAAGGTGATAAAATTTTAGAATAATAACTATCGATAAATCGATACCTTTCGATATCCGATAACTATCAATATATCGATAATTATCTTTATTTATCAATATATCGATGTGTTGCCATTGACTATCGGTAGCTAAAATTTATTATTGCTCATGTACGCCACTTGCCTCGTCATCTGGTATGAGGTCGCGGGATCGCAGCTACCTGTCCTTTGTACTTTGATCCGACCTGAAAGCCTCTCCGATCGTTGGATTTACATGATGAGCAGTCCCCCAAAACTGCTATTATTATTTGCTGCTTCGATGTTTTTACTCCGTGTTTGCCTAAGTAAATCCATATATGTTTGTTTTAAAGTGATAACTTGCGGGAACCGCACAAACAACTGTTATAGTCTCGATACCAGGCTCAGCTATTTTACAGCTATAACCTGATACTTCCATATATATATATATATATATATATATATATATATATATATATATATATATATATATATATATATATATATACTTTGTTTTTGTAATCTTTATGCCTAAAATTCCATAAAATTTCTTCAGTTTCATAAATTCCTTTAAACTTTAATGTCTCCGCTTCACTCCACTTTTTAGCTTTCCTAATCTTTTTTCACTACTCGCATGGTGTTGGTTAACAACCGAGTCCACTTGCTCCAGTTGGCTAACTGTTTCGAGTGCGTTGACATGATGCTAGTGCGGAGCAAATGCTGCGCGCGCACACAACACAGTGTCCTGGTTCCAGCCCACTCACATCGTGTAAACCCACCTTAAACCGGTAAACTTGATACTGTTTTTCAGCCAGTCGTGACGTATTTTCTGTCCGAGATGAATGACTAGATTAATTTCGTGATGTATGGAGAAAACCATAGCGATTGCACCACTTTCTTATGCCATATCTTGTCTAAGTCTCAAGCGAAACCGGCAATGTCTTTTTTAATAGCATTTAAATAAAAGTAAAATTTTTTTGTTCTCTCTTTAAAGTCCATAAGGTTGTTTAGTAAACAATGTTACAAGTTGAATATAAACTAAATTTTCCCAAATTAAAGATTTCGTAATTTTATTACTTATGAATACGATCAAAATAAATGTATATTTATTTTATCTCAATTTATAAAAATGTTTTGCTTTTCTATTTGATCTTTTTAGGTCAACAAAATATTGCAATTGAAAATCACTTTGTGAGGTAAATATAATTTATTTACATCCAATATAGAAAATAAATATGCGAGGCACGTCCTTATAAACTGCTCGTTATAAAAAAGAATACAAAAAACAAAAAGGTCTAGTTTGTTTGTAATACGATTTCTCAGCGTCTATAGTTACTACATATAGTAGGTTAACAGATTTGGATGAGCATTTCCCAAATTGATTTATATATATATATATATATATATATATATATATATATATATATATATATATATATATAAATATATATATATATATATATATATATATATATATATATATATATATATATATATATATATATATATATATATAATACTTTTACTTGGGATAAACTTTGGAATACTTCATAAGGGGACGAGAAAAGTATCGTAAAATTTAAAAAAATTAGGGTAATCGAAATTCCTAATTTTTTTTCGTAGGATTTCAACTGATTACAATAATGATTCGTTCATTGTCTAGCTCTTTTTGTGTGAGGGCTTGCAAAGCATGTGAACAAGCCTTTTAAATGGTCACTATGTTGTCGAAGAAGTATCCTTTTAACTTCATTCTAATTGTTTGCGATAGTAAAAAGTCACATAATACTATACTAACTGATTTTGAAGCAAAAATTTTCTTCAATAAGTGAAAAGTGTTTCAGTGATTTATCGTAACACTAGACTCATTCCCCGAGCTAAGATCGAGAGAGACAAGAGCAAGAAGAGGCATAGATAATCTCTTAAATAAATTTTGTTCAGTTTTGATACTCTTTAATTATTTTTTTGCTGAATGTCCCTCTATTAATTTGTGCCTTGTTGTTCTACGATCCTTGGCGTACGGCCACAAATTATTGGTTTGTGTTCTCCTTTCTGTCGATATTACTTGGCTAACTATGCATATACAACGAAACGCTCATTCCGAGATAGCTCGACAGATGTTATTGCAATAATTAACTGTTGAACTATGAATTTATTTTTTTTTTGTTTTGTTTATTGGCTTGGTCTTCGGACTATACCATTACCATTAGCCAGTCTTAATCTTGACTGGTAGCCGACTGTCTGACTCGCAGTCATGCGACTATCCAGTTCTATTATATATATATAGTTACATATATATATATATATATATATATATATATATATATATATATATATATATATATATATATATATATATGCAAATCTATTAAAGTAGAACACAACACCCAGGCAGACAGGCGGAATCGAACCGCCGACCACTTGATTCACAGTAGGATTCATTACCTACTGCGCCAGTGGTCCTCCCAAACATGAATTTAGTTTAACCATTATATAAAACATATTATTTTCTTGTTTACTGATTGTTTTTGTAGAAATAAAAGGGGTTCATCTACAAAATTCTTGTGAAAATACGCTGTTAAAAGGTGAACTGTTCATCCAAATTGAAAAATCGTTTCGAAAAACATGTATCTTTTCCGATTAGAAGTGTATTTTATTTAGTTAACATTAAGAATACTATATTAGTTCGTCCTAAAAAGATCAACAATGTTAGATAGTAGGTTCTTGTTATATTCTTATGTTTTTATTTTAAGTTTATTTTTTACACGAACTCTAATGGAATCTCGAAAAGAATATTTTTGAAACCATCGTTTTTGAACTGAAAATTTTCGATAGGCTGAATTTTCCAGAAGTACAATTTTCAAAAAACCCAATATTTGAAAGGGATCCTAAAATTCAATATTCTTCAATTTTCCGTTATTTCGAAAATTTTGCTTTTATATGGTGTAGACAGAGGTTAGTTCAGGTAAGTACAAACTGAACTAATTATTTAATCAGTCAATTAAGTAGTAGTTTAATATAGATTTATCTCAACATATACTACTCTTCGGGACTAGTTGGGTGAGGTGGCTTATTACAGATAATAATTAGTTTAAAAAGGTCCAGTTAAACTCTAATTTAATACTGAACTAAAATCTCTGTCCACAAAAAGTCAAGTTGCGTCTCTATTATCATAAAAACTAACAAAAAATTATTTATCCCAAAATTTTTTTAAAGAATTTGAAAAAAAAAATGGCTTTTGATATTTACGTTTTTGAAAATTTTATTTTTGGAAATTTTTATTTAAGAATATTGTTTTCATAAAGTATTAAGGAATTCATTTAAAAAATTATAAATTTGATTTTTTTTCTACTAAGTTCTCATATGTATTTTTTTGACAAAATTTGAGAAATTTTAAATATTTCTTTTTAATTAGTCTTGTTATTGTATGACATCAGTAATAAAATTCAGTTATCTTTTTACCCAGAGAACGTCCCCATTTATATCAAACATCTGAATGTATAAGGGCACAGTACTAACATAGTACTAAGAATTACTAGTTATTATGTATTAGCAATAGCAAACAGATATAATAATGATATTTGCCAATCTTATGTCCAAATTTAAAAACTCGCAACTCATTTGTAAATTTCTATTAACAATTCGTTTAGATTTTTTGTGAAGGTTTTTAATTGTTTTTAATAAACAATTACTTAAATCCAACTAAGGTTTCTTGCTTAAGATTAATTAAATTGTATTTCTATAATTAACTTAGCTATCAACCCAAAGCTATTTTGAAATTTAATTCAATTATGTAATATGAAGATAAACAATAAAACACTTTCTTAACAAAATAGAAGAACAAAGTAAACAAAAAAAAACATTGTGAATTTTGAATTTTTACAAAACATCCGGCAAAAGTCTGCAGACGTATTTTTACTACTTTCCGAACAATTTTTCAAAAATAGTATTTTCCGTGTCAGAAATAGAGTTTTCGCTACTATCTCGGAAAGTACAATTTTCCGTATGATTTTGCCATTCAACAATTCATGAGTTGGGTATGTTTATATTTCGAATTCGTCATGCATAATTATTTATTATATTTTGTCTTAATTTACACCGCCTGCGTCCCTCGGGCCTGCGGTACCGCCCACCTCACTCGCGACAAGACTCATATAGGACCTAGACTTTGAAGCATATTTATAATTTACACACCGATGTTATTATCCTCTTATTGCTTGCTAAGCAACACTTTAAATACACTTATCACATTTTCTGCATTTTTCGATATTTTGAATTTTCTTGTAATTGCTGAATGCATTTTATGAAGCAAAAGTAGAAGGAGAATCATTTTTGATCTCCAATAGCCACATTCATCAAAGGAGTCCAAACGTTAAAACATTTTCTTTGGAATCTAAAACTTATGCTGACCAGTTGACTTTTATTTTTGGCAATGTAATAGTTTGTATTGTAAATATTAATAATTAACCTTTTTTGAAAAAAAATCTAATATAAAGATTGATAATAAGGAAGAACATGTACAAGTTTTCAGAAGTTTAATGAAATATTTTATTTCTGTTGGTTAAATCATAAATGAAAAAGAATTTTCTGGCCTCGTACTGCACAG